>MNCI01008068.1:453743-592133 GCA_015680685.1 Gnetum montanum | reverse complement strand
AAATATCTAAATTAAATATATTTATATTAGAAACTAGTCATGTGACCACATGAGTAATGCTCATGAGTTGTAAGGTATTTTAGGATTTGAGCATTCTTTGTAAATACTTCTATCCATAAATGCTCTTGATAGTAAGACTTTTATAGTGTTTGTATTAGTAGTGTAATTTACTTTTTTTGAACTCTACTATTATATTTAGTTACTAACTTTTAACTTAACTTAGACTTTGATGTTACACACATCATGGATACTAATAACTACTATAGTTTGTGAGTTCAATTCAGAACTTATATTTTTGTAGTTACTAACTATTATTAATTGACACTCTAGTTTCTAAATGAATTGACATCTTAGGCTTGGTGCTCAACTATTCATGATTCCTCTTATGAATTCATCATCTTCATCTTTTACAACTTTTGTTCCATATAGTTCATGAGTTATATGTATTATGAATACGTGTAATGGTTCACTGATATCTTTTATTTAGACATTTTTATGTTATTTAGTATGTTGAAGAAGGTTTGGTTTCATAACAATGCTTGAAATGAGGGCTACTATTACAATTGATCTTGGAACATAGTTGTTGAAATTGTTTTTTTTATAAGTAGTGGTTGTTTGAGGATACATATTAGACTCCAAGAAAAATCCTCTAGGATCTACATAACCCAACCTTCATCTACCCTCTCCATTATTGGAGGAAAGAAGAGAAAAATGATAAATTTCTTTAGTTCTACCTTTCACAATGATGAATTGAATAACAATATGGATGATTGCAATAGTTGATACCTTTACATAGCTCTATGCAATTGGGTTTTTTACCAATAGAATCCATCCTACAATAGTTTTGCAAAATTGGATTAAAAAGAATTATAAATAAAAAAAATTAAGTTAACCCTTCTAATATTACTAAAATATTTTTCATGTTTTCCTTTAAAACTAATGTGGATTTTATGAAGCATCAATTTATATGGAATGTTTTTAGCTTTTTTTTTAGTACTTCAACTATGAAGAAAGAAATTTGAGCCTAAAAAAAAACATCCTACTAATTTGGATTAAGGTTAGAAGACTTACAATATACTTTTACTACATCTAAACATTCTTACTTTATATATTAGGAAGGCTATTGAAATGGAGTCTTTTCCAATTTCCATCCAACGTTGACTTGTTGGTTATGTATTACAATAGATATGCAAACACCAAGATCAAATTATTTCGAGTTTAATGTCCTATGTATTATGGTAAGGATCATTGTAATCTATGATATAACACAACATGATATGAAACTAAGTTAGGAAATCTTGTGGCTACTAAATGTTCTAGGAAAACTATATTTTCAACTAATTTCCCTCAAATCAAAAGGAGACTTGTAGATCATTGAAAAAATCTAACAATCTAAGTTGAACATTTTTGCCAAATGTTAGTTGGTATTAAGTAAAAAGAGAAATGTGCATGTGTGGAATAGTTGAGAGAAATAAAAGGGAAAACGTGTATAACCCAGAGTGCAATAAAACAAAGCATTGGACAACGCAAAAAATAATGTTTGTGTGGCTAGCAATAGAAATGTTTAAAAACAATATGTAAAATAAGATTTATCTATTTCATTAATGTGTCAAATCTAAGAGGGAAAATGTAAAATTCAGATTTGAAGTGGATTTGGACAAATACTAGAAACAAAAATGATTGAAATAGTAGTTCTAAATTACAAAGAAAATAAGAAAATGGGAACTTTTGAAAAATGTTTCAAGAGGTATACTAGGGATTAGAGATATATAATGAGGAGTTGTGTTATCTCGTTCTTTCTCTAATGCATGTATCTAGTATGGATTTGATGAGAATAGTTGTAGATTCAGCAGTTGACCAAGCTAAGGAGTGGATTAGATTGATGTATTGACCTAATTCCAAGTAATTCTCTATGTGTCAATAGGAAAACACAAAGGAGATATGAATAAGTCATCAAGAAAAATGGGAAGAGAAATTAGAGTATTTGATATCTCTAGATGGAGAGCATTTATTTTGTAGAGATGCAAAGTGATGAGAAGCTCCCATGGATTCCATAATCCAAGCTCTCTCAGTGTCAAAAAACAATAAATTTGAACAAGAAAAGAAAATGAATGCTTTATTCTTACTCGAGAATTTACAATTGAAAGGAAGCATAAATTTCCAATGAAAAATAAGAGATTTAATTAAATTATTACACATACTTAATCAAAGAAAACACACTCTCACATGGATGATGATCAATGCACCTATCCAAGATTGTATCTCTCTCTTCTCTTCCCTCAACTCACCTCTCTCTCCCTAGCCTCTCATAGTCAAAATGGAGGTGCAAGAGATCTACTTATATCCTTACACCTATCTCTTTAGCTTTCCTTATTAAATTCAAAATTTAAATCTTTAAAAACTCATAGGAAATTGGTTCATGTTCATATGAAATGTCTTGGAGGAGAATGAGATGTCTTGTCTAAAAATAGTTAATTTATAGAGAAGACATCTTGCAATTGGAGGAGACATCTTGAGAATAGAGGAGACTTCTTGTAGACATGTGAGATGTCTTGCAAGAGACATCTTAAGCTAAGGAAGATGTCTTAAGCATAGAGGAGATGTATTATTGTGAAAGGAGACGTCTCTCCAAATAGGCCAAAATTTCAGGATGCTTGTTTTGAGGTTTGAAACCTCTAGACACCTTCAAATAAGTTCCCATTAAACTTGGAACCTCATAGGTTCATCAAAATAGGTTCAAAATACCCCTAGACATGTCAAAATATCTTAAGGTCATCAACAACAAAATAACACCAAAATATAAATACAATAACATACAAACATCTATGTACAAACATATTGAGGATTAGATGTAAGCTAGGTTATGTCCTCATCATCTCTCCTACCCTTAAGAATTTAAACTTATTCTTTAAAGGTGGCTATACACTTGGGATAACATTAAGTCGCCACAAAGACAAATCCTTCTCATGGATCCAAATGGAATTTTTAGAACTTCCATCATTCCATGCACCAAGTACTCATGCACTTTTCTACCTATTATGCTCCTAGCCTCCTTTGCTTGTAGCACAATTGCTTTCCTTGACAACTTGATGAGTTTGAGTCTTCAAGTACATATTTGAGGATCTCATGACTATTCCGCAAGTCTAATGCAATCACAATCCCAAGGTATGGGCTCAAATTTGAAACATTTAGAACACAAGAAATTGGCAAATCATTGGGTAAGTCAATATTATAAGCATTTGGATTGATTTTGGTCCTAATCTAAAATGAACCAATTCTCCTTGACTTCAACTTGTAGAAGAGAATATTCTTTTGTGTTTCCTTTCTTAAGTAAAGCCAAACATAATCACAAATCTAGAAATTAATTATCCTCTTGTCCTCATTGGCCTTGGAAGACATAATCTTTGTCTTTTTCTCCAAGTAAGATTTAACTTGCTAATGTAATTCTCTCACTTGCTCCACAAAGTCTGAACTCAAAGAGGCATAATCTTCAAATTTCCTCAACTCATAAACCATTCTTAGTGAAAACCCATAATTTTCCATAAAGGGACTCTTACCAATGCTATAATGGAAAGCATTATTATATGGGAATTTAGCATGGACAAACATGTTTTTCCACCTTTGAGACTAATCCTCACACAAACACATCAAGATATTCAATAGATACCTATTCACAACTTTAGTTTATTCATCAGTGTGAATGTGATAGGCTATGGAAAAAGACAACTTGGTTCCAAGTAGTTTCCAAAGTGATGTCCAAAAATGGTTGGTAAAGTTGACATTCCTATCACTCATAATGTTTAAAGAAATGACATGTAGCATCACAACATGTTGAAATGATAAATGTGCAACATGGAAAGCATCACTACTTTTCTTGCATGGAATAAAATAAGCCATCTTGATAAATCTATCTGTTATAACAAGTAAAGAATCATTACCAGATCTTGTATTAGGAATGCCACAAACAAAGTCCAGGGAAACACTTTTCCAAGAAGAATTTGGAATTGGCCAATGTAAATAATGATCATATACACTTTTTCTCTCTTTCAAATTTTGAAAAACATAGCATTATTTTACAAATTTAACCACATCACTATATATACTTTGCCAAAAGTGATTTTTTCTCACCAATTCTAATGTCTTGGTCTTGCCCATATGTGTAGCTATGTCACTTTTTGGTGTTTCTCCTCAAGGAATGTGTACTTTAAATCATAATTTGGAATAAAAAAAATTTCATCCTTAAATAAAATCCCATTTTTCAAATGATAAGCTTTTCATAAAATAAATCCTTCCCAATAATGGAAAGAATAATTCCTTCCAAACTACACAAAAATTCTTGTCATTAGGATATAATTAAGCAAAAGAGTTAAATCCTTGAAATTCCACATTAGAATAAAGAATATAAACTCTAGAAAAATCATCAATGACAACATTAGACTTGCTACTCCTATGTTTCAAAACAAAATGAAATTTGTGCAATTGCTTTATCCATTTCATATGCTTGGCACTCAATTTCTTTTAAGAATTCAAAAAATGAAGTTCTCTATGATTAGTCAATAAAAAAACTCTATTATTAACAAGTAATGTCTCTAATGTTTAATGGCTTGAAGTTTAGCATATAACTCATTTTCATACACACTATAGTTTTATCTAAATTCATGTAATTTTTTGGAAAACAATACAATTGGGTATCCTCTTTAGAAATGACACCTCTAATAGCAAGCCTACTTGTATCTACTTCTACTTAAATAATTTTAAGAAATTTCAAATTGCCAAAACCAAAGCACTATAAATTTTCTCTTTCAATGTTTGAAAGGATTTTTCTTTCTCATTATCCCATACAAAGGCTAAATTTTTCTTTAAATAAGAGAGCATAGGCCATGCAATAGAACTGAAATTTCTAATAAATCATCTATTGAAGACAATCAAACCAAGAAAAGATCTCACCTCTCCCACTTCTCTAGGTCAAGGCCATTTCTTGATTATCTTATTCTTGCTTGGTTCCATTTTGACTTGCTTCTTGGAGACAACATGACCTAGGTAATAATTTCTTTCTTCATGAAGTGGCATTTCTTGGTATTAATTATTGATTTTGGATCTTGTAACCTGGATCATATCATCCTCAAATGTTGTACATGGTCCTCTTATTTAGAACTATATACAAGGATGTCATTAAAGAAAACAATGTAACATTTACCAATAAAATCCCTTAGGACCTCATGCATGAGCCTCATAAATGTGGCTAGAGCATTAGTTAGCCCAAAGGACATGATTGACCACTCATATCAGACAACCAAAGTCGTAAAGGATATTTTCCATTCATCTCTTGATCTAATCCTTATTTAATAGTAACCAATTTTTAAATCAATTTTAGAAAAAAATCTTAGTATTGGCAAGCACATCAAGAACATCATCCATCTTAGGAATAGGAATCTATACATAATAGTAATTCTATTTACAACCCTAGAATCTTTGCACATTCTTAATTCATTGTAATTTTTCTTTGGTATTAATATAGTTGGAACAAAATAAAAAGAGATGGATTCATTAATAAAATCATTGGAGCGTAATTCACTTATTTACTCAATTCTTCCCTTTGATTTAGACTCATGTAGTAGGCTTTTTCATTTGGAATTATATCTCCTGGTATGAAGTCTATTTGATGTTTGAAGGATCTCATTAGTGGAAGTTGTTCCAATTTTCCCTTTAAAAAATTAGAAAATTCTAATGTTAAAAGTTTCACCATTGGAGGAAGTTCATTCGTATTCTCCTTTTCACTTGTTTCAAGTGTTAACATGATGAAAAAACCATGCCTAGTCTCTTCATGTGCTTGTAGGTACTCTTGCTCACTAAGAAAGATCAATGTAGCATTAATAGGAATATTTTCCTTATACTATTACCAAGTCATAGGAATGAGTTTATGTATTCCATCTTATTTTCATATAGAATAAACATTTATTGCACCACTAAAAGAAGCCTTATTGTTAAAGTTCCAAGGTCTTCCCAAACTAACATTAGCACAATAAATAGGAAGGATGTCACAATGTACCTTATCTTTAAAAGAACAAATTTTAAAAGATAACATACAGTTCTCCTTAACTTATTGGAAATGATCTTTGGAAAGCCAATGGACTCTATAGGGCCTAGGAAGTAGAAATGTCTTCAAACCAAGCTTAGAAATAATCTTTGTAGAAATTACATTTTCTTGATATCCACCATCAATTAAAATGTGTATCCATTCACCACTATCTAGACACCTAGCTCTAATCCTAAAGAGAATATTTCTTCTAGGATCTTCATTAGCATTAACATTTCCCATAAACCACAAGAATTAATTTTAGTAATATTTTTAATCATTGGTGCAGGCTAATTACCTTTATTAAAGGTTAATTTTGTAGTGTTTGAATTTCCTTGTCTTTGAAGGTGTTTGGATTTTTACACTCCCATTTCTCATGTCACCTTTCATCACAATTAAAGCATTGAACTTTGGATGCATAGCCATTTCCTTGACCCTTTTCATTCTTAAAATATTTTTTCTTGAAATCTTGCTCCTCCTTAAACTTCTCTTGCTTCTCCTTTGTGTCTTCTTTGGCATTTTCCTTGTCCTTGGCTTCTTTCTCATCTTTAGAAGCTTTTGAGTACTTGCCTTTAGAAGATTTAGGATCTCTATTATAGCCTTGGAATTTCTTTTTGGCCTTAAGAGCTAATTCAAAAGCCTCTCCAATGTTTGAGACTCATAGAAGGTTAGCTCTTGTTGATAATCCATTTTCAATCCTCCTTGAAAGTTGGATGCTTGTTTATAATCATCCCAATGAACTTTTGCAAGCTAGAAGTCTTTACAAAATTCCATGTAATAGTCCTTCACACTCTTATAACCTTGCCTTAGGTACTTCAATTTTTGGATGGCCTCTTGTCTATGATGAGTCTTCTCAAATTTTCACTTGAGCATGAACTACATTAAAGACAAATCCTTGATAGGAGTACCATTGTTCACCTTGTAAGTATGACTTTTCTTCTCCCACCATAAAAGTTCCATGCCTTTTAATATGGTTTCAACATAAGACACTTTTTGATGCCTTTCTACATCTTCAAGTTCAAAGTACTTGTTAATCATTTTTAGCTAAGAGAGAGAGAGAATATTAAGTTCCTTCCATGCCATCAAAGGATTTGACTTCAAAATGTGGTATTCTTGAAGCATGTCTAAAAGATTTTACAAGAGTGACTTCAATTCCTTCACTTTCCTTTCCTTGAGGCTTAGAAGAAAGTTTCTTTTCTCCTTTCCTAGGAAAAATAAAAACTTGAGACTTATTTTTAATACTATGAGTATGAAGAAAAGCATCATCTTGAGCTTCTTCTTCTTTCAAGTATTCATTTTCAAAAGGAAAATCATCTTTTAATGACATTGAGGAATGTTTTGAAGAAGGTATTCATGAATAATTGCATGAATTATACCCTTTCTTGGATGCTTTCGGTGAAGTAGCATGTCCTTTGTTCTCTTTGAGCTTGTCAAGTTTCTCAACAATAAGATTGAGAGCATTTCTCATGTCATTCATGTTACTTGACAAAGCTTGAACTATCTTTTCCTTTGGAGGCATGATGGAAATTGATCTAAAATGTAATTTTTTAAAAATTCTACAATGAAAAAATACTTTAAGAATGAAAAGGATCAAGAAAATGGATATGCTAAAACACCTTGAGATCATCATCAATAAAACAACATCAAAGGATAACCAGAACAACATACCAAAATATATGTCCCAACATAATGAGAATTAGACATGGGCTAGGTAATGCCCTTATCACAAAGTTTTTGTAAGGGATTTTAAAATTACAAATTTTGAATAATACTAACTATGCTATGTAGTAGAGAAAGAGAGCTAAAAATTCAAGTAAAAGTACTAGTTGAAAGCACAAACTGAAGATTCAAAATGTTAACGTCTTTTTGTTTAGGGGTAGCCTCCTATTTCTAGGCTGAAAATACCCTGTAGATCATGAAGAAATGATGCGTTGGGATCCATGGAATCTTTTAAAAGATTCTAGAAGAT
This sequence comes from Gnetum montanum, assembly GCA_015680685.1. Taxonomy (NCBI): domain Eukaryota; kingdom Viridiplantae; phylum Streptophyta; class Gnetopsida; order Gnetales; family Gnetaceae; genus Gnetum; species Gnetum montanum. The sequence goes on along the minus strand of MNCI01008068.1, from coordinate 584,088 downwards.
TATGGATAGGAGAACTAATATATAGATAATTACCTTGGAAATCAATGTCAAATGTCAAAGGTGGTATTGACACTAGATGTCGAAGAGATGATGTTAGACATCATAAGTGTGTTTGACACTAGATGTTAAAAGTTGGAGATAGAATTGATACTAGAGCTAAGGTCAAATGTCAAAATTAGAAGTCATAGAAGAAGAACCAAAATTATGTTGCTAATGATGAAAAATGTTACTTTTAGCAAGTTGAAGATATCCAAGAATTTGACTTATGCATAAACTACCTTGTAGATTATGCAGGACATTAAATTTTGGTTGCTAAAGATGGATTTAATGCTAAAAAGCTATAGAACATATCCAAGAATTTGAATTATGTAGAAAAAGAAAAATTGAATGTAATATTGTCTCCTCTTGATGGATACTACTGAGAAGTAGAAGGAGAATTCATCAAGAAAAGACATGATCTAGTAGATACATGTGAGTGGATTAAACAAAGTAAGATTATAGAGAAGAAATTCTAGGACATCCCTAATACACTTATGATGGAGTGCTACATCATAGAAGTTGGGCTTAGCCAGATCCTAGAAAGCATACATAGAATATAGATATAACACTCCCTAACTCATTTAATTCTCTTAATCACACCCTCATTAGATTGAAGAAGAGATTTGTTTAACCTCAGCAATTTAGAGCATGAAATGACAAATGAATAGAGAAAGAAAGGGTGATAGTAGAAAGTAAAAAGAAAAAGCAATAAGTATAGGGAAAAGCATGTTAGGGACATTGCCAATAAACCAATGGTGGGATGCTATGTCATAGAAGTGGTTCATAGCTAAATCCCTAAAGTCAACCTTTGCCTTACAATACTCATATATAGATTTCATACTTCTTACATTACTCTACACTCAATAGTCCCTTAATACATCAAGGAAAATATATTCATTCAATCTCATTAATGCTAAATATAAATAGGAATGGAAATAGATAAGAAGAGGGGATGAGATGAAGAAGAAGAAAATATAGTACAGGAAAGTAGAAAGAAAAACGTAGGGAAAGAAAATATGATATCATCCATACACATATCATAAGAATGGTGCTATACCATAAAAGTAGGGCATGGATAAATCTTGCACATTGTATGATTGAAAAGGATGTCATATATATACTATCAATGTAATCACTCCTTATTCTAATTAATAATATGTTTAATCATATCCTTACATGAGCTAATGAGGTATTTGATCACTCAAAAACCTCACTAGTTATGGTAAACACATGGAGTAGCATGGGATATGTCACATAGGAAAATAGGAGAAAAATAGCTAGAAAGATATTTGGATATGAGATAGAGAGGGGATTGTAGAAGCAAAACAATGCAAGAAAAATAGAATTTAGAGAAAACCTATTATCTTGACATAGTATGTATTCCATCATAGTAGTAGAGAAGCTTGAACAAAAGAAACATTTTGTTGGAAGAACACTTATTTGGGTCTTGAATAGTCAATAATTTCAATGCTATAGTCTGGCTACATGTATTAGCATTTGAGAAAGCTTCTATTGATAGGATTTAGAAACTAGTGTTCTTCTAGATTAGACAAAATGTAGGTGCCATTCTATAGAGATTGAACCACCAAAAAGGAACCTTACTTGTTGGGAGAGAACTTTGTATCTCTAGGATTTAGAAAATGGTGGAGAACCAGATTGTCCTTATGAATCTCTTTAATTCAAACATGTCTAGAATGGTGACACTAAATATCTACTTGATATTTATGTAGTTGTTAAGAAGCACCTTGTTGATGTTCTTTAATAAGATCCAACTTGACACATCACATGTTGTTCTTATCTTGATCTAAATAGAAATCATGAAGAGCAACATGGAGAGATGGGATATAAAGCTCAATTGGTAAGGTGGCCTTAGAACTATAGGTTAGAAAGTATGAAGAATGATCAATAGTTATTTGAAAAGTATTATGATAAACTCAAAGGTCATAGGATAGCTATATGTCCCATTTGTAGTGGGTTTTATTAACCATGATACATAGAAAGTGGATGAAAATTTTATTAGTGAACTCAACATGGCTATTAGACTAAGGATAATAATGTGATTAAAAGGATTGGGTGATGTGGTACATGGAACAGAAATTAGATACCTCCTTACATTTGAACTATTATTTGTTATTACTTATAATTTGGAGAGGTATGTCAAAGCATGTTACGACGTGATTAAGGATGAAGGAGTAGATGAAGTGGGACTTGGTGGAATGTAAAGAAGCAAACTTTACCCACTTAGTAAATTATTTCAAGGTAATTAAAATAAATTGATGCCCAATAGATGAAGGAGGGCTAATAGCATCAATAAGACATTTTAAGCTCTTGTGAATGGATATAGATAAGAGAGCCATTCCTTTAGTAAGTATCACATGCCTTGACTACATGATATGCATCTTTGGCTAAGATTGATCACCAATAGCTTAATGAAATTATGTGAGCAACTAAGAAGCATGAACCTAAATGTCTACTATAACCTCCTAAGTGAACCTATTTAAGGACTATCTTAGACTCTCCATGACTACGACAATGTAAAATAACACCTATAGAATAAACTTGACATAGGATTTTAGGATTCATTAATTGAAAATAATGGCTATGTTTGAGTAAAGTATCCTTTTTTGTAGGTGTGAGATGATAGAAGTTTCCCCAGTAGTGAGGTAATGAACAAGATTAATCTATTGCTGATTATCATCATCTATGTTGATAGCACTTATCAAGACATTAGGAGATTGTGTAACAAGCATCAAGCAAATTAATTGCATGGGTTGATCTCGCATAGTGGATGATCATCATAGATTACAAAGGTTATCAATGCATTTGCTAGCATGTTTTTGAAAGGTGGGATGTGACTTAAGATATAAGTATTCAAGGAAAAGATAAGTTTCTTAGCCATTTGTAGATAAGAAACTAAGTAGGGAGGCTTGCAATCATAGTCATTATAAACTTTATTTTTGATGAGTTGAGTGTCATCATAAAAAATAATGGTTTGACCTAATTTTACAAATCTAGAAAGAGAACTTGTATTAAAGTCTTGCATTGAGCTACATTGTTAGTGAAAGGAAATTCAAGCTTGTAAAGCTAATAAAGAAATTGCTTAATGGAAAGAATAAGGACACATGTTGTACTAGATCTAAAGGAAGTATGTGCTTCATCGAAATAAAGGATAACATCCAATTCCTTAGCATGACAATGTAAGCTATGAAACATTTTAGTTGTTTTAGAGAAAGAGATGAGATCAGCTATAGGTTGATGTTTTAATGAGAGTTGAGATAGAAAAATAAGATCAAACTTAATGAGAAAGGTCTTCCAACAAGCTAAGTGATGGTTGTTGGAAGTTTTGTTAGTAATGATTTGAAGGATGTTATCTTTGTAGATAATAAATACCTTAGTATTAAGAAGATAATGTCTCCACTTTTTGACAATGAATACAAGACTTTTTGATATTAAAATATTCATTCTCATAGTCTAAGAAAGGATGAGATATGTAGTATACAGGAAGACCAACTCCATCTTCTTTCCTTTGAAAGAGCATGGTGGGTATGAAATGATTATATTTAAAAAGATAAAGATAGAAAGCTTGATCAAATTATGGAGGGTGAAGAAAAATAATAGTGGTTAAGGATTTTTTGATGGAATTAAAGGTCTTTTGGTATTCCTCTAAGGACTAAGAAAGTAGAAGGGGAAATGAATAAGTTCCCCAAATTGCATGCAATACTTGAATACAAAATACAAAAATTATGTGGTTTTCCAACTTGGGTAGTCCACACTTGAAGAGTATATTCCTTTCATACCTTTGGACTTTGTTTCTTCCAAAATGTGGTTTAAAGGACATCACAACCTTTACAAAGCTTGACCTCTTCTAAGGAGAGTTTTGTCATTGTGACAACTCTCAACCTTGTAAGGTAGTGACAAGTCACTAATGGTTTAGAGGATCCCATAACTTGTACAAAATATAGATCTACTTGAGAGAGTGTGTTTTGACACAAAAGAAAAAAACTCAATCTTGTAATATCTTGAGAAGCTCTAAAAGGATGCATTACCATAAGAAGCACATCAATTCCTTAGGGCAACAAAAAAGAAAGAAATTACAAGGAGAGAATGTAACTCAATTTACAAATCCCTTATAAAATGAAGTACAATTCCATAACAAATCTAACAAATGATGTGACAATTCAAGTACATAATTACAACAACATATTATAGATAATGACTACTTCGATGTTGATAATGATTGCATAATTCCAAAGAGTTTAAAATCTTCTTATAGCCTCAGAATTTTTAAAAATATCTTGGAATTTGTACTATGGCTAACTAATGACTATTGAAGACATCTCCTTTGATATTAGGATGTCTCTCTAAAATTAGCTTCAAGTCTGGTAAGACATCTACTTTTAAGATGGGACATCTTTAGGGAGGTGTCTTCTTTCCAAAGGAGAGATCTCCTATTTTTGGGAGATTTCTTCTTGCGAATGCACTCCTCTTAGCCAAGACATCTTCTATTCTTTGGAGATGTCTTCTCAACTTTTGAGCTTTGGTTCTTGAGGCATTATCTTATTGATTTGACTTCCTCTTAATCCCTAGGGCATCTTCATTTAGCTTGTAGTCTTTGTACTTGTCTATGCTCTCATTTTTCCTATGAAGTACCATGCTTCCTTAAGTTCTTGTTCATGACCTATAAATATAACATCCAAAACAAACATCTGCTATTCTCCATTTTTCTTTAGACTTTGACATACCCAAAGGTCAACAATCTCCCCCTTTTTGGTGATGTCCAAAACTTAAGAAAATGGATTAGTAGTTTCTAGAAAAAATTAAGTCATATATTCTCAATATCACTCATCTCATTAGTTTAAATGTACTCATCAGATTCCAAGGTACACTAAATCACATGCCATTTTACATCCTCACATCACAATCACATACACATATAATAGTACCAATCTATCAAATTCTCTTGTTTTTTGGATAGCATAAAAAAGGAGTGGAGTAGAACTCCCCCTAAACATGTGCAAGAAAAAAATATATTATTGTATTTTTTTTGTTAAGAGCCAAAAATAAAGTCAAAAATACAAATATAAGGAAACCTATTTGATAGGATAGGGTCCTATTCCCATATCATTACATAGAGTAGTCAATCTTCACTCATCAAAGGATTTTGTGAAGTGTCTACTAGTTGATTTGCAGTTTTAATAAATTCTAGTTTTATGTATCCACATTAAGTATATTTTCATATAAAGTGCTATCGAATCTCAATGTGTTTGGGGTGTGAATGTTGAATTGGATTTTTTGTCAAGTTGATGTCACTGTTGTTATCACAAAAGATAGGTGTAGATTGAGATTGCACCCCTAGGTCTTTGAGTGTTTCTTTCATCCATAAAAGTTGAGTATAGCAAGTCCTAGCTAAGATGTATTTAGATTATGATATAGAAGGTACTGTACAATTTTTCTTTTTGGTTGTTCAAGAGATAGGATTCTTCCTAAAAAAAAAGCACTTTCCATTCATGCTTTGATGATCATATGAAAAACCTGTCCAATCGGCATCACAATATCCAGCAAGATCAAGTGGAGAATCCTTTGGATACCAAGATCAATTAGTAGTACCTTTTAAATAATGAAAAATTCATTTAGCTATCTTTAAATGATATTATTTTGGGATGACTTGATATCTAGCACACACTCCTACACTTAATGCTATATCTGGTCTAGTAGTAGTTAAATAAAGTAGACTACCTATCATGCCTCTATAAAGCTTGTGATCAACAAACTTTTCTTGATCATCTTTGGTAAGTTTAAACTTTGCATCCATGGGAGTGTTTTTACCTTTAACATCAACTAGGTTGAATTCAAGTAGAATATCTTTGACATATTTGGTTTGACAAATGAAGGTTCCATCTACAAATTGATTGATTTGAAATTCAAGGAAGTTTTTGAGTTCTTCCATTATGATCATTTCAAATTCAGATTGCATAAGATCTAAGAATTTCTTGCAAAGAGTTTCATTAGTAGCACTAAAAACAATATCATCAACATAAATTTTAACTATAATTAGATCATTGCCTTCTCTTTTGAGAAATAAAGTAACATGAGCCTTACCTCTTTTGAAACCATTTAATGTATGATGTTAAGAAAGTCTTTTATACTAGCATCTAGGAGATTGTTTAAGTCCATAGAGAGCCTTCTTGAGCTTGTAGACATGATTAGGTTTGATGGGATCTATAAAACCTTCAAGTTTTTCAACATAATCTTCTTCTTGTATGGCTTCATTTAGGAAGGCACTTTTTATGTTCATTTGATTTATTTTGATATTTTTAATACTAGCATATGCTAAAAGAATTCTAATAGACTCTAGTTTAGCAACAAAAGAAAAATTATCATCAAAATCAGTCTAGTCTTGTTGATTGTATCCTTTGACAACTAATATAGCTTTATTTTTAATGATATTTCCATTTTCATTAGTTTTGTTCCTAAAGGTCCATTTTGTTCCAATAATTGATTTATGATCTAGTCTAGGTGTCAATTCTCATATGTTGTTCCTAGTAAATTGATTTAGCTCATCTTGCATAGAAAAAATCCATCATTCTTCTCCTTTAGCTTCTTTGAAGTTTTTGTGTTCAAGTTGTGAGAGATATGCTGAAAATGCACAAATTTCCTTAGTTTGGCTTCTAGTGCAAATACCATCTTATCCTTGCCCAACAACATCATTGAAAGAGTATGTTGTACTAAGTCTAGGAATTTTGGGTTGAATGGAAGATATCTCATCAAGTTCATCTTCTTGCTCTTCTTCATATTCATTGTCTACTTATGAATTTTTGTCAACTTTAACTTGAGTGGTACTAGAAAGTTTTTGAATGGGAACAACTTCATCATTAGTTTGTGGAGAAATAATGTCATACTTATCAAATTTAGCATTTATAGTTTCTTCTATAGTATTTTTCCATTTATTGAAAACTCTATAAGCCCTACGAACTAATGAATATCCCAAGAAAATGTCTTTATCAACTTTAGGATCAAATTTTCTTAAGTTAACCTTATCATTTGGAATATAGCACTATACAAGTTTTAGAGGTAAATCTTCTTACCAAAACTTTGTTAGAGACATAGCAAGTAGTGTTGATTACTTTAGCCTAAAAGTGATAGGGAAGATTTTGGTCATTCAATATAGTCCTTCCCATTTTGTTCAAGATCCTATTTTTCCTTCTAGCTACACCATTTTGTTAAGGAGTTCTTGCAATAGAAAATTTATGAAGTATGCTATTTATTTGAAAAAATTACTCAAACTTGATATTCTTAAATTCCCCTCCATTGTCACTCCTAATAACTTTAATGTCATAGCCTTTTTATTTTTGAATTTGATTGTAAATTATTAAGAAATGATCAAATACCTCATCCTTGTGATATAAAAAGGAAACCTAAGTAAAATGAGATTAATCATCAACAATAGTTATAAAGTACCTTTTCTTTCCCAAACTAAGTATTTGAGAAGGATGAACCACATCCATATGAAGTAGATCTAAGGGATGAAAGGTAGATATAAATTTTTTCTTACCAAATCTTACTCATTTTTACTTTTCTTTCTAGCATGCTTTACAAGTGTTTAGATTAAATTCTTTGAGTTTGGGCAATCCACGAACCATTTCTTTTGTTATGAGAATCTAAAGAATTCCTTTGTTTATGTGGCTCGGCTTCCTATGCCATAGACAAGTATTGTCTATCAAACTAATTGAGCACTTATATTCAAGATTAGGATTATTTCCAAAATAGTGGTGTAAACATTTCCCTTTCTAGTTCCTTGTATTACAATGTTTCTGGTGGTTAAGTCTTGTATTCTAAAAGTTTATTTAGAAAATGTAAAATTCAAATTTGAATCACAAAGTTGACTAATACCAAGAAGATTATGTTTTAGATTTTGAACAAAGAAAACCTTATTTACACTTGATGGTCCTTTACCTTTTCCTCCTATGGTACAAATAGCTATTATTGGAGCCTCCATGTCATGTCCAAACAAGATGATTCCACAATTTTATTCTATGAAGTGGCTGATGTAGGATTTATCACTTGTCATGTGCCTTGAACATCTGTTATCAATATACCACATGCTTGTATTGGCAATAGAGAGAGATATTTGAGCCATCAAATTCTTTTCAAGCTTCCTCTCTTTTTGTTTCCAAACCTGCAAAGTTTTGAGCCTAGACTGCTTTTGGAAAGATCAAATGTACTATTTCATGCTAAGATAGCAATATTCTTGAATATGACCATATTTTCCAAAAAGGAAAAAATTTAAAACTCTAGGTTTTGACGTTTTACCAAAATTGGATTGATTTTCTTTTGTAGAATCTCCTAGACATTCATCTTTTTATTTTTGATCTTTGGGCTTTTCTAAAGAGTTCTTAAGTATCTGTTCAATTAGAATGGTTAGTCTTTGAATTTAGCTTTAAGGTCTAATTTTTCTTTCTTACGATAAGAATATTAATCATTAAGAAATGTAGTTTTCATTTCCTTGACATGTGAAACATCTTTCATTTTAACACATAAGCTTTGGAAGGAAATAACTTCATGGAAAAACAACCAATACCTTTATTCAAAGGAAATTTCATTATTTGATCTTCCCTTGTTGTCCAAATTATCACAGGTTTTATCAATCTTACAATCATAGTCTCTCCTATTCCTGACTATAAGAAAGGGAATGAGAGATTTACCTTTACCAATGTGATATAGGAATTGAATACAACAATTTATGAAGCATATTAGTCTCATTGTCCAATTGTGCTTGACATAGACTGCCCCTTCCTTGTTCATGTTGCTTTATCTATAAGAGATAACCAAGCTTTGATACAACTTGAGAACCAAGAACTTAGAAGAGGGGGATGAATAAGTTCCCCAAATCACATGCAACACCTAAACATAAAACACAAAAGTTACATGGTTTTCCAACTTGGGTTGTCCACACTCAGAGGGTAGATTCCTTGCATACCTTTAGACTTTGTTTCTTCCAAAATTTGATTTAAAGGACACCAAAACCCTTACAAAGTTTGAGCTTTGCTAAGGATAATTTTTTTGCTAAAATAACTCTTAACCATACAAGGTCTCAAAAAGCTTAATATTGGCTTAGAGGATCCCACAACTTGTACAAAATAGAGCTATGATTTGGATTATTTTAACATTGCAAAACAACTCAACATTATAGGATCTTGACAAGCTCTAAAAGGATGCCTTTTTACAAGAAGCACATTAACCCCTTAGTGTAGCAAACAGAGAAATAAATTACAAGAAGAGAATGTAACTCAATTTACAAATCCCTTGGATAATGAAGTATAGTTCCACAAAAAATCTAACAAATGATGTGACAATTCAAGTACATGAGTATAATAGCATAAGATAGAAAATGATTGCTTTGATGTTAACAATACTTGCATAATTCCTAAGATTTTAAAATCTTCTTATAGCCTTGGAGTCTCTAGAAACACCTTGGAATTCATGCAACGACTAACTAAAGACTAGTATAGATGTCTTCTTCAATATTGGGATGTCTCCCTAAAATTAGCTTCAACTTTTGGGAGACATCTCCTTTTAAGATGGAATGTCTATAGGAAGATGTCTTTGGGGAGATGTCTATGGGAAGATGTCTTCTTTCCAAAGGAGACATCTCATGTTTTTGTGATATGTCTTCCTATGAATGCACTCCTCTCAACCAAGATGTCTTTTGTTTCTTAGAGATGTCTTCTCAACTTTTGAGCTCTGGTTCTTAAGACATTATTTTTTTGATTTATATTCCTCTCAATCCTTGAAGCATCTTCATTTATCTTGTAGTCTTTGTACTTGTCCATGCTCTCATTTTGCCTATGAAGTACCATACTTCCTTGAGTTCTTGTTCATGACTTATAAATGCAACATCCACAAAAATCATCCTATGTTCTTAATTTTGCTTAAAGTTTTGACATACCAAAAAGTCAACATCCTTATCCTAGATGAAATAAGTAGATTTACAAAGAAAATAATTTAAGGGATTAAGGTGATAAATGAGATTAATAATGAAGTAGTAGATAGATTGAGGATGATCTTGTAAAATACACATATCTCAAATATTTTTAGGAACTACAAGATTTAGAATAGGCTTAACCTTATCAAGGTTAATAGTTATAGCATCTCTAAAAATAAGATAACATGTTACATGTGAGGATCTGAAAAATACATTTCTTAGGATTAAGACATAGGTTAAACTTGTCATAGTAGTTAAAACTTGATCTAAGTTAGAAGCGTGATCAGTTACTTAGGTAGATTTAATGGTCAAATCATTGATATAATCATTAATTAGTTTAAACATCATGTCAATGAAGATTAAATTTATAGTATATTGATTGGTAGCTCCAACATTCTAAAGTCTAAAGAGCATCTTAGTGTAGCATAATGTTCCCTAAGGATTCATGAAAGTGGTATATTATTGGCATTGTAGAATTATCTAGATTTGGTTATAATCAAATAATTCATCCATAAAGGGTAGAAGAGCATGAATTGCTATAGATTCAATAATGTAATCAATATTTGATAAAGAAACATTATCATTAAGAGTGAACTGGTTAAGGTTGCAAAAATTGATGCATATGTGAATGCCACCATTCTTTTTGGGAACTATAACCATGTTAGAAATCCAACCTATATAGTTGATGAGATGAATTAATCTAACATTGTAGAGTTTGGTTATCTCTTCTTTGATAGCCAAAGCTATAAGAAGATAATTTTTTCTACTCTTTTGTTTGATAAGTTTGGAATCTTCCTCCAAGATAATATTATGTTAAACTAGCTTTAGGTCTAGATTAAGCATGTTGCTATATCCCCAAGAAAAAGCAATTGGATGCTCTTGTGAGGTTGCTAAAATGGAATTCAAAAGGTGTTGGAAAAGGAGAGCAATTAGTTGAAGAGTCTTGTTTTTACCCTTATGACTTAATACTAGAATGTTAATCCATTGATTATTGGTTAAAAGATGCTCTCGATTAAAGAAAGAGAGATTTTACTAAGATAGAAGTTCATCCTTTGTAATCTCTAAGGAGGATATAACAAAAGATAAATTTAACATCAAGTCAAAGAAAGAGGGATCTAGAGTCCTACATACTTGGCTTGTGGGGTAACTTAAAGCTAGAGGTTGAAGGAGAGAATTTGAATGGGTAGCCATGTTTATCTGAGCCAAAATTAAGAGGTTAGATTTGCTATCTAAAAGAGAAGACATAAAAAGATAAGTCAAGTAATCTTAAAAGTTCATAGACATCAAAATTCCTAATGCATGCATCATTTCTAAGTTATAAAAGCAATAATAGAAGGAAAGTTAAGCACTAAAGCTTTCATTTGCATTAAGAAAACTTAAAAATCAACTTGTGAGTGAAATGAAGGTGGGATGTTGGAACTTGAAATAATTGAAACATAGGTACATCCCAAGATTTATAGATGTTTATAACTCAGTGCTGTCTATTAGAATCAAACCTATGACTTGGAGTTGCCAAGCTAAGACCCATACCACTAAGCTAATGAAGTTAAAGTGACAACAAAGCTAATGACAAGAGAACATCATGGCAAGTGATAGCAATAGTAGAAAGGAGACAAGGGCTTAGTCTAGTAGTATTAGAGAATTACCTTAACCCTACACACTCCCTCCTAGAACTTAGATGTAAGTTATCCAAACCCTAGTTAGAAATTTCTATAGAATTTTACTATGCCTCTAGTTTTGTTACAATAGTTTTGCTCAAATTTTTCAATGTTTGGAATAATTCACTAGCTTAATGAGACACTAAGCTTGGATTTAATGTCATTTAGTAGTTTAAAGTAATTTAAAGATTAGATTACAACTTTTGATTCAATTTTATGGAGGGAATCCAGAATCTCATTGCATAACCTTAGTTTCTAAGGATTTTGGAGATTTCTAGATTTGTTGCTAGAAATCACATGCACACATAAATTTTTAGCTTATTTGAATGAAATATAAAAGATATGTTAATTATTTATAATTTTTTAGCTGATTAACTTAGTTAGATAAAGTGAAATCATATATTTTTACATCAACTACTATAGCGCATCAAGTCGTAATGCTAGGGTAAAAAATCTTGCAATTTTGTGTCATTTTAAGCTAAATTTATCAATTGCATTAGAGATAATTAGATGAGTAAATATACAATTATTCTTATAAAGTTTAGAAAAATTTAATTTTAGGATTTTTGTCCATGAATAATATGATGCAGGAAGTACATGATGTGAGATTTTGACGTGAAGACACTTTTGCTAAACATGTAAGTGTTAGAAGAAGTAGTATTTTACATCAAAATGTGTTTTAACATAGAAAATCAAATTTCAAAATAAACTAGACTTTGATGTAGTGATGTTCTTATTAAACATTGAATTATATGAAATAAAGGACATAAAATCACATCCTATGTCAAAGTGTATTAATGTAGAGTATTGAAGTTGTAGACATCTTTGCAAAATAACTAAGTTAATCTAATGTCTTATGTTAAGTTGTGTTTTGATGTGCAAAATCAAAGTTTGATCACTAGGCTCACTTGAAAACATGTAAGAAAGGATTTTAACATATAGGTGTTTTTTCTAGACACTAAAATGCTTAGAGCATAAGACAACGTTCTACATCAAAGTTGTGTTTTTAGTATATAACATTGAAGTTAGGGCTAAGATTTGACATGTTATTTAGAAAACTCAAAAAAATTTTAATGTAAGATTAACATGGTCTAAATATATTTTAACATTAAGCTAAAGTTAAATTTTTAACATGAAACTGTATCTTTGATGGTAAAATCATTTGTTCTATGTTTCAAGGATTTTGTAACACCTAGGCTCCTTGTAATTAAGCATAGGTACTTCTTTCTAGTGGATGTGAGTAGCATCCTAAAAAAAAGCATAGAAAATCTAGTTCAATCATTAGCAAAAAACATTTTGATGGCCATGCTTCTGCCATTGAGGTTGTGAACATGAAGGAAAGTTACAGAACTTCTAAAGCTCTACATAACCCACTTCCATATGATGATTTGAACTAGGTTGAATGAGAAAGTAGTCCTATTAGGATTCTCTATTGAGCTCACATAGATAATCTTCGAGCTAAGGTTATATAATAAGGAGCTATTTAAGGACATCCTAGTTTATAGGAAATATTTGGACAAGCTATGGGAATGTAGAGAGTATAAATAATTTCTTGTTGATAGTATATTGTTGATAGAAACTTAGACTTCTAGAGTAATGCCTAATCCACCAAGCTCACAAATGTTTGTTAAGAGGTAAGTTAGAGGTCAAAGAGCTAAGAGAAGTTGCTCTTTTGTTATTTAAAAGGACTAACTTTAAGAAAATTATGAAGGTTTAATGATATGAATGTATAACGTTCTGATCATTTAATGCTCTTACAAAACTTCTTGTGGGATCTCATCCAACATAAGCATAGGAGACCTTAGATGGTGTCCCATTTTTATATTCAATATAAGGGGTTAAGATTGCATAGGCTTTGGAATGAGTATAGCAATTAGGAATGGCTTCATCCACTATGGAATGAAGTCCATTGCAAGAATGTTGGATAACCAAAAAGGTCAAGGATCATCCTAAGGCCAAAGAGTAAGTAAAAGGGAATTTTGGATTATTTTTGTTATTTTTGAAGAAGATCATGATGTTAATTAGAAGAAACCTAATGATGACATATGCTTACTTGTAGCTCAAATAGTCATTAATGATTCCAAGTTTATTAATATTATGAGAGCAATCAAGGAGTTTTATGGAATGTCCACTAGCAAAGTAAAAAGCACTCAAAGGTGCCTTTATAAGGGAGAAGGATTTAGATATTTTAGTAAGTATGATAGGGTGGGAATTTTATGGGTTTTAGGCTTAAAGGATTTCTACCCTAGCATGGTAAAGTGTGTTGGATTAATAAAAAGTTACTTGGTAGCAAAGGTAGTTTTTATGATGCATGTAGACTAGAAACAAATGATCATCACTTGGGATTCGACTACACTAAGGTATTAGTTAGGGTTCCTAGAGAGGGGAATACATATTGATAGCTCCAAGCTATCCTTAGTAGAATTGGAAATTGTGGGAAAATGGATGAGATTTGAGGAGAAAGATGCCATTAATGTACATAAAGGGATTAATAAATATTTGAAGAAGTTTCTTCCTATATTTATTGAGATACTCTTTTGCAATAAAATAGGTTAGAAATAGGAGCTAGCCCCCAAGTATTTGTACATGGTATATGGAGTAATGATGCAAGGAAGGACAGTTGACTAGAAACCAGTTATTTTACAAGAGATAGTAGAAGAAATAAAGAAATTGCCCTAGTAAGAAAAAAAGAAAAAGAGAAAGATGGTGAGAGCAAGATTTAATTTTGGTTTTTACCATGAATTAATAAAAGTCATGGAAATATTATTTTCTCATAGGGAAGAGAATCAAGTTAATGTTGCTTCAAAAGAAAACTTTAGGCCTCCACTATATCAACACTTGGAAAGTTTAATGTTTAAGTATAACATTAGAGGTGGAAGTTCTCTTACATTAGCATTGAAGACCATGAATCAAGTTGGATTCTTAGTGTGTGATAGATTTGAAAAATGCTAGAACAAAATAAGTGAAGACAAAGAAAGAAGAAATCTCCCCTAAGATCTTGGAAGTTAAAGTCTCCCAAGAGCAATTGAAGGCATGAATAAGTAAGTTTATTTTATGTTTTTATGCTATGTGTTATTAACATGACATAGTTTCTAGTTTTGACATTATAAAAAATTGACATGAAGCTAACACTTAACTATTTTTTGTAGAAGTTGGCTAAGATAGAAGAGCATTCGAATGGTAAGTGGAATGGATATGTTTTAATCTTCCTTTGATTCTTGAAGGTCAAAAGGAAGGCATAAGCAAGGGAGAAAAATTTTCTTTCATGATTTATTTTCATTGAAAAAAATAAAGGGGATGGATTAAGTATATCTTTTTCTAATCTCTTTGATTTACACTTCAATGAAACATACCAAAAAGAATAGGAGAGTAAGGATAGAGGAAGAACAAAATTATAGAAATAGAGATTTCTCCACTATCTCTAATAGATGTCACTCCACCACCAACAAACTAGTTTTGAATGATGTTGAGGTTTGCAAGTGGATAAAGAAACTAACGAGTTCTAAGCTTTTGATATCATATGATAAGTATAATTAACATCACATTGAAATTTTGTATATTGATTACATTAATGTTAAAGAGACTTAACCATTTTCTTCTCTTTACCAGGGGTGAAAAGAAAAGTGTTAGCTTGTATCAAAGATAAGTAGATGATGTTAGAAGGCTTAGTAGATGATATGGAGACAAAGTTGAAACTAATGTATTCAAAAGAAGGTAAGTTAAGAATATCATTACTAAAAATAACATTCATTATTAGACATAAAGAATCTAACGTTCTCTTTTTTGTCATGTAGAACTAAAGATTAAATTAGATAAGGATCGGGTAACATTCCATTATTCTATAATCAATGTAGACATAGTAGCTGAGAAGGTTGTTGTAAACAAAATAAGTATAGCTCTCAACTATGCGAAGGATATGGAAGTACTAGTCATAGAGCATGTTAATGCTAATGCCATACTCTTAGATTTTTTAGAGCAAGCACATAAGGATAATGCAAATAAAAATGTTGTATGATCAAGTGAAGTTATTGGAGGTAGAAATAAAGAGTAGTAATATGGGTAGGCATAACCCTCCTTCCCATGCATACTAGAGACAATGGAATAAAGCTATAGAGTTCCAAAGAGCACTAATGGAAGGAAAGAGATCATCTTTAGTGATGACTCATTCCATGATGAGTCTAAGGAATTTGATAGTGATATCAAAAAGTTGAAGTAGAAAGCATGAAATAAATAAGCAATGGTACAAAAGAGAGTACTATAGGTTATTAAAGAAGAATAAGAGTTTATATGTAGATAAGGAAATGAGAAGTTTACTTATTAAAAAGTCTAAAAGAGAAGTGTTTAAAGACTTTTCTAATAGTGTGATGATTTCCACTTTGGAGGAGGAGAAAAAAGGTCCCAAAGAGGAATTATAGTAGAAGAGTGGGCTATCGTTCTATCAAAGATTCCAAGTTCAATCTTTAACATGTTAATCTTAGCTTAAACTAGATAGGATAATGGATCCTAGAGATTTACAAAGAGATATAGAGTAAGCATAGAAAATTTAAATAATCATTTTGTTTTATTTCATCTAACTGATAAAATAAAATAAAACTAATATGTTTGTCTTGATCTTTACGTGCAAATCTTGGGAAAAGCTTCCAAAGATCGACAAAAGATCCTACTTTGATGTAAATCAATGAAGAAGCAAAGAAGGAAACTATTAGAGAAAAATAAGATCAATGAGTATTTTTTTATAATTTATATTTTCATCATTTGTATTTGATACATATAATTATTTGCAAAACATCAAGTGTGTTTGATGTTAAAATAAGACATCATGGCAAAAGTTATGATATGTGTCAACTATAAGAAAGTTTATAAAAATAAAGAATATTCTCACATTATTTTGAGATATCCATCTTTGTGCAATTAATAGCTAGAATTAACATGACACATCAAAACTAGCAATCACGTATTAACTTAATGTTGCCTATCAATAATAACTAATTAAGATAAGTTAAAAAAATAACATCAATCTTGTTCATTAACCATAATTGCCTAATGATAGAAAATGGTAGAAAAATAGTTGAAGGTAATCCTAATAGACATTAGTAAATGTCCACCACTTAGTAGCAAACAAGATGAAAGAAAGAGTTGCAATGAATTTTTGAGTAGTTGAATAAGAAGGATAAGAAGAATCCTTTTTGTTAGATAAGGATATGTCTAGTTCTTTAAAGCCTAAGTTAGTGAACTCAACATTAGAAGTAGACTTCAAGCCAAGTCTATTAGGTCCATAGTGATATCAAAATTCTTGGGAGACAAGAAGACTCTAGGCTTTCATATAAGTTCAATCTTAATATAAGCTCATTTGCTTCTAAGGTGATAAGATTAGGTTTATTAATCTAGGAAAACAGATACTTGGAATCTATATGTTTGCTGAGATGATTATCTCATGCTTACAAATAGGGATGTGTATCTCTTGTTGTATGGGAGAAGATACATCTTGGTATTGGACTAGCCAAGGTTATCCTAGCATACCATTGATACCAAGACATTCACAATCACCATAAAGATAGCCTCATATTACATAACATCACCTATCATGAAGGTAATCTAATGGAACCTATAACCTCTACTTGTGTATCATTAAACAAAACAATGTTATTCAATGTTTTCTTAGAAACTACCTAATCATGAAAACCAAGGTGCTTGATAGTTGAAACACCACCATGAAAATGCATGTTCCAACCTTTTTGGCATTGTAACCTTCACACCTACACTTGAAGATGAATTTTTATTGTAAAATGTGGGGTTTATAGCCCATGAATTGCAATCTCACATAAGACAAATTTTTTGGGGCTGAAAAATGCCTCATAGGTTGTTATAGCCTTACTTCCTAGCTGGAAAAGGTCATATCATGTCTATATTTGAGCTTGGGAAGGTTGAAAATGGCATGGAAACTACCAAATTTGGCATTTTCATGGGTTTTATGTTACTCATAGGCACAACTACGCTGGAACCACCTACACCTAGCATTGGAAGTGTTGGATTTTCATATTTCTAGTAGTGACTAGCATAGTTGTCATAACCCTTAGCATGGATGATACAAAGCGAATTTTGGAGTTGTGGGGGTTTTTATCTTCTCATGAGGCCAGAGTTGGAGTGATTGGGGTTTCATTCTTCTAGCAATTCCATTATTACTCCACTAATTTTAGCATGGATTCCAAGATGCCAGTATAGTTGAAAAATTCTATTTACTATTTGTGGTATCTAGAGTGGTTTTGGTGGCCTAGGTGCATCAGAACTTACCAAAAATGGAAGACTACGTTGAAAATTATAGCTTACCACACTTGTAAATCAAATCAATCTATCAATAATCACGGCAAAAATTTGTAGCCAAAAACCAAAAACCATGAGACCTATAAATGCCAATTTCAACCACTTTCGATAGGTTTCACACTTATTTGATTGGACAACCTCTACAACCTTGAGCACTTGAGACCTTTGGCATTTTGTAAATATTTTGGAGTAATTTGGTAATAAATTGGGCATTTGAGACTCCCATCATAGTGCCAAGATTCCAAAAAGCCAAACACCTTTACCCCCCTTTCCAACAACGCCACAGATCTAAGCTGAAAACCCTAAGGAGTTTGGTGATTGAAGTTGGGAAGTACCTAGATTGTGGGGTTGACTGCAAAACATAACCTACTAGCTTCAATAGGCTTCAAGCTTTATTCGGGCAACTCCTTGTGCATCTAGGCACACATTTGTACATCTTGAAACTTTTTTCTCATAATATTTTTGTTACTTTAATAAAAATTAGCAGTTCATTTATTTTTGCAAGTTTATTCCAAGTTTAAATATTGTGCATTTTCTTAGATTAGATTTGCATTCTTGGTTAAATTATATTGCAATGTTTACACTTTTTAAGTCCTTGGGTAAGTAACAAGACCATCTAGGATACCTTGTATCCTCTTTCTTAGAGGTCCTTGGGATTCAAAGTTAAAACTGTTCTCCCTAGGATTTTTGATTTTTTCAACTGATATAAATTTTTAAGTGCTATAGTTTTCTAGCATTAGAAGGAGGGCCTTTGCCCAAGTTTTTTACCCACTTCTACTTTTCCCTTTTGAAAAGAATTTTGTGCAAGTTAAAATTTTTAAAATTCACATTGAAACCTACCAAGAAACCAACGTTGCCCAGCATGGTTATTGCAATCAATTTGGATGTTGTTGTAAAATTCACAACAGTTGCTAGACTTTCAAAAGCTAGTGTAGTTTACCGAGAAACCTACAACATTTAGTTATTAAAACTTGGTCTTGGGTTTTCCAAAGGCCGGCGCATTTTTTCACCACCCATTTCCTACTGTGAAATTTTCCATCAAGTCTATTGTCAAAACCAATCCATCTTTCCTCCTTTACAAACTACTCAATGTAGTTTTGGTGAATCAATTACATTTTTCATCATCATATAACCCCAGCATAGTTTTTCCATAAGGAAAAACATACCAACACTTTTCAAATAAAAAAAAGAAAAAAGAAAAATGCCTATCCTACACGCAACATAGTTCTTGCTGGAAGTCCAACGTATCTCTTTGTTTTGAAATCAAAACCCATCTACTTCCTAAACACCAACATGGCTTTACCAATGTAGGTTGGGTGGTTTTACAAATTTGAGAATAGTTGCTAGACTTTTCCAAAGCCAGGGTATCTTTTGAGATAAAGCAAATTCTATTCACACTTAAATCTACCTTTGGGCTTCTCAAAGACTAGCATAGTTTTGTTGGTTTTCAATCACTTTGGGTTGTGAAATTTTTTCTAATTGTTTTCATTGGAAAAGCCAAGCTTGATTTTATCAAGAATTCTTAGCATAGTTTTGGTTAATCAACACACTTGCTTCCCATAAGGCTAGCATTTTCGTCCAAGATATCCAATGTATCTTTTTTCTTAAAAAAAATATATTTTGTGATTGCACATCAATATCTAGCTTACTTTTCCATAAAGGGAAAATACACCAACATCCCTTTAAAAAGAAAATTAAAAACTTGCTCTTTTTATCACCAACATATTTTTGGAAAAATATTAGTATATCTTTTCCAAAACTCAACATATTATCAACAACAATTTTTTTCATTTTTAAATTTTCATATTAAGTTTGTTTTTATTTTTTTTTAAATTTTTCAATAACTCCTAGAATTTTTAAAGCCCAACATATAAAACTACAAGAAGTTTGGCCATCCACTAATTTTTCCATCATGTGTTGGATTTTTTAAATCCCAACAAAACCTAAACTTCAAAAGTTCATAAAATTGGGTTCTATTTGTGCACACAAATCCTAGCATAGTTTTGCAAAGCCTAGCTTAGTTTTGTAAAGCCCAACTTAGTTTTGCAAATCCAAGCTTAGTTTCATAAAGCCTAGCATAGTTTGGTTGTACCAATTAATGTCTTTTTGCAAATGAACCATGATACCACTAGACCTTCCATACATGGACTCCAACCAAGATGTAGTTCCCTTCTATGACCTGAAAGACCTTACAGTCATCGAACGAAGATAATCACTTAGGAAAAGGGTTAAGAACTTGGAATTTATAGTGATTAATGAGGAGTTCTACAACTTTCCTTATGCCAAGATGCAAGTTAGTCTCTTGATATCATGCCTTAAATTTGACGCTAAGCATTAATTTAAAATTATACACTAGGATAGGAAAGAATACATCCCATGTCGTTATGACAAAATTTCCATCATCGACTTCTATGCACAAATGCTCATACAACTCATAGAGGTTTATGATTTTAGTGGAAATTAGCTCAAAGGATCGCCAAGAAGATCATGATGATTTTGAGGCACAACTAGAGTTGGACACCTTTATCAAGAGTCTTTTCCAATGTTCAGCTTCCCAAAAAGCCACACCCAGTTATCCATCCTAACATATTTGGGTCTATGCCCATTATTTTCACACATCCAGCACAACCCATGTCTTAGTCCATCCCCTTGTTCTCATCCATGTCCTTTGCAATACAACCTTATCCCATGCACCTAGCGTTGGTGATTTCTACCTCACCATCTCCCTTTGTTGTGCCAGTGGGACCCTAATCAAGGCCCTAAGTAACATAAGCCTCTCATACTCCCTTTGTTTCCTTTATACCACATATCCTAATGCAAACCTCTTTCTTTTTGTTCAACCCATCTGCAATGATGGCACTCAAGCTCTTCCATCTATATTAATACTAATCACATGGTTCCAAGCCTCACAACTTCCTTCTCAGCCATCGATACAAATACCATAGTCCATAGGGATGCCTCAAGGGAAACACCACCAAGAAAACACATGTTACAACCTTCTTGACATTGTAACTTTCACCCCATGAACCCTAAGGCCATAATTTCATTGTAAAATGTGAAGATTGTGATCCATGAAATGCAATTTCACATACCTCAACTTTTGGGGCTATAAAAATTCCTTTTAAGTGATCATAGCCTCAATCCACAAGAAAAAAAGATCATATTATGTCCATATTTGGGCTTGGGGGAAAAGATGGGCGTGGGGGGGAGTGGTGGGGGATGGTGGGGTGGTTGGGGGGAAGGATCAAAAATGCCTTTTGGATTACCAAAATTGGCATTTTCATTGATTTTGTGAGGGATGTAACCTTTGCTACATTGGAGTCACCTATGATCAATGTTTGGCAGTTCAACTCCTAAATCCTCAGTGTGGCTCCTATAGCCTTAGCATGGCTCATGTAACCCCAATGTTGCTCCTATAGTTTAGCATGCTCAACATTAGTCTAGCAATCCCAGCGTTACTCTAGCAGCTCTAGCATGGCTCCTACAACTCTACCATGGCCCTAGTAGCCTCAACATTGATCTTGCATCCCAACATTGCTTATGCAACCTAGCATGGTTCCTTTAGACTTAACATTGCTCCTTAAAGGCCAACATGGGTGGAAGAAGCTAACATGGGTAAAGTTCCCATTTGCCATTTTTGGTAATTGGAATGGTTTTGATATCTTAGGGGTATCAAAACTTTCCATACATGGAAACCATGTTGGATTTAGACACCTACACCTAACATAATGTAGCGATTGAAACATCAACTCCTGGAACACCAAGTTCCATGGGCATACAACCTAACCTTGAATCTATGCAAAGGCTTATTGAAGATGGAGACAGGATGCCCTGGATAGTCTAGTTAATCAAACAAGGGCTTACTAGATGTAATGTGGGTGTAGGGTGGTTAGTTGTAGTGCTAATGTGAAACAGTATTAAGTTTGTAGGCAGTGTTTATGGTGTTAATGGTGTTAGCAGTGTTAGTGGGGTTGAGCATAGTGGGTAGTGTCAATGTGCATAGGCCACTACTCAAGCATAGTTTTAGGGATAGCTATGAGGTAAAATAGTGAAAAATACAAGTATAGAAAATGCATAGAGAGAGAGAGAGAGAGAGAGAGAGAGAGAGAGAGAGAGAGAGAAGAAAAACACCACCCCAGATGGGGTTGAGCATAGTAAATACCAAAAGGAATTAGAAGGTACACAGTGTACAACAAGTGTAGTTGATAGCATAGTCACAATCTTGGAGGTGTTTGGCTATGAAGACTAGTGCTTTGTTGAGGTGTTTTCATTTGTTAGGTTGACCACCGTAGTATACCATTGGCTACAATGTTTCAATAAACTATAGTGGTCTACAACTTTGTTAATATGCTTTTGGTTCTCTCCCAAGCACTCCTTAGGTTTGCCAAGTCTTTGATTTACCAATTTTCTAAACCTCAAAACTTTGATGACATAAGTATTTATAAGCCTAGGGTTAGCAAAAAGTGTGGGATGGTTGCCACGTGGTGGAGGGGACAGTTGGGACTATGCTCTCACCCAACTACAATCTCCATTGGGCTAGTGGTGTTATGCTTTTTTGTGCTCTACTAAACTTTGCAAGACTGTGAGATTGTGACTACATTGCCTGACGCAAGTGTGTGGCAAAGGGACTGTAAGGTACTTGCAATTTTTAGAAATGAAAGCCAAAGACTATGCTCTACAAGACTATGCTCTCCACTATCTCATGTGGGGTTGAGTGTAGTTACAAATTTGGGGATAAAACAAGATACAAAAAGAGGTATCTTGGAAACTATGCTTGCCAAGGATGAGTTGATTACATCTTGGAGCTAAGTTGGGTACTATTGCTATGCTATAGAGGCCATTGGAGACTATTTTAGCTAACTATGGTCTCCATTGGAGGCTGACTACACTCTAGGTTAGGGGATAGTGTAGTCCCAATGCTGAAGAAGTTTGAGAAAAATGAGTTTCTTGCACACTATGCTCTCCATGGGAGGTTGACTACCCTTCCAACAGGAAGTGAGCATAGTCCTGGTACTTATTGAAACTTGTGAAAACCTACTCTTTTGCTAACTACACTTTCCACTAGAGGCTCCCAACACTTAGAAAAATTTACTACAACTAGCTTTATATTAACACTTAGAAAAAATTGCAAAACTAGCCTTCGTGTTGACTATGCTCTCCATAAGAGGCTGACTATGCTCTAGGGCAATGGAGAGCCTAGTTCTAACACTTAAAAAAATTTGCAAAAACTAGCTTTTTTGTTGCATATGCTCTCTACTAGAGGTTGACTACACTCCCTACTAGGGGAGAGCATAGTCCTAGCACTTAGAAAAAATTGCAAAAGACTAACTTTCATGCTAATTATGTTGTCTATGAGAGGCTAACTACACCCTTAACTAGTGATTGAGCGTAGTCTTAACACTTAACCAAAATTGAAAAAATTGGCCTTTGCACTGACCACGCTCTCTACGAGAGGCTAACTACTCTCTTAATTGGGGTTGAGCATAGTCTCAACACTTCACACCAAAATTACAACTGAGATACCATAGTCTAGATTTGGTTGTATTTCATTGGCCTCTTTGTTGACATTTAGAGGAGTGACCCAAGAGACATCAACAAAGAATAAGAAAAAATCATGATAGACTTGGCACCAACATCACTCTTTAGTGAGTGATCAGATGTCATTGCATCATGCCCCAAAGTGCTATGGATAGTGGTATGCTAAATGGTAGTTGAAAAGTGGGAGTAAAAGGTGTAGGTGATGTGCTAGGGATAAAAGAGAAGATGGAATGCAAATGAGATGTTATGATGCAAGGACATCATGGCTAATGGTGACCATGGCACTAGAATGTCTTGCCCTTAGAAACATTGACCTCTTGTCAAAGTGCTTGTGAAAGAGTCAAGGTGTATGTTCAAGGCTGGGACAGCTATGGAACTACTTTAGTACTAGATTGCTTAATGACATGCTTTCTCCCCTCCTTTTTATTGGCAAGGTGAACCTTCTTTAGGCTTTGCACATTATTGAATGCTTACTATGAAGTGAAATGTTGTCCATCATGTGATTGTGTGTCACTAAATGGGCTTTGCATTGTTGTTTATGAAACTACATTACATTTGTACAATAAGTGTTTCCTCCCTAGGATGACTTATGCTACATACGCCTAGGCTTTGATAGGCTGACAGAGGCTTCCCATGGGATGATTATGTTACATCCACCTTGGGAAGCTAATATTTGATGTGAGATGTGAAGAGAATGCCATGTGTTCATAGCACATGAGTGTCAAAAAGGTTTGTAATCTTTGCTATGTGGAAAATGAGAGAGTATTGGGATGTAGGAGTAGATGTGAGTAGGTTATAATGGGATAATAGGGATATGCACTCTTGAGAGGCTTAGCTAGTCTAATCATGCACATTAGAGCAATGTGGCAACTTATTGCTAGGATGCAATGTGCCTTTGCATGACCACTCGGGCCTTCATCCTGCAAACACAACTCTAAGAAGATAAGAAAACCACACAATATATTAATTCAAATAGATTGCAAATGAAAAAACACAGAAGGCCACATCAGCAACACAGGTTGCATAGATTTCAAATGCTTTATTCTAGAATTGTAGTATGCCTGCTAACTTGGTGTAGAAGGAGAGTTGTGGTATGCCCACTCGCTTGCTTACAAAATAATGAAAAAACGTTATTAATGTGAATCTAGTTTAAGGTCTTGGTAGACCATGGATTTACTAGTTTAAATTCTTAGCAGATTGCTGAGCCCAGTTTAAGGTCCTAGTAGACCACATTGTGCTAGTTCATAGTCCTAACAGACTACTCTGTGCTAGTTTAACATCTTAGTGAACATGCTATGCCACGTTAGAGTCATGGTGGACTACTAGTTTAAAGTCATGGTGGATTGCTAGTTTATAGTCATAGCAAACATGCTGTGCCAATTTAGTATCATAGAAAATGATTGTGCTAGTTTAATATCATAGTGTATAAGCTATGCTAGTTTAACATCTTAGTGGATGACTGTGCTAGTTTAACATCGAAGCGAATGACTATGCCAGTTTAATGTCATAAAGGATAAGCTGCTTACCTTACTCAATTGATATGTGGTGCTACATGCTAGATATAGTATAGCTTCAAGTGTGAGTGGTTCACTAGATTAGCAAACTCATTTCCATCATGAGCAGCAAGCTTGAATGCTTCGTTGTCATAGGCCTTAGTGACCAATAAAGGCCCTTCCTAGTTGGCTAAGAATTTATCTGTGGGTTCGCAAACAACCTTGAGGATTAGGCAATGAGGGTCATTGCAACACTTAACATTTCCATGAGGCCCTATGAGAACCAAAGGCAAGATGATCTACTTGTGCATAGCCATGTCATGTTCCTACAAAAGTAAACTAGAAAAATGTCAAGTGGTACCTATTTGACAAAGTTAATAATGCATGAATGAGAAAAAGCAATTGAATAAAATTTTCCTAAGTGTGCATGTAAATTTTTGTGGGAGGTAAACATATTTGTGCTAGTTTTAGGCCTTAGTAGGCCATGTGCACATTAGTTTTAGGTCTTAGTGGACCAAGAATGCACCAAATATGTCATTCTAGCGAGGACTGGCCATGCTTAAGGAGTAGCATTAAATTGGCCATTAATTTTGGACTAAGTATGGTTGACTATGCTCTGAACCAACTATGCTCTCCATTGGGCATTTGGTGGTGAGCATAGTCCTAGGTTGGAAGCTCATTAAATAACCCTAAGAGGGTATATAGGTGTAATTTTACCATGGTAACTTGTCATTTTCTTTGCTTTTCTCACAACATTGAGAGCATAGTCTCATTGCTACTTTTTCCATCACTATCAATGGAAAGTGTAGTTGGAGGAAAGATGATGCACCAGAGTGGACACCCTCACCTAGGGGTAATGAATGTTACCGAGGGAGAGAGAGCACTAAGCCACTTGCCATAGGTGCACATGGAGAAAAGGAGGCCATCCACATTAGCCAAGTATGCTGACTATACCCTCCCCTTACTTTGATCCTTTTTTTTCTATTTTTTATGAGAGATTTTGGGAGTTTGTAGTTGTGTGGGGTTGGGGCCTTGCGCATGCACTGTGTGACATGGCCATAGGGTCCAAGATGGCCATTGAGAATTGTGGCATGGTCATAGGGGCCATGGCTACAATTGTGTTTTTGTGTTTTTGCAATAGTATGGAGGGTGCGTGTCTATCTTGTATTTTATTTTGTTGTTTTTTATGCTCTAGGGTGGTGTAGGATCTAGGTTTGCACATTGGCTGAGGCATGCTCACAGGGTTTTAGGTTGTGCATTGGCTCGGGCATGCACATGGGGCTTTAGGGTGTGTGGGCCTTGGGGTCCCATGCATTGAACTTTATGCCTTAGCCATGGGGGGCTATAGTCACCATTGCATGGTGCAATGTGCTCACAAGGGGTCCACAGCTACCATCACACATTGTCACTCTTCTTCCTTCCCTTTTTTTCTTTATTTTGGAGCATGGGGTTTGATATTTTCTTCTTTGGCAAGGGGCTTAGGGTCCCATGCCCTGCATGCCATGGCCTAGCTACAGGGGCTATGGCCTAGCTATAGGGGTCATGGCTGCCATTACCCTTTGTGTAGCACAACCATGATTGGTATCAGGTTTCAATAGTAGTAAGGTTGCTAGGCTAGGCACTACAAGGGTAGGGTTCTACTACATTTTTTTGTTATATATTTTTTATGGTAGCTTAGGGCCACTCCTAGGTGTGGTCACAGGGGTTGTAGTTGCCATTGTTCTCCATGGCACAGCCGTAGGGGCCATGGCTACCATTGCATTGGTGTTTGTGTTGTTGTATTTTTATCTAGGCCCAAGGCTCAAGGCCCCACACATTACACATCGCAACATAGTTGTGGGAGCCATTGCCACAATTGTCCCTTATGGCATAGCCACAAGGGTTGTGGTTGCAATTGATGGTGGGGTTTGTGCATTTGTTTCTTCTTCCTATTCTATTTGTGTGGTAGTAGGGGGGCGTGGCCTACCATAGTAGTGAAGGGGTAGGGTGGGGCTCTGGTGAGTGTGATGTAACAAGCATAGCATAGTGGGGAGACTACGCTCTCTACTACCATAGAACTACACTCTCTACACATTGAGAGTGTAGTTTGCTAAGTGTTTGCTAAAATGCCTACCAAGTGTTTGTCAAAATGTGTATTTGCTAAAATGTCTATTTTTTGGGACAACGCTCTTCACTAAGGTAGTCTAGATTTAGCAAAAATTGTCATTTTTGTAACTACACTCTCCACTGAGGTAGTCCAGAGTTAGCCAAAATTTTATCATTTTTGAAACTATGCTCTCCACTGAGGTAGTTCAGAGTTACCTAAAATTTTGTTGTTTTCAGGACTACGGACTCCACTAAGGTTGTCTAGAGTTAGTAAAAATTTTTCCAAAATTTTGTTAACTATACATGGTGCTAAACTTGCAAAATGTACCAATAAGCCTATAAAAATGTGCTATACCCTAGTGAGTGCTAGGCACGTCGAATTAGTTAAGTAACATTCTACACCCATGGGGCCCTAGGGCGTATTACCAAAATTGCATTTTCATTAATTTTTTTTAATAATTTATAATATGTATATCAAAATTTTGCATTTATGCATTATACAAATGCTTTGCCTGTTGCTTATTAATTATAGGATGCTGCTAAAGCCTGTTCTGATAGTGGTTGAGCTCATGAGCATCCTATGTTACATGAGTGAACCTATCCTTAACATGCCTATGCTAGACATACAAGTGGATCATTAGGTGATGTGGTTTTGGCTAGGATCTTGAGAGTTCTTGGAATACTTATTGTAGCAATACAATGTAATCATATGGTCATCCTTGGTGGTAGAGGCTACTAGTGCCATTACCAAGATGTTGTTGCCCAAGGCTAACTGAAGCATCCTAAAGTCCATCTTAGATGAACCCACTACAAACATTGATGGAGTAGGAGGCTTAAGAAAAGGTCCAAGGATTACTCAACAATTACCTAGAGTATGGTGCATTATAGGGTTTGCTTGTTATAACAAGAGCAACACACTTTTCATCGCATAGAGGGTGCATACCTTATTCCAGAACCCACCTGGAACCATCTACTACATTATTGGGTAGGTACTATTAAGGCTCTCGTAGTGTTTTGTGCTACTTTCTTGTGTTAGATTACTAATGGCTCATGCTTAATGCCAAATTCAAAGTTGATGAGGAGGGCCTGCATGATGAGGAAGATTCTCTAGCCTTAACCTACATTGCCTTGGAGGTATTCTCATGGTGCACAAACATTTGGGCAATTGTGATTCAATAGGTGTGGCATGATTTAAAGGCCTAAATTTTCCAATACCTGAAGGCCTATGAGCAATGTAGGATCCATGATTGGTTGGATGAGTGGATTGTTAGTGAGATTACATCGAGGAGGTGTTTGCAACACCACCCTTGTCTCACACTTTATTCATACCATGTACATATCTATGTTTTTTTCTCATGTTCTTGCTTGTGTATGCCTTTTAGTTTGCCTTATTTTCGTAATGCTAACATTGTTTTGCTATGTGTTGCAATGTTGGTTACCTTAGTTGAGGTGATGGTGGTTACCACAAGTCACACAAAGGCCACCATTATCATGAAATATGGGGATGTGAAGGGTGCAAAACACTAGCTATGCCACAAAGCACTAGATTTGTTGACGAATTGGCTCATGCATCATTGACTCCTTTAGTAGCAATGTTAGGAAGTTTGTCACCTAGGTGGATGGTGTGATGATAGTCCTAGACCTTAGCGAACCTTCTTTGCTAATCTCTTTGGCATCCTTACTAATGATCCCAATGCTTGTCAATAAGGCCAATTGGGAGGTGGACTATAGAGGAGAGATCAAGGACTAGTTGGTAGCCACTTGATCTCACAAGGGCATACCAATCAAAAATGTGCTAGTGCATCAGGTGTAGGAGCTCTACCCTCTATTCTACACATGCATTTTCAAAACTGCTTTCCCAAGGAAAGATCCTAGGGGTGGAATAGGCATGGGTGATGAAGGAGGTGTTTCTAGAAGGTATGAGGTTCAACTAGGCTACATAGATACCCACCAGCCTACATGCAAATATTTCTAGCTTCGATTGAACCTCTAAGTAAGCTCTCCCATCCATTTCACATTCTTTGTGGAATACCTATGAAGGTTTGTGGAGCTTTTGGTCATGCAAGATGATAGATGATGGATGGCGCAAGACCATCAGTATCTATCTAGGCCATGGATCAAGCATATGTTCTCAACCACACACATGCAGGACCTCCCAGAGGGGATCGATGAGTCATTATCTATAATGACCAAGGGTCCCATGAGGCACTCACATTATTCATGCAATAGCATAGGCAAGGGTCCTCTAGTTAGCACTAAGGACATAACTAAGGTGGATCACTACATAGCAAAGATGGTAGGGCTATCTAAGGCCAAGATCAGGAGGCCCAATCCTCAAGAGGAAGTTGTCCTTGAGATCAGAATGCCAAGCAGAAAAAGGATCTACATCAAGCTACAAAGCTTGTAGGAAAATTTGTAGGTTAGTATGTGTAGCTTCTTAGATTCCTTAGTTACATTCATGTATATATTATTATTTTATATTTTTTTGTTATGATATACTGTTAATTAGCTAATGATGTCCTATATGTGTATGTGTGTTAATTGTAGAAAAAGAAGAAAGGGCTACAAGAGTAGTGGCCAAGGTAGCAGTAGAGGAAGCATCTTCTCAAGTTGGAGAGGAAGTAGCTCATGAAAATGAGCTTCATGAGGTAGTAGAGGTCCTCTAGTAGTTGGAGGAAGAGAGGTTTCTCCACCACAATGGGGGTGATTTTGACATATTTTTTGATGGTAGGTAGCTAGGTGAGCCACCTATACTCATGATTGAGGGCTTGCTAAGTAATTAACTTGTATTGCCATCTATCTTCCCTTGTTTGCTATAGTATCTTTATCTGTTAGGCCATATGCTAATTTCATCATTAGTATTACAACATTAGATGTTCCTATTAGTGGTTCCACATCTACCTACCACATGGAGCCATAGATATGCCAAATAAATTTGCCTTCATGAAAGGCATTATTGAGGACATGGTGGACTGCTTGCAACAAGCAAACCCTAAGCTTGGTATGTGTACAATGTTATTTTACTTTGTACTATCTTGTTTACTATCTAATTACTTAGTTTTTAGCTAAGATTGATTAGTTGTTGTATGCCTAAAAGTCCTTAGTTGCAATGGGATCTGAGCAAGATGGCCAAGGTGGATGCTCTTCTCAACCTTTCCCCTAGAGTTGATTAGGTGCCTTGTCACATGTACAAGACATCTAATAAGTGTGCACTTTTCTATATGAAGGCATTGTGGGCCTGTAAGTGCTTGAATGAGCACTTGTGGAAACACATGCAAGAACTGCAGGAGAGGATGATTAGCCAAGATTATAAGATCAAGGATCTTCAATCCAGATATGACTTCATAGCACCTAGATCATGGGGGAATAGTACCTGGCGTACCTCTAAGATTGAGTATGCTAGATACTGAACATCTCTTAGAGGTAAGAATGAGGCCATGTGGTCGGTAGTAGAGTAATAAATCTAGATGAATTTGCTTACTTAGACGAATTAGGATTGGAAGTATTATAGCACAAAGATTTATCAGTGGGGATAGATGCAAAAGAATCACAAGAATCAATACAAGCATGAGTGCGATGTGTACTTGCAATGGTACAAGGAGGAGTCTATTGAATGCTGCTACCTTGAGATGTTTCTTCAGGAGACTAGCAAGAAGTAGGTGTATGACTTGATTACGTAGATTATGGTCATGAGTGACTCTCCCATGAGATAGATCATCACCCCCTCTAAAGAGGCCTCTTCTACTACATTTTCCATGGAGTCACCCATATGAATTGTCATGGACAAAGGTAAAACCCTTGTGGGTATTGGCTTTTGCTAGGAAGACTAGATGCAACTTTCCAAAGCTGAGATCCTTCGATGCTTGGAGGATGGCCTCAGGAAGTTACCTCTAGAAGTCACTGATGCAAGATCCTCCCAGGTTAGTTTTTGCTAGATTAGTTTTTTATGCTTTTTTATGTTTTAAGTTAGCTCATGCAATGTATGATTTCTTACTAATTGTGCATTTTTATTAATGGTTGTGACAAGTACCAAGCGATGTTGTAGGCCCCAATGACCTAGCAGAGGAAGAAAAACCTCCACTCTTACCTGATACTATTGGTTGAGCATGCCTAGATGCACCTCCCACTAAGATTTTTCCTACATTTTTCTATGTGATACTATTCATGCTATGTATTTCTATTCATATTACATTTGCTATGGATGATTATCTACTAGATGTAATATCTAAAATTTTATCCCTATGATGATTTTATCGTACTTGCTATGAGTATGTGAGTCTGGGCCATTACGAGCCATAGCGATATTAGGCCATTGTGAGCCATAGAAATTCTATTGTTAGTTTTAAGCCTTGACAAGCCCCATGCTAGTTTAAGGCCATAGTGGAAGGGTCGATGCTAGTTTCTTGGCCATTTTGGACTATGTGTTGCTACTTTAAGGATGTAGCAGGTCAAGGTGGTAGTTTAAGGCTAGTCCAGGCTTCTATGAGAGAGTTAAAAGAAACTATTTTAGGACATTTTAAGCTATTGCAATATTTTAAGGCCATTTCAAGCCACAATGATAGTTTAAGATCATTCTGAACCACATATTGCTAGTTTAAGGCCATTTCATGCCACTATGGGAGGATTGAAGGCAATAGTTTAAGGCCATTCTGGGCTGCATATTTCTAGCTTAAGGTAATTCTAGGCTACATGTTACTAGTTTAAGGCCATTTTGGGCCATGTGTTGCTATATCTCTTTTTGATGATTTTTGCATCTAGTGCATTTTGGACTAAGAGGATACCTTAGTCATGTAGTTTCTTCCTAACATGGTATGCGTTAGGAGGCATGTAGGGCCTCTACTATTTGGTAGTCTCCTTGATCCTCGCTTGCTATGTCAAAGGGAAATTCTACCCAAAGGGAATCCTCTAGGAGGTCATTAGTTTCTTCTCTCTTTTAGTCATGCCTATCTCATACATTTCATCCTTTGTTGTTTATGCATCATCAGGAAACTCCACCTTCAATCCTTACTATGTATCCATGTTGTTGATGGCCAAAGTGCCATCATTATCACTGTGGATGATAACTTCATCACCTTCATATGGGAGGGGGATTTCTTGATGAATTAAATAGGAGATAGCTTGTAATTGGGCCAACCAAGGTCTACCCAATATTAAGTTAAAGCCCAACATTTTCTCTATGACAATGAATTTAACAGCGATGGGGAATTTCTCCCCTGCTACAAAGGCTATGGTAATAGTGACCATAAAGACTATGTGAAACTAGTTGAAGGATTTTAGACACATGGTTTTCATTGGATTAATTTGATCCATGAGTCCCAGCTTATCCATGATAGTGTATGGGATAACATTTATTGTTGCTTTGTCATTAATGTACATTCTGCGAATCTTGCATTGCCCAACGCATATGGTAATAAAAATTGGAGCAATTATAACCTTGCCCTTCTTAATATTAACCTTTATTGCTTCATCATAAAATTCTAGGAATGTGGAAGTCGATTCCTATAGTTTGGGAGGCAACATCATGGCATGGATGGAGTTCTCATTTGCAAGGATGTCCTCCATAATAGAAATGGAGGTCAACATCTGCATCAATGCTTTATGATGGGTAGATGAGGTCATGATTAGGTCATACAAGCTCAATGTTGTGTTCTTCTATTTGAGCACTTGTTTGACATGGGCTAATGCATCCAGAAAATATTTGTCATCAGCCATGCTTTTGCTAGCCTTGACTTCTTTCATGTGGCCTAAGTGATGTATCTATCATGGAGGCAACTTAGGCTTTGTTTTCCTAGTTTGTTTAGGGGCCTTAGTGCTCCCTTGCTTTTATCTCGTCGTGGCCTCTTTAGTTGTTTTGGCCATGGGAACTGTAGATATGTGTACTAGTTTTAGTAGACCCAATGCTCTTTGGTCTTGATGTTGCCTAATCATTTCATCTATGAGATGTTCATTGGGTCTCTTTTGTTTCCACTAAGAGGCCTGCCAATGTTGCTAGCAAGGTTGCCCCTTAGAAAGAAAGGAAG
This sequence comes from Gnetum montanum, assembly GCA_015680685.1. Lineage (NCBI taxonomy): Eukaryota > Viridiplantae > Streptophyta > Gnetopsida > Gnetales > Gnetaceae > Gnetum > Gnetum montanum. The sequence goes on along the minus strand of MNCI01008068.1, from coordinate 550,952 downwards.
TAATGCATTAACCACTACTAGGTCTCAAGCAAGTGTGGGGATAGCATGCTATGGCACTCAAACAATGAAGGGTGGCTAAACCATGGTTGATGCAACTTGCAGGAGAACCCTAATAACAAAGGGCATTGTGGGTGCTTGAGGTGGCTCTCTAATAACAAAAGGGGGCCTTGAACCCATGGGGATTAAGGGGACCCTTGCACTACTAGAGGGCACCTAGACTATGAATGGATGCTACACAGGTTCTAAGTTATTATTAATGCTAATAGCATTTATGACATAGTTGGCATCATCTGCATTTAAAGGGTCATTGTACACCCTCATAGACTGGTTTTGAGGATTAACTAGGTTAGCAGTGTTAAGTACTAACTCACTTCTGTCAATCATCCTTTGCAGATCATCCTGTAAGGCTATGAAAAAATTAGTGTTATGCCTAGGCAACTAGTGATAGTGGCAAAATCAATCCAGCCTATGAGGCCTTGGGACTAGGGGCTCGTTTGGTGCTATTAACATGGGATTCCTTAGCAACTCACAATATCTATCATGTTTCTTATAGGAATCCTTGGACATTTGCTTTTACTAGATGTGTCTAGCTTTTTAATAGTTAATCTAGTAGCTCTAAAGGTTTTAACGACAATGGGATGTACTTAGAGCAATCCTTACACTCAAAGTTAGGCCTTGGAACAACTTATGATATGGCCACTAAGGATGTAGTTTGGTTGGCTACCCTTGTGCTAGGGTTGGTGATTTTGTTGTTAGTCAAGGCTCTAGGCTACCTAGTCATTGGCCTTAGGTTGGTTGCTTTGGCCTCTTTAGCCATAGTTGCCACTATTGCATTCTGCTTTCCCTTATCCTTGTCCCTCCTCGCATGTTGGTTTTTGTAGGCCACATAGGTTGAGTCCTTGCTAGCTTCTACCACATCTTGTATGCTCTTGGTTTGGGCAAAGGCTTAGCTTAGGGATTGTAGGCCTAAGTAATACAATTTCAACTTTATGAAGTCATTGACTATGCCTTTAAACATGGCCAAGAAATGTGCTTCGACTATTGGCTCTCGTATTTCATTCAACGAGGTAGTCCTACACTGAATGAACTTTTGCATGGGCTCTAGGTGACCCTACCTCACTTGCATTAGTTGGTCTAAGGTGGTCTCTAGCTTCAAGTTGTACTTGAAACATGTTACAAATTGGCCCAAGAGGTCCTCCAAAGAGGAAATAGAGCTTCTGGGTAGTGAATGATACAAAACTAATGCTTTGCCAGTGAGTGGCATGAAAAACACACATATGATGACATGTGGCCATGCTTGCAATAGCAAACATTCTGACCTAAATGTGACTAGATGGTGAATTGAGGCAATGGGACCCTAGCTAGAAGAGTTATAGGAGGGACTATAGGACTTATGTGGTCATTCTAGTAGAAGTTCACCACTTTGAAAATTTCAAAAGAGGCAGCTTTGAGTTTCTTCACCTCTTCTATTAGGCTTTGGATCATCTAGAATGCCTAGTCTAAGTTTTGAGACGTTCAAACTAGTTACATTGGTTGCACGATTTTCTATTGGAATAGCTATGTGGTCCATGGGCTAGTTGTGGTTGTAGAATTATAGAATGCACTTGATCTATGGGTTGTGCTACAAGGACAACAATCGAGATAGGCAATGCATATGTGGGTTGGGCTAGCATCAGGGACACTAACAAAATTGGCAAGACGTAAGGTTCCTATGTCACTTGGGACCTAAAGATAGGCCCTTTGTGGATGTATGATTGAGCTAATCTAGTTGCTATAGGTAGCGATGGCTGAATGGGTGGTAATGATGCCATGAAGGACAAGATACTACATCATAATGTGTATGTTGTGTCTAATGTCTCACTATCACAGACATTGACCTAGACCTAGTAAAGTAGGAAGGTGACATGGGTGCTATGATCATCTCAAGGAGAATGAATGAATGAGATTGTAGAAGAGAAAAACTAGGGGTTTCTCATTGGAAGATAGTGTGAAAAGAGCCCTCATGCTCAGAGTGAGCTTTGAAATCATCCTCTTCTTCTTGTAAGAGCTCCTTGTAGTCCATTCCTATGTCACACTCACCTACTTGAATGAGTTGGGCTAACATCCAATGCTAGGGCTTTGTGAGTAGGATGATATCGAGTGAGGAGGGGATATACTATTGTTCATTTTGATGGATCAATTCATGGCTTCATTTTGCTTCCATGTCCAAGTGGTCTATAGATAGCCCTACTTGAATCTTTACACATATAAAGTTGTATTACTCATCACTTAACACGACATACTCTAGGTCTTGACCACACAGCCTAAGGGATTACCTTGGCTTTGCCATTATAGGATTCCCAAGGCAGGAAATCCTAGTCTCTTATTGGATGGGCAAGATGGCAAGTGTGCTTGGGATAAATGTTGAAGGTTTTTCTGGGTTCATGAATTTGGATTAAGTTGCAAGAGGGGACTGCAAGGGTTTCTAATTGCAAAATACTACTAACACCACTAACTATACTAACTACACTATCTACATCAGAGAGCTTACTACACTCTCTATGTTGAAGAGTTGACTACGCTCTCTACACTAGAGATAACTATGCTCTCTATGCTAGAAAGCTGACTACACTCTCTATGCCAAACAACTGACTATGCTCTCTACAATGGAGACAACTATGCTCTCTATGCTAGAGAGCTAACTATGCTCTCTATACTAGAGATGACTACACTCTCTATGTCATAGAGCTAACTACACTCTCTACACTAGAAAGCTGACTATGTTATCTACGCTTGAGACAACTATGCTCTCTATGCTAGAGAGTTGACTACACTCTCTACATTGGAGATGAATACACTCCAATTGAAAGCATCAAGAATTTGGGAGACAGTGGATATGTATACTTTGGGTTGCTACATGAGATTCCCAGGGAATTGACTATGAGGTCCAATCTACACCAAATAGTTAGCAGACAATGCCTATGTTGGCCTGAGATCCAGCTATTGCTACACATGCAGTAGGTCCAAAAGGGTGTTATGGTCTACATTGGCCCAAGGCTAGAAACTATGATGCAAAGATCATGTGAGACAACCACAATGGAGTTTGAAAAGGAAAATTGTTCTAGCCCTCCTTCTAGTGACAAAAACTATAGCAACCAAAAATGTCAATGGCTGGAACACCAAGGTCCATGAGCAAATAGCCTAATCCAAATCTATGCTAGGGCCTACTGGAGGTAGATATGGGGTACCCTAGATGGTATGGCCAATTAAAAAAGGACTTACCAAATGCAATAGGGGTGTAGCGTGGTTAGCTGCAGTGCTAATGTGAAATGGTGTTTAGTGTGTAGGTAGTGTTAATAGTGTTAATGGTGTTAGTGGTGTCAATGGGGTCAAGAATAGTCAGGAATTTTGGTGAAGTGAGTAGTGTCAACACATGTAGGCCATTACTTGAGCATAGTTTTAGGCATAGCTATGAGGTAAAATAGTGAAAAATGCAAGTAAAGTATGGAAAATGCAAAGAAAGAGAGAAAGAGAAGTGGAACACCACCCCAAATTGGGTTGAGCATAGTTAACACCAAAAGGGGTTAGAAGGTACACGATGTATAACATGCACAGTCGATAGTGTAGTCACAGTCTCAAACATGTGTGGCCATGAAGACTAGTGCTCCACTGATGTGCCTATGTCTATTGGGTTGGCTACCATGGTGTACCATTGATTGTAGTGTTTCAGTGGACTCTAGTGGTCTACAATGGTCTACAACTTCACCAATATGCCTTTGGTTCTCTCCCAAGTGCTTCTTAGGTTTACCAAGTCTTTGATTTGCCAATTTTCCAATCTTAAAAACTTTGAGGGTGTGGGTATTTATAGGCTTAGGGTTAGCAAAAAATGTGGGATGGCTACCACGTTGTAGAGGGGGATAGTTAGGACTATTCTCGCACATAACTACACTCTCCACTAGGCTTGTGGTCTTGTGCTTTGTTGTGCTCTACTAGACTCTATGAGAATATGATATTATGACTATGCTGTTGAGTGGATGTGTGTGCTGAAGGGACCACAAGGTACTTGCAATCTACAAAAATGAAAGCAAGAGACTATGCTCTGTGGGACTACACACTCCACTGTCTCATGTAGGGTTGAGCATAGCTACAATTTTGAGGATAAAATGGGATACAAAAAGAGGTATCTTGGTGACTACACTTTTCAAGAGTGAGTTGATTACATCTTGGAGCCAAGCTAGGTGCCATTGTTATCCTATGGAGATCATTGGATACTATTTTGGCTTACTACGCTCTCCACTGGAGGCTGACTATGCTCTAGGTTAGGGGAAGAGTGTAGTCCTAGTGCTAAGAAAGGTTGAGAAAAATGAGTTTCTTGTAGACTACACTCCTAACTGAGGATGAGTGTAGTCTCAAAACTTGTTGAAACTTGTAAAAACCTATCCTTTTGCTGAATATGCTCTCCACTGGAGGTTGACTACACTCTAGGGTAGTGAACACTCTCCACAAGAGGTTGACTATGTTTGGGGTAGTGGAGAGCGTAGTCCCAACACTTAGAAAAATTTGCAAAAACTATCTTTCGTGCTAACTATGCTCTGTATTAGAGGTTGAATACACTCCCTACTAAGGGAGAGCATAGTCTTAACACTTAGAAAAAATTGCAAAAGACTAGCTTTCACGCTAACTATGCTTTCTATGAGAGATTGACTACACTCTCAATTAGGGGTTGAGCGTAGTCTCAATGCTTAGCCAAAATTGCAAAAACTAGTCTTCATGTTGACTATGCTCTATACAAGAGGCTAACTACGCTCTCAACTAGAGTTGAGCATAGTCTTAACACTTAGCCAAAATTGTAGTTGGTATACCATAGTCTAGATTTGGTGGTGTTTCACATAAATTTGTCAATAATTAGGTAAAAATATAGAGAAAAATTTATGGCAATGAATCCTATAAAAACCAAGCTTTAACACCATGGAAAGGTTTGGAAATTTTGCAAGGTTTCACCTTTTTGAGATTTCTAGCATTTTGACATTTCAAGAGCTTTGAAAATTCATTGTAGATACTAGGATTTTTGAGTAATCTTAAATGGAACCCATAGTCATTTTGACTTTTGTTTAACCCCCAAGATTATGTAAGATTTGGTAGCAACACTTAGCAACTTGGACATTAAGACTCCTAGTGTGGCTCTTCTTTATGACCCAAAACCCCCACACATATCACCTTCTTAAACCATAAATGCTGCAGATTTGGTGAAGGGACTAGAAAAGTATTGTAGTTTTGGAAGCTGTGAAGCATTTGAATCATGGAGCTGACAATGGCATCTAAGGTTACCAACTTCAATAGACTTAAAACCTCATTGAAGTACATCCTTTTCACCTTAGACATCATTTTTACATACTCCAAAATCTCTTTATTTTCAATATTTATTGTAATAATGTTTACAATTTTGTTTGTTGTGCAAATCAACATCATTTCATGTTATTTTTTGGACATATTTTTAGTTAGGGTTATATTGCATTTTATTTTTGTTACCCCTATTTAAATTGTAAGTCCTTAGGTGCTTGGTAAGACCATCCAAGGCATCTCAAATCTTGGTTTTTAGAGATCCTTGGGATCTAAGATTAAAGCTATTCCACTTGGGATCTTTAGTTTTCTAGCAACCAAATTTTCTAGTCACTATAGTTTTTTGGCACTAGAAGGAGGACATCTATCCAAATTCTATGTCCAATCCCATTGGCCACTATAACAATGTTGTTTGTAAGTCTAAAACCTTGAATTTACAATGAAATATTTTCAAGCTTTAACAACATTTTTTCTACTAGAAGTACCAACATTGCCACCCATATCCATGCAATCAAAACCTAGTGTGGAGGTTGTAGGTGAGTTGGGTTTTGGAAAATTTTCATACTAGTTGATGGAAATTTTAAGGCTACCATTGGTGTTTTGCAAAACCTCATACCCTTCTACTATGAAAATTTCAAAACAAGGCCAATGTTGGTGTTCCACCAAGAGTAACAAAACTTTTGAAGAAACAAAATTTTCAACTTAATTTTTGGCAAATGACCATCAAACTTGCAAAGGGAAATCATCCCCAACATTATGTAAGTGTAAGATTTTTTCTTTTACCCTCCTTCTTTCCTCCCCTTCTACCTTCAACATGGTGGGGGTTTGACATAAAATCCTTGTAGTTTTTCTATGTAAAGGATGTACCCCCTTTCACTACAACCTACACTATATTTTATAGTTGTAGTGCACAACACATTGACAACCATAATTCTTTTCACATTTTAAAAATTCTATTTGCTGGAATTTTTATTTCACTAGTTAATGAAACATTTTTTTAGGCCAATTTCAAACATTATCAACATGTCATTTAGCCAATCAATCATTTTACCATTTAACTTCACCAATACAACTTCCAACCAATAGGTTGTAAGGGTTTATGACCCCCAAAGACCCTGCTGTAGTTGAGTGTAGGCAATCACTCAGACTCATGGGGTGAAGTCTAGAATTTTTTATGATAAATGAAGACCACTATCACTTTGTTTATGTAAAAATTCAAGTTGGCATGCTCATCCCAAGGATAAAAGCATAGGCAAAACAAGAATATTAACTCATCCACTACAATAGGAAGGAATGAATTCCTTTTCCATATGATTAAATACCATTAAATGAAACCTAGTGTTTATCCTTTCTCAATTAATTGAGATGGATGAAGAGGATGGGAAGGCTAGTTTAGATGAACAAAAGGAGGAAGAAGATGAATTTGGGGTTGAGTTTGAAGATGAGAACCTCATAAGGAGGCTCTTCTAATAGTTGACTCCCAAAGCTACCATACCCACCTCAACCTCCTTCACCTCTTCCATTTGGTAGATCCCTTAGCCCTCGCCTCCCCTCTATCCAACCATGTTCAAACTAGTGCTTGTTATAGCAACACACCAAACACAACCATTGTCACAAGCAATACAATTCTCCATCTCCATGCATTTTACCATGGAACCACAATTTTCGTGACCATCACCATTGGTTGTGACCACCACTTCCTCCTTTTCCATACAGATGGAGCTCACAGTGGGACCTCAAGTGACCCAAGGGTCACATACCCCTTTTTTCCCCTTTGTGCTTCAAATACCTATAGAAACTTCTTTTTTGTTGTTTAGACCTCTTGCAACAATGGTGGCCCAACCCTTCCCTTGGGTGCCAAAACCACCCATGAGGCCACAAACCTCTCAATTTATACCCCAACCTTTCAAGAAAATCCCACAACACATGCAGGCACCCCATGGACTAGATCAAGCCTTCCAGATGATCTAGGAATTAACAAAATAGTTATCGAGTCTTAATGCTTCCATGTCCTAGGTCATCAAAATAATGAATTTCTATTAGGATGATCCAAGTAGTCCTATGATTGCACAACTAACTCTTCCCCTAGGTGTTCCCATACCTTAGTTTACCAAAGACAACTATGAGGCTGACCCTAACTCACACCTCATAACCTTTTGCTCTAAGTGCTTGCTACTACAAGCATGGCCACACATAATAACATGAAGTTTCCCTATGTATCTTATAGGGAAGGCTCTAGATTGGTACTATGCCTTACCAAGAGGATCCATATCCTCACTAGAAGACTTAATTTCATAGTTTTTTAACCATTTCAAGTACAACTTAAAACTTGACATAGCCCTAACCAACTAATGAAGGTCAAACAAAAGTTCATACAATGATGGAACACTTTGCATAATGAGATTTCAGAACCAATAGCTAAGGCTCACCTTCTAGATATATTCAAGGTGGTAGATAACAACTTTATCAAGTTGAAATTGTACTACTTAGATCCATGGTCACTTAGTTAGGTCTTCTTCAAAACTAAGAACATAAAGGATGTTGCAGAAGCTAGCCATGACTTTGTCTATGTGGTGTATAAAAATCAACATACATGGAAGGATAAGGATGGAGGGAGGAGACAAAATAATGTAGCAAAGGCCACTATGGCAAAGGAGAGAAGGAACACTACCTAGGGGCCAAGAACAAATCAACCCAAAGTCCCTACTAACAATAACCAACCTTCAATGCATGGGACCTCTACATCAACTACCAAAAGGGCTAACTTTGAACAAAAGGATTTGTCAAAGTATACTAGGTTACCAATAAAGGCATATATGAACTCCTTGATCAACTTTTAAAGAGTGTAAGAATAAAATATAATAAAATGATAGAAAATGCTTGTAAGAGGCATGGAAGACTATGTGAGATAACCAAAGATCCCACTCATGCAACCGAAATCCAGTCGTACAACTAAATAACATTTTCCCATGGTAGCCAATCCAACAACTTCTTCTTCTCAAACAACCAATAACAACAAGAAGTACCCAACTAAAAAATTTAGTAGTGATGTGCACTCACTTGTGGACTGTAGTGGCTAAGTAGTACAATTTCCTTGCCCTAAAATACACTTCACTACAGTCCACTTAGCCACTACAGTCCACTCCCATCTCATCCATGCCCATGAAATCTACTACCCAAGATACTTTAACTAGTAAACCATGAGAGAATTCCTAGCCCCAAGGAAATGGAAAAGAGGCTAAGCCACATCAACCAAAACATGAAGTTCACATTTTGGAATGCATAAAGGAAGTTAAGAACAATAGAAGTGAAAAGCCCACAACCAACAACAAAGACTTTCTCAATGCAATGAAATAGATTAAATAGTTGTTAAAGCAAAAGAATATACTCCTTAGCTTGTATGATCTTGTCATGATTTCTAATACACATCACAAGGTGCTAGTTAAGATGTTGACTTCCATTTCCATTAGCAAGGACATGCCCACTAGTGAAAAATCCATCCATGCGGTGATTGTACCATCTTCACCTAGAGAAGAAATGATGTCAACATCACTAGTGTCTCATGACAACAAAATCAAAACCAACCCTTAAGATAGTGAAGTGACCAAGGCTCCTCTTTTTATAACAATAAGGGTAGGATAATATAAAGTGCATGTAGATGATGGAGTGACAACAAACGAAATATCATATACCATCATTGAGCATTTAGGCCTAATAGAACACATACAACACACGTTAACATCAACTCTTAAATCCTTTAATGGATTGTGGGTTGTCATCAAAGGGTATATCTCTTTAGAATTTATGGTAGGAAAGTAATTCCCCACAAAGACCAACTTCTTGATGGTGGAGGAAACACCAAGATTGAACCTTATCTTGGAGAGGTCTTAGCTAGCTTAGTTACAAGCTATGTCCTCACCCATCCATTAATAAATTCACCTCCCTTATGATGGAGGTGAAATAATAATTCATGGTGATAGTGTGGTTCCCCTAGTAGTTAATAATGTTGACATAGAGCAAGGATCTAAAGTGGAGTTTTAGGAAGAAACTCCTAGCCACAAAGTTAAGAATTCCAATAGAGTGGAAGAGGCCAAAACCAACAATGATGGACCTAGGGATACACTATGGGGAGAGCTCCCCTTCAACATCATTAGCAAAGGGGATGGGGAATACAAACTTGTGCAAAATATACCATATATGTTTTCTAATCTCTCAAAGATTAGGAAAAATTTACACAAGTGATGTGCACTCATGATCCACTTGCCCTATGCACTTATAGCCATGTACCTGTATTTACTTATAATAATGTAGCCTAGCTTATGCATTACTTGTATGCATCACTTTGTTTTACTTTATGTTAGATTTCAATTTTCATGTAGCCTAAAGTTTAATTTTGTTTGGATTTTTACTTTTAAGGCCTTTTCCTTTTTTAAAAAAAATTCTTAAATACCAAAATTATCATAAAAACTTTAAAACTTGAAAAATGCATAAAATTTTTAAAAGATAAAATAGAAAAAAAGTATGTTTTCCTTTATAAATCATAGGGTCCACCCTGGCCTAAAACTGGTGAAAAACCCATGGCCCACTATGGTCTTAAACTGGCAAATATTTTAGGGCTCGTCATGCCCTAAAACTGGTAAAAATTGTGGCCCGCCATGGCCTAAAACTAGCAAAATGTTATAACCTTATTTACCTTACATCATAACTATGTAAGATAACCAATGTAGCCCTATAGCCTAAGTGAAAACATATAATGCATGACATATTTAAAATGGTGAATATTATAAAATCATAATGCTAGAATGATATAACTAAAAATAAAACTTAAAGATAATAACTAAAATTTATAAAGCATGATAACCATAGATACATGATGTGGAAAAATGTCTAAATAAAAAACCATTATACAAGAAAACCATCCATCAATTGAACCATTAACTAACACTAGTTATAACAACATCAAAGTTAAATGTGATAAACAAAATATTACTAGAATAAATCAACAACAATGACAAGGTAACTAGTGGTGCTAGAAGGCATCTAGAGGATGTTGAGGATCATTTCAACCCTCATCACTAGGGCCACTAGTATCACCTGGTGCCTATAGCATAATAACAAAAGGACAGTTAGTGATCAATGCACAACTTAAAAAAAATTATATATGATAAAATCATATAGAAAAAAAACCTAAGGAGACTCTAGAATGATATACTTTAGGGAAAGATGTTGAAGGCCAACCTCCAAACAATGGAGCATTTTGTCTTCCATCATGTTGGACTAGTCCACATTCCCAAGATTAATACCCCTAAATATGTTACTCTCATCAACCTCTATCCACATAGATAGCTTTGGTGACACTATAATAGTAGATATGTCACTCGTGGCAATAGATATTTGAGGATTAGAAAATTCATTCATAGTGAGAGTGTCTCAAAATAGTTTAAAGGCACTTTCAACTTGGATCCCCTTTACAAACAACTCCAACTTATGTCATTAGGTAGTCTCATCTTTCAGCCACTTAAGATAAGGCTCACGTTTAGCATTATACTTATTTTTGTGATCTTTTTGTACCCTAACCCACTCAAGGATCCAAGCATAGTAATCTTCCACTCTTTTGCCTTACAAGCAATCAAGTACATCTGCAACCACTTCTCCACCATCTCTTTAGCAAGGTCATGGATGAAATTCTAGTAATAGGTCCATGTGATCTTTTTAGTTTGCAAAGACTCTTTGTTAGTCACTTGGGCTTCCACAAAAGCCTTACAATCCTATAGATCATTGATCACTTGAGCCTATCTCTTAGACTCTTCCTTAAAGATCATAACTTACTCCCATAGGAATTAATTGGACAATTGGAATTCCCACAAAGTCTTTGTGCTTGAAATTGCAAGATTAGTTATACTTTCATACAACTTTTATGGAATATTTTTAACTTTAGTAGGTAGACTAAGCAAGGAGTCTATCTTCATGTCACAGTTGGAGTCCCATGTAACCTTAGGCACTATAAACAACATAACCATGAAACATACACATAATCATAATATAAAATGAGAATGGCCATAATGAAAACATGTAACCAATATACCTCTAAAAAATTAGAAAATACATTAAAGGCAAAATAAAACAAACTTCTTATCAATTTTTAGATCAACCTATTGCAATTGATTAAGTATAACCTTGGATACTCCATGCATGAATTCCAGCTTGTCTAGAACCTCTTCCCATGGTTGTGTGGACCTTTCAATGTGTTAAAATGTTAGGTAAAATGGAAACAAAGGTTTTTTATACGATTGTGTATTATTATGTTTGTAGGACAAATATGAGATGACAAGGAATAAATTGGTTTAGAAAAAGGATCTCAAAGGAAAATTCATCCACAAGATCTAAAGTGAACATACAAGAATTCCAAGAACATGGACAAGGACCAAATAACTCACAAGAAAAGTTGTCATCATTGAAGCATGTGGAAGTGCAAGGTTATGAATAAGGAATGAAGAATTCATCATGCAAATGAATGTGAATAAAGAAGTCTCCAATAAACAATAGATTTCTAGGTAGAATTAAATGCAAAAAAGAAGAAGACGTCTTTGAAAAATAGTAGACATCTTTCATCAGGCAAAGATGTCTTTCCCCAAACAAAGACATCTTCAAAGAATGTAGGCTAGTTTTAGAAAGATGTCTTTCAACAGATAAAGACATATTTCCATAATGAAGACAAACATAGAAAAATGTCTCAACCATAAAGAAGAAATCTTCCATGATCATTAGCTAGCCATTGCACAACTTCCAAGATGGATTTGAAAATATGGTGACTATAAGAAGACATCATTCTCATTGAAAAATATGTAAGCCTTTGTACTATCATTGTGTAATCAATTTTCAATCATTATTTCTCCTCATTACATTATCATTTGTACATTGTAAAGTGTGTTGTACTTTAAAATGCAAAGATTAACAAACTGAGTTGCATTCATCCCTTGTAATTGTTATTCTCTTTTGTTTCCCTATGGGATTGATATGCTTCTTACAAGAAGTCATCTTACTTGAGCTTATTAGGATCCTGTAGGATTGAGTGGTAGTGTAGTGCCACAATACTTTGGAGTGGATCTCAATATTGTAAAGGTTGTGAAAGCCTAGAAATCACATTCTGATCTTGTCAAGACCTTGCAGGGTTAAGTGGTTGATGTAAATTTACAACACTCTGGAGTGGAGCTTAGATCTTGTACAGGGTGTGGTATCCTTGAAACCACATTTGAGAGCAACAAATTCTAGAGGTGTGCGTGTGATCTACCCTTTGAGTGTGAACTACACAAGTTGGGAAATAATGTTAAATTTGGTGTGTGTGCTTTTTCCAAAGAATTTCAATTTAGGAAACTTAATCATCCCCTCCTTCTAAGTTCAATGATCCTCAATTGGTATCAGACCCTGGTACTCTTCTTTGTCATCATCAAATTCAAGAGTGAATAATGGAGGGGACATGATACATAAATTCAACCATGTTTGATGAATTCAACTTCACCTATTAAAAATCTAGAATGTAAGGGTTCTTTGAATCCATGAAGTTTGAAGTGTGGGAGTTAATCCTTAAAGGCTATGATCTTCTTGTCGAAAACTCCACTAGCATCATCAAGCCTCACAACAAATGGACACAAGAAGAGAAAGATAAGTTCATGTATGATTAAAAAGCAAAAAAAAAAAATTATATTGTGCTTTGAATAAATTTAAATTTAATATGGTATCAAGATGTAAAACAACCAAAGAAATTTAGCAAACTTTAGAAGCTACTTATGAAGGATCCTATATTGTTAAGCAATCTAAGTTGTTAGTTTTACAAAGTGAATATGATAAGTTCAAAATGAGAGAAGGCAAGAAAATCAAAGATTATTTCTCTAGAGCCAATGATCTTGTTGTATCTATTAGAGGAATAGAAAAAGATTTGCATAAAAGTGATGTCATCATCAAAATGATTAGAACTCTACAATCGGAGTTTAGACCAAAGGTCATAGCTATGGAGGACATATGAAATTTCTCAACTTTGAAATTTGAAGAGCTCTAAAGTGCTCTCATTACTTATGAAATGAATCTCATAAGTGAAGGAGGAGTCCAAGAAATACCTATAGCTCTAAACACCACCTCCAAGGAGAAGGACTCAAATAAGCATGATGAGGGTAGTGAAGATGAGATTACCTTTCTCTCAAGAAAGCTATAACAGTTGTTAACAAAAAGAAATAAGGAGGCATTTCAAAGATCCAATCTGCTCAAAGGGAGAGAAAGAGGTAAAAATGTTTTGAATTCTAACCTAGATTTCTCTTCTCTATAATGTTGGGTTTATGGAGCAAGAGGTCATATGACCTTTGAATGTCCTAGTGATAGCAAGGTATAGCCAAAGACTAAATCCAATAATTAGGAATTAGAAAAGACCAACTTCTATACAAGTTGGGATGATGGTAAGAAAAGTGAAGAAGAAGCATGTAATTCTTTCAAAGATTCACATCTCATATGCATGGCACTTAAAAATGAAAATTCCTCACATATGGGTAAAGAAGGAGGTAAGTGTGATAAAAGGCATAATGAATTTAAATAAGAAATTTTTCTTTTACATTATTTGATTGGGAAGGCAAAGAAATTTGTAATTTCCAAGCTAGATGCTATCCATTCTTAAGTGAAAGAAGAGATCCTAGATATAAAATCTAAGTTTGAATAACTAACCACTTTTAATAAGGATTGTAGAAAGGTTCAAGAAGAGGAAACTCCTCAAAAAGAGCCAAAGAATTTGGAGGAAGTTACACATGAGAGTTCAAGCTCAAGGATACTCAAATTTGATGATTTTGATCATAAGGAAAATACTTTATTTATTTCTAAAAATTGTGGTAGTAAGCAAACCATTAATTATTCTCATGATGATCAAAACAAGATTGACACTTGGTCTTGTGAAAAAGGCATTGGTAAGGAAATTGTGCAAGCACTAGAAGCTAAAAATGAAGAGAAGTGGAGAAGTGAAAATAATCCAATAAGTAATCAAGGGTTTTATCATAAACATGAACAAATAGAGACATCACATATATGATCCAATGAAAGAGAACCTAAGGATGAGAAGGTATATAATGATAGGGGACATCATCTCAAACTCCATTAATCTTCTCTCCTTACTGGCAGGCAAGGTAAGTCAAGGTAAGTTTCCATCTCTTTCCTTGCTAGTTAAATTATAAGTATATGATTTAATAAGTCCAAATTTTTTTTGTCTTTTCTAGGTTAAAATAATGGTGGAATAATTATTTAGGGAATCTCTTACATTTATCTTTGAGCTTGATGTAATTGGGCTTATGAAAATATGTAGTGTAGCACTTGTATTGATTTCCTTTGGGTCATTATCTTGTAATATTTTTTTGTTTGATTTTTTTCTTGTGTTTAATCTTGTTCAAAGTAAACTTCTTGTGATTATTTTCTTCTAAGCTCATTCCCTTTGGGATATTTTTTCCATAAGATAAGCTTATAAATATTCTATCAGTATTACTGATTGGAAACCTCAGTCTCAATGATTGATCTTAATGTTGACCTTCAACTATAGTGCTTTGGTGATTTACAATGTTTACAAGTTGATCTTAAAAGCCCAAGAAAATCTACACATGGGAAGGGGGAGCATATTCCTCATTATCATTCATCATCTTAGAGGTCACCAATCTAGGAGGAGTCTTTGGAGACTTCAGCTAAGAAATCACAAAATGAGCAAGGATTCATTTCATGCAAGGGGTTGTTACAGTTTTCAAGGTGAAAGTAGGGCTAACTCTTTGTTAAGATGCCTTATAGACATTTTTAAATTATGATATCTCTTGGTTACTATTTAAACATCTTGTTAAAATCTACTTGACTATTTTTTGGGCATTAACTTGTTTATATTTGGTGTTTTCCCTTCTTAATGAGACTTGATTTTTCCAAATGTATCCCTTATTCCTTGTCATTACCTTCATGATATTTTCATAAGAGTTGATTTCCAAGGGAATCATGACATATTGGTTTACCTTATGAGTTTATTAGTTTAAAAGATAGGTCATTTGATCCTCAAAAATTGGGTTTTGATATAGGCTAGATCCTATCTTGTTTTTCTTCCACATGTCCATATGTCCATCCTATCCACACTAGGGATCACACACCCATGTTGGCCAATGTTGCTTCAATGCGGATTTAGCATGGATGCATAGAAAAGCCTTATTCTTTATCCAAAACAACCTCAAAATAGTCTTCATGGGTGCCCAAACTCACTTGTCAAATTTGTAACCTTTTACCATGGCATGTTAAGGTCTAAAACTGAAAAAATCTAATTTTTGTAGCTAGTATTTACCTTGTTTTATTATACTTTTTTCACCTTGGCTAGTTTGGCCTTGTTTCATGATGTTTTAACTTATTTTGACCTTGGTATAATCATTTGACCTCATTTAGCTTCTACATAACTCTAATTTCACCATATCTACCTTGTTCTCTCTATTATGACCTCTATTGACTTCTGTTTGGCCTTTGATTGGTCTTAGGTGATGGGATTTGATCATTCTTGACTATCATTTAACACCATGTAACTATGGCCTATGAAGGCCTTAAATTAGCAACATGGTCCACTAAGCCCTACAACTAGCAAGAATGTAACCTTAGGTCACCATGTTTGACCTCATTTTTTATACTTTCATTATGCTTTAACTTGTTTTGACCTTGTTTAACCTTATGTGGCCTTTGTTCCATCTTATTTATCTTTAGCTACCTCTTATAGCTTTGGTTCGCTTTGTTAGAATCATGTTTACCCTTGAAATAGCATGTGTTTGCATAATTACTAAGATATTTTATATTGTCCTGGCATTATTTACTCATTTTTACTCACATGCCACTTAATATGCTTATAGTTGACATGTATGGCTAGAGTATGAGTATCTAGGAGCAAATTAGTTTTCCTTTAAGCCTAAGTAGATCCCATACTGATGTTGATTAGTGTATTGATCCTAATTGCATAGATCTTGAGCCTAAGAGTCTTGTCAACTACATAGCCTCTATAGAGAAACCTTTAGAGTGGCCTAAAAACCTAGTCAAAATCCTTAACCTAGAGGCTAGTAACATTATTGAAGACTCTCTAGCTAAGGTTCCTATCATGACATAAAATGATGAGGAGAAAACCCTAAAACTAAATTTCTTACTAGAACCTCACTAGGTTCAAGACATCACTAAGGTCCTACAAGACAATATTAAAGTCTTTACTTGGTCATATTAGGATATGCTAGGTCTTGATCCATTCTTAGTGTAACATAACATCATACTCAATCCTAGCATTAGACCAATCAAGCAAAAAGTTCATAAGATTAAACTTGATTTGGCCCTAGTAGTTTGTGATGAAATCACAAAACTATATCAAGCTAGTTTCATTAGAGTTATTGATTACATAGAATGGGTGTCCAACATAGTGGTAGTTCCTAAGAAGAATGGGAGTATATGCATTTACATTGATTTTTGAGACCTAAATAAGGAAACTATCAAAGATGATTTCCCTTTGCCTAATATTGATTAACTTATCGATACTATGACTAAACATGCCTTGTTATACTTCATGGATGGATTCTTAAGATACAAGTGGATTAGGATTAACCTAGAGAATAAACTTAGTACAACCTTCATGACCCATTGGAGCACCTTTTGTTACACTATGATGTCCTTTGGCTTAAAGAACATAGGAGCAACCTACCAAAGAACTATGATGTATGTCTTTAGTGACTATATTCTAGGTTTGATCAATGATTACGTAGAAGATATAGCCATTAAGTTCAAAGTGGTCAACAACCATGTGCATGACCTTGACCTCATGCTTAAATAATGCCTCAAGTGTGAGCTTAGGCTTAACCCTAAAAAGTATATCTTTGTTGTTAAAACTGGTAAGATGCTTGGCTTTGTAGTATCCAAAGTTGGAACACATGTCAATCTTAATAAGGTTAAATCCATATCCAAACTATCATCACTGACTAACCTTAAGGAGCTTTAGGGATTGTAAGGAAGATTACAATTTATTCATAATTTTATCACTAGTCTCATGGATAAGTCACAACCTATGCAACACTTTCTTAAGAAAGGAGTTCACTATAAGTGGATGGCTCAATGTCAAGAAGCCTTTGAAGATCTTAAGCGAGTTGGTACAACTACTAATGATCTATCCTCTATAAGAGGATAAACCATTTTACATATGCCTTGCTATCTTTGACATGTCTATTGCCTCTTTGCTTTGTCAGAAATGACATGATGGAGCAGAGTTACCTATTTATTACCTAAGCCATGCATTAGTTGCCGATGAGACCCGATACATCGAAGAAGAAAAGTATTGTCTAGCCCTAGTCTTTTCATTGAAGAATTGAAGACTCTACCTCCTTAGGGGCTAGCTTAACATCATTTACAAAGATAATGTGCTTAGAGCCATAATGACCAATAACTATGAAAGTAGCTATATAGCCCATTGGAAAGTCATAATAGCCAAGTTTGACCTTCATTATGTCTCCCAAGCCTCAACAAAAGGTTAAGCTATAGCCGCGCAACTCATTGTTTCATTGGTAGAAGACCATGTGACCATAGAGCCTAAATTCTTTGACAAATACATCAACATTGTTAGTAATGTCCTTGACGACTATGAGGTGGCCATGTACTTTGATGAAACTTCAATTGCCTAATGCACTAGTGTCATTGTCATTATAACATTCCCATCTAGTGAAATCCAATCCTTATCATTTTCAATTTCCATGTACCAACAATGTAGTAGAGTATGAAGGTTTGATTAGGGAAATGATGGTAGCTCATGACCTAGGAATCAAATGCTTAATGATTAAAGGTGATTCACAACTTGTGGTCAACTAGGTAACCAAGGTTTATGCATGTAAAGCCAAACATTTGCAACATTATTGTAATCTAGGAAAGAAACTAATACAATAGTTTATAGACATTGATATCCAACATGTACTCCATAATGAAAACATCATAGATGATGCCATTACAACACTAACTCTCAATGTGACACCA
Source organism: Gnetum montanum (assembly GCA_015680685.1). Classification (NCBI taxonomy): domain Eukaryota; kingdom Viridiplantae; phylum Streptophyta; class Gnetopsida; order Gnetales; family Gnetaceae; genus Gnetum; species Gnetum montanum. The sequence goes on along the minus strand of MNCI01008068.1, from coordinate 532,598 downwards.
GATGTATTTAGAAAGTTACCTTCCTTAGCTATGGACTATGCTATTCCCATCATACAAGACACTAAAAATGACATCATAACCATAGTTCAGACTACTCCTGCAGAGTGGTATGATGAAATCAATTTTTTCTTATGCATGGTGAACCTTCACAAGGCCTAACAAATGCTCAAAAGGATGTTGTACAAAAATGATCCAAAAATTATGTCATAGTGGGCAATAACACATTATGTCAATGGTCCTATGATGGTATATTGTTAATATGCTTTGGTAAAGCTGAAGCTTTCACAATCCTAAAGTATGTTCATTAGGGTGTATGTGGGGGGCATATAGGATCTAGAGCCATGGTTACCAAGATTAGATGATTAGGCTATTATTGGCCCTATATTGAAAAGTAAATGCCTACAAAAGGTTAAAAGTTATGACACTTGCCAATGGCATATCAACCTTATACATGTGCCATGAAGTAAGTTACACACTACTTAGATAACATGGCTATTTCAATGGTGGGGGTTGGATATCATTGGATTCATAACACCTAAGTCTTTTGTAGGGCATAGCTTTATCATCACTACAATTGAATACTTCATGAATTGGATTGAAGACATTTCTCTAAGGAAGATGAAATCTCAACAAGTTTGTAGATTCAAATTGGATAACATAGTATCCCATTTCTTCATACCTATGACCATAGTCATAGATAATGAACCACAATTTAGTATCCAAGAAACGAAAAACTTTTGTCACAATGTAGTCATTAAGCATTCCTTCTCGTCACCATAGTACCCTCAAGTCAATGGACAAGTTAAAGTAAGATATAAGGCCATCATAAACTTGCTTAATAAGATGCTAAATAACAGCAAATGTAAGTGGCATGAGTGTCATGTCTATGTGCTTTAGGCCTACTGAACCACATTCTGAACCATAAGCAATGTAAACCCCAATAGCTTGGTTTATGGTTCTAAAGTTATTTTGCCTCCTAAATTGCATGTGCCATCTCTTCAAGTAGCTCTATCAAAATTCATCAATGATGAATAGAATAAGGAGCTATGTACCATGGACCTTGACTTGGTGGAAGAGCAACTGGTGCAAATGCTTGCTCATGTTGAGCAATACTAGGAGAGGTATAAACAACAACATGACTGTAGTGACTAAAAAATTCAATCACTAGAAAACCAAAAATCTTAGTGTAATAGATTTAATTATGAATCCCTAGGGCTTACAAAAAATGAAATTTACGGTATCTTGGATAGTCCAGAAAATCACCTAGGGACTTAGAGGAGGACAAACAAAGTAATAAAAATTCAGATATGATTGCAAATCTAAAAATGTAAATGTACTAAAAATAAATAACAAATATAATTCATACACAAACTAAACACTATAAACTTTATTTCATCAAAAATAAAGAGAGTCCAAAGATTATGCACCAAATGTGCCTTGGGTAGTAGGGGGTTCACTTCAGTGGAAGGCTTGAAATTCGTTGTTCCATGATATAGATACTTCACAACTTCCAATGCTTTTGAATCTTTGCTACTCCTTGCACTAGATCTACAATGTTGGTGTTATAGGAGGGGTGTGTAACAATTGTTGTGAGGGTTCCACACTAGGGATTCAAGAAGCTTTTTATGTATTCAAAGCCCTTGAATGCAAAATGTTTGCAAAAATGCCAAAGTGTATGAGTGCTAAGGGGGTGGATCCTATTTATGATGTTTGGTGTTTCATTATATAGGGTTTTGTGGTATAAATAATAGTAAAAATTGTCTTGATTGTAGCTACAAATTAGCTGAAAATTTCTATTACATTTCAAGTGGTGAAGATGCCAAAATTTTGAGGGTTACCATATATAGTAAGTGTCATACCCTCATGGTCATTCCGTTTCCTAAAAATAGTAACAGGGGGAATTCTATCCATGCTAGGAGGATGATGTCTATGCTGGGAGTTGATCTTCTATGTTGAGCATGAAGTTTCCACATTGGGAAGAAGTCTTCTAGGTTGGAAGTAGATCATCCACACTTGGCGGGGTGGGGGGGGGGGGGGGGGGGGTGGATCTTCCAAGCTGGGGGAAGTCTTCCATGATGAACATGGAGTTTCTACACTGGGCATGAAGTTTCCACACTCAACATGAAGAATCCATTCTAAGGGGAAGTCTTCTAAGCTAGAAGTAGATCTATGACACTAGGGAAAGATCTTTTAGGATGGGTGAAAGTCTTCCACATTGACTGTGAAGTTTCTATCCTCGACATGAAGTTTTCATGCTGAGCATGAAATTTCCACACTAAACATGAAGTCTCCATACTAGGAGGAAGTCTTCTAGGCNGGGAGGGGGTGTGTGTGTGTGTGGAGGGGGGGAAGGGACTGGGAAGGGAAAAAGGATCTTCCACATTGGAGGTGGGTGAGATCCACCCCCATGCATCCTATCTAGATGTAAGTGACCTTTACTCCAATGCATCCTTGTTGGAAGTGGGTGAGATCCACTCCCATGCATCCTAGCTAGAGGTATATGTGTTTTATGCTTATGCATCCTAGATAGAGGTAGGTTTGCTTTACCCTCATGCATCCTATCTAGAGGTAGGTGTATTCAGCATAGAAAATGCTATGCCCCCNCCCCCAATAAAACCCATCAAAATGCCAATTTTTGCATCCCAAAAGGTATTTTACCTCCCCAACCCTAAATATAGACATTACATAACCTTTTTCACTTGGGAGATAAGGCTTTGACAACTTATGAGGAATTTTTTAGTTCTAGAAGTGTAAGATATGTGATATTGCACCTCATGGATTACAATCCTCACATTTACAATGTAGTTTCACCTCAAGTTTCATGGGATGGGGTTACCAAGGTTACAACATGCAAATTTGGTGATGCTTCAATCACCATGACCTGAACAAGAACAAGATCAAGGAATGAGACTTGGTCCTCAAAACTATTCGTGAACATGCAAACAAATTCTTAGCCAACTAGGAAGGACCTTTCTTGGTCACTAAAGCCTATGAAAATGAAGCCTTTAGGATAGTAGAAATAGATGGAAATGAGTTTTCCAGCTTTGTCAATCATTCCTACTTAAATTCCTACTACACGTAGCACATGAGAACCAATAGTTGACATGAAAAACCTTTACAACCAATTACAAGCAAACCTGCATGAACTCTTTTTGCATAATAGATGAACTATCAAAATTTGTAACATATGTGACCTATGGTGACCTGGTTTGTTGATTATCTTATATGGCCTTATGCATTATCGTGTAATAACATGTTTCTTTTGTCTTATTTTCTTATTCTCTTGGGGTTGTGCTTGCAGGATGAAGTCTCAAGTCATCACAAAGATTCAACTCATTAAGGTAGTAAGTCATCATGTGACCTCAATGTGCAAGATCCCATGGGATTTTCTTGCTATGTTGAGAGTGTTTATGCCACCTCCCTCCTATTAACATTTTCTTAAGCCTAACCCCATAGCCTAATTATAACCTTTTTGATCTTGAGCAATAATGATGACCTATGTTTGACACTCATGCATCATGGTCATTTGACATCCCTATGTCATGCTCCATCATCAAGTTCATTGAATGTAACACATCTCATTTGATTGAAAAACCAAATCAAATCTAGCTTTGGCAAAGAAATCCAATCAAGGTTTCACCCCATAAAAAAATGAGAAAGCAAATTGGCAAGAAGCCAAAAGGCCAATGAAGAACAAAAGCTAATCCAATGGTTGTAAACATGCAAAGGAAAGAGTCTAAATGGCCAAAGAAACTTGGAGTGAAATGTTGGTTCCTCAAATGCATTGTTTTCTAACCAATGCATCAAAGCACAAAGCATGAAGACTTATTGATTAATAAATATGTTAATTCCATACTGTAGCCATGATGTTAGCCTATGGAAATCATTGTTAAATTCCATGATCATACATAACCTACAAATTTTACCACCTCATCATAACCTTATCCCATCATCATAAGCAATCTTTAGCATGGTTCAACACTAAAGAATAAAGTGTAGAGAGAGAACATTGGTGATGGAACTACAATCATGTTTTATATTCTTTTTCGGTGCCTCTTAGGTCAATCCTCAAGAGACCAACAAAGAGTGACCAATGAAACACCACCAATAAAATGCATTTTATAACCTTCTTCGCATTGTAACTTTTACCCTATGAAATCCAAGGCTAGAATTTCATTTTAAAATGTGAAGATTATGATTCATGAGGTGCAATTTCACATACCTCAACTTTTGGGATTGTAAAAATGCATCACAAGTAATCATGGGCTCAATACCCAAGTGAAAAAAGTGATATAAATTTCATATTTGGGCTTAGGGGCATCAGTTCCCATGAAAAAGTAATCATGGGCTCAATACCCATGAAAAATTCCTTTTGGATTACCAAAATTAGCATTTTCATGGGTTTTTTGGGGGGTAAAACATTTGCTATGCCAAAGTCACCTATGCTCAGTGTTGGGGGTTTCAACTCCTAAAGTCTCATTGTGGGTCTTGTAGCCTTTGCCTAGCTCATGTAAACCTAGCATTACTCTTGGAGTTTAGCATGGTAAGAATTGGTCCAAAAATCCTAGCATTACTCTAGTAGCTCTAGCATGACTCCAAAGACCTTAGTGTTGATCCTACATCCTAGCAATTAATCATGCAATCTAGCATGGTTCTTGTAGGCTCAACATTGCTCCTAAAAGGCTATCATGGGTGGAAGAAACCAATGTGGGTAAAATTCTCATTTACTATTTTTAGTAACTGGAATGGTTTTGCTACCTTTGGGGTATTAAAACTTATCATACATGTAAACCATGCTAGATTTATACACCTGCCACACATGCATGTAACATAAATCTGTTAACAATTAGGAAAAAATTTGCAACAAAATTTTTGGCCATGAAACCTATAAAAACCAAGCTTCAACAACATGAAAAGGTTCCCAAATTTTGTAAGGTTTCTCCTTTTTATATATTTTCAGCATTTTGGCATTTCAAGAGCTTTGAAAATTTATTGTGGATACAAGGCCTTTGGAGCAATCTTAATGTGGAACCCATAGCCATTTTGACAATTATTTAACACTCAAGATTGTTTGAAATTTGGTAGCAACTGTAAGCAACTTGGGCATCAAGACTCCTAGTGTGACTCTTCTTTTTTTCCCAAAATCCCCACACATCTCACCTCCTTGAACCACCAATGCTGCAAATCTAGTAAAGGAACTAGCAAAGTGTTGTAGTTTTGGAAGTTGTGGAGCATTTGGATTGTGGAGCCGACAATGGTATCTAAGGCTACCAACTTCAAAAAATTCCAAACCCCATTGAACTACATCCTTTGCATTCCAAGAACCATTTTTACATACTATGAACTCTCTTTATTTTCAATATTTATTGTAATAAAGTTCACAATTTCATTTTTTGTGCAAATCAACATTATTTTTTGTTATTTTTTGCACATATTTTCAATTTAAACTTTATTTTTGTTACCCTTGTTTATAGTATGTAAGTCCTTATGTGATTGGCAAGACTATCTAGGGCACCTCAAATCCTATTTTTTGGAGGCCCATGGGATTTGGGCTTAAAGTTTTTCCACTTGGAAACTTTGGTTTTCCAACAATAAAATTTTCTAGTTGCTACACAAGGCTTGGTCAAGCCTTCCAAATGGTTCAAGACCTTACCGAAGAGCTATGGAAACTTATGGCTAGTAAAACTTAGACATTCAAGGTTCTAGAATTTTACTAAGATGATCCTATAAGCCCTACCATGCCTCAAATAACCTTACCTATGGGCATGCCTATACCAAACTTCACCAAGTACAATGGTGAAAGGGATCCCAATGCATATCTAGCCACCTTTTATTCTAGGTACCTCTTTTTGCAAGCTTGGCCACATAGGATACTAGGAGTTTTTCCTATGTCACTTAAGGGTAAGATCTAGATTGGTATCAAATCTTTCCTAGAGGTTCCATCTCTTCCCTTGAGTATATAATAAACCAATTTGTCAACCACTTTAGATACAACTTGAAGTCAAATGCCACATTACATCTACTAATGAAGGTGAAGTAGGGGTCACTTGAACTAGTCAAAAGATTCATTCAGAGATGGAATTTAACACTCATTGGGATTTTCGAGCCTATCTTTGAAACTCACCTATTGGCCATCTTGAAGGGATTCATAACTAACTTCATCAAGTCAAACCTCTACTATGTAGATCCTTGATCACTAAGCCAAGACTTTTTACACACTAAGAACATCAAGAAGGTGGCTGAGGCAAGTAACAACTTGGCCTATGTGACATATAAAAACCAACATGCAAGGAGGGATAATGATAAAACCAAGTAAGAACACAAAACTATGGATGTAGTGGTAAAAGAGTCAAAACAAGTAAAGAGGCAAGGATCACCACCTTGTAACACATCTTTTGACTTGTTACAAGCATCCACTTCCTACACCCCAAATCAACCAAGACCAAGCTTTGGGTGGAAGGATAGGTTGAGGTACACTAGGTTACTAATGAAGCCCTCTAAGCTTTTATAATAGTTTCTTAAATACAATCAAATTCAACATAAAAAATTTTCTAAGAAAGCTAGTAAGAGGCATGATCATCTTTGTGACATAGCTAGAGACCCAACAATAGTGAAACAGGCATCAATCCATGCTTAAATTCCATGATAGTGAAGTGAAGATTGACTCTTGAAATGGAGAGGTGCTATATGCTCATCTTCTTATTATAATACATGTTGGTAGGTACAAACTAATGTGGTAACATTTTTTATTATTAAAAAACTAGGGCACTCAAGTCATTTAATGAATCATGAGTACTGATACGAGGTTCCATCTCCTTGGATTTTGTAGTTAGTGAGCAACTCCCTACATCCACAAACTTCCTAGTAGTCGAAGAGACACCTAGCTTTAACTTAATTCTAGGAAGGCCATGGTTGGCTAAGCTTTTCATGATCTCATCTCCTATATATTAGTAGATTGACTTGCCCTATGAAGTAGAGAAAATTTGCATTCGTGGGGACAATATGCCACTACCTTTAGTTAATTATGTCAACATCAATCGAAGTTTGGAGTTGGAGTTTCAAGAGGATACTCTCAATAATCAGACTTGGACCAATGATAAGAAAAATAATGATGTTAGCAATATTAACTCTACAACGTGGGGTGATCAATGAAAATTCCTACAACTAGCCATGCTAAACAAGAGATATGGTAAGCATAAAATTATGCAAAAGGAATTTTTTGATCTATCAAAGGTTAAACAACAAGTTTGTAGTAAATGTCTTATCCCATCTCTTGTTAATGACCATTTGATCACTATTGTGACATTATATCATGTTTCATTGTTGGTTTTGTTGTTATATGTTCTTTCAAAAGTATCCCATACTTGCTAGACAAGTATGGATAGTGACCTGATAAGGCCTAAAACTGGCAACACCATGGCCTACTAAGGCCTAAAACTAGCACCCTTGTGGCCTACTATGGCCTAAAACTAGTTATACCTTTATGATCTATTTCTAATTTGTCTCTATTATAGCAATTATACCTTAGCTTACATTTTATTTTCCAATTTAATTTACATTTTACTTTAACAATTATTACCTTATGACCATGTACTTTAACCAAAGTAGCCTCATACCATGAATAAAACATTGAATACATAAAATGTATAAAACTAGCAATATTAAAAACAAGTAAGGAAAACTAAAAATAGTAATACCCAACATGTTCATAACCAATAGCCATAGTCACATATTTTGACAAGATTTTAATCAATAATAACATGTAAAACAAAATAAAAGTCCAATAGCCATGGCTACACCATGTAGCAACAAAATAAAAATAAATAGTCTCATAACAACCAATGGCTAAAAATAGCCAATGAACATGAAAAGTAGTAACCATAACACTATAACATCAATAAAAAATAGCCAAAATCATTATCAAGATGGTAAGACTAAGGTCCAACTAGAGGGGGACAAGGAGCATCTTCAAGGTTATCATCACTAGGGCCACTATTGTCACATGGTACTTGTATCAATCATACAAAAAGAAATGAAGGACAAGTTTTCACTAAATTTTTTCTAAGTCTAGGTATTTCACATATAATAAATTCAAAAAAATTTAACATTAACATTGCAAGTCTAGGCATAGGAAAAATTCACATGACAACCTAAAGCTACAAAATTTTACAAAAAAATTCCCAACTCTAGAAAAATTAATGCAATAAAATCACTACAAAAATTAAATTTTTTTAAATTCTAGAGTTGATGCCAAACCCTCCTATATGGCCTTAAGCATTCCTAGGAAGCTAGGGCATTGGTAAAGAAAGTTCATTCTAGATATCAATGCTGCCCAATTTCAAAAGGATAAAATAGTACAACACCAAAAATCCACTATGAACCAACTTACAGAAAAATTCATAATACATTAACCATAAGTCAAAAATTAGTGGTTAAACCACTAGTTTGACTGTAAAACATCAAATAAAAATCCCATGACCCTTAAATCCAAAACATTCTACTCTATTTTCGTACAAAAAATAGAAATTTATCATTTCTTTTGCATCAAAAACATTATAAAATACACAAAACAAAGCAAAATAAAAATTCGTAACTTCATGCCAATAGTCCTTGAGACCTAAAATAACATAGAAAACACTTGACCACAACTACAGTACATCATCTAAACCATCTAAATCCAAAATCCATTTAACATACAAGCCTATCCAAGAGAAAATGGCTAGGTTTTTCACAAAAAATGGCATGGAGTGGTGTACCTCGCAATCATTGTGGATGAACCCTCCCCAAGTAGAGGCTATGAAAGGTTGTAAATTCCCTTGGTAGTAGTGTCTACCTCCTCTAGTGCTAGGTTCTTACCAATGGACACTCTTATCTTGGACATCTTGTGAACATGTTAATGCAAAATAGCTCCAAATTCTCCGAGGTCCTCCTTGCAACTGCATTGCTCCTTACTGTAGAATGATCAAGCTACACTAGGGATGAATGGGAATTAAAGCCAAAATCAAGGTCGAAGATCTAATGCTATGCACTGTGTATTGGATATGGGCTAGGAAACTTATTTTGATAAAATTGTAATGTGGTAATTATTCCAAAACTTATGCATTGATGATCTAAGCACCTTACTTGTAACATCCAAAACACTCCCACATAACTCTATGTTCATAATTATAAGGTGGAAACTACACTGGGTTAGTGAAAAAATTAATGTATTTTAATAATTTGAATTTGGATGGATCCAACTAGGTACCTCCCAAATAAATGAATAAAAATCCTAACACACTAGGATTTAAGCTTTTAACATAGGAACTACATCAGATTTAATTTCCTAAAAATCCCTAGAATGGATTCCAAGCCTTAACCATTGCCAAAACTTACCTCCCAACCATCCATTCACAATATGTTGAAGCTAGTAAACCCTCATGACAAAATTGAAAATTGGATGTTAACATTGAAAGATGCCAAGCATTGAAGGAAGACAAAACTAATAACACAAGCTATTTTGGGCAACTATGTTGGCAAGAGTTCAACTACGCTAGCTAGCATAGTTCCAAAGGGGATGGGACCTTCCACAATCAATCAAGCTTGCAATCAACTTAGGAGTAACCATGCCAAGTCCCAAACCTTAGCTAGAACCTATGGTAGCTCAAAAATCCCTTAAAGATTGTTGAAAAATGAAAAAAATAATTTGTTCTAGGGGAACCTAAACTATGATGGACAATGTATTCCTAGCATAGTTCATAGGGTTTTAGCCATCAAATATCTCAAACAACCTTCAAGGTAACACATCATGACCTTTACACCTCCCCAAAGCCTCCAATAACCTTGAAATGTTAAACAATTGAGCAAAAACAAGTTGATGAGTGGCAAGGTACCCCTATGCTCAACCATATGGATCACAAGTGTTCATGCATGATTTGGTTGAATTCTATGGATGGGACTAGTTGTGGCATCTAGATCGCTATGCCTTGATCGTTGTTCACTATCTTTCCACTTGGACTAGTGGTAGTTCTGTCACATATGGTTTAGTCTAGAGTGAGGCATATGATTTTTAGTATTTTATATTTTATTGTTCTACAATTAACAATAGATCAAAACTCCATTTATAATCAATTCAACTAATATAATTGCTAATTAATAATCAACCATCCTAACATAAGTATCCAATCCCACTTCTTTTGCATATCTTGAACACATATAACATTGCTAGGTTACCAAATGTTAAGTGTTGCTAGGATTACCAAGAGTCATACACATGCTCAAAGAAATCATACTTATGTGCTTAATTAATTAACATGCATGAAAATGTAAATATTAACTAAGTACATGAAAGGTAAATTTCATGGAAAGTAAATCTAATCTAATTTGAAGTGCTACAATGAATAAGAATCAATCTCGATCTTATTGCCACTCATGGAATATGTCCAAGTACATTGCCAATCAAATAAGACTTTGTACAACTAACTTAGATCCACTTTGTGAGCACCAACTAACTATTCTCTAAGATTATGAAATAAAACTACAAGAATTTGGTTACTGTATTGACAAAACTATGAAAAACTATTGCAAAAATATTCCAAATCGTGAGCCCAAGCGCTATATTTATAGGATAGCATATACCTCACAACGTTGGATATCTGACATTGCATCCTAGGATTTAATGTTGGATACCTAATGTTAGATTCCTAATGTTGAGGCCTTGTTATTGGAGCCTTGTTATTGAGGCCTTATTTTCAAAGCCTGGTTATCAAAGCCTTATTATCAAAGCTAATCAAAAATTTAACTTTTTATTAGATAACCTAGCTAACTAATGATTCATCATACCCCCACGACTAAATAAAAACTTGCCCTCAAGTTAACAAGATAGGATCAAGCTTTCTTTACAAAATTGGGAAGGTATGGAATTATTGACTAATGCTAATTACTAACTAACTCTGAGTGTCACATTACAAAAATTTTTATTTGAGTGGATGCATACAAAATTATAGAGTAACAAAAATATTGGATAAACATTGAAGATTACAAAATTTGCATAGGTCTGCAAGAATTCACTAAATATGATTCTCATTGTTGTCACTAGTAGTGGCAGAATTTTAACCTTGATTATTATGTCGATGCTTCTCTAGTTTTGCAAAACATTCTTGAAGGGTGAACTAAAATTTCTTCTCATCAACCCATGGATCTAGTAAACATGTGAAGCTTGAGTTGCTATCTTTTATGTGCTATGATGTGTTCATGATCATATCCTCCATTGTCCCTCTCTTGGCTTTGTTTTTGTGCTTGGCAAAAGACCTTCTTCCTTAGATGTTTTTTTTATCATCACCTGTAGTTACCAAAGGATCAACATTAGTTTTAGTAAATTTTTCTTATAATGAACCCTTTTCAGATCCCTTAGTTTTCATTTAAGCACAAGATGATTACAAGATACTATGCCCAAGGCTATGAGGTAACTAAAATCATCAAGTTCACATTATTTTGATCAAATACTATTAGTTACCATGATGTTCAAAAATAGTATGTTGGAAAAATCTTAAAAATTTTAAAGCAAGCATCCCTAGCCCCCATGACTAATAAGCATAACTCTAGAAGCACATAGGTTTTTGAATAATTAAAACCAAAGGTCTAATTCAAAAGATGGCCAAGAAATATTAATGGATATGGAAATAGACAAGTAGAAAAAATTAATGAAACAAATGAGAAGTAGTCCCAAAATCATGCCTAAATTCAAAGAAATCATCATTAATGTTCTAGAAGATGTGAAGGTTAATTCAAAGCCATGATCAACAAAAGTTATGCAACTCGGTCCTCCCCAAAGCAGGATCCTACCATAATGCCCTTACATAACCACTTCTATAGATGTTTGTGGGCACCCAAGAAGTTAAATGTAGATCATGCCTTTTTTTCAAACAACATACAGCTGTTGTGGTTAGGATGTTGCACTATACTATACAAAACCAAAAGGCTCATAATCACATGTAGCAGTGAGGTGAATAATGGAATGAGAAGAGATTGTAGAGATTGGGATATAAGGTACTTGACCATGTCCATAATAGGTTCTTGTGAAAAGTGTAATTAAAATGATCAACATTCATATTTGTCCAAGTTTAGACCAAGTCCATACCATGAATAGTGGCATCGCATTGATGTGTTCCATCCTGCCATCCACCATGAGTCCACAACCACGTCAAAGAATAATCATCACTCCAAAAAGAGAAGAAAAGAGAAAAAGAAAGGAAGGGCCTTAGTTATAGGGGTGCCTTTAGGCATTGGTAACATGTCTTTCCAACCCCATAACCAGTGCTTGTAGCCCATATTGTGTCTAAGGTGTGTTATTTGAATTTCCATTATTGTTTTTTTTTTGTTATTTTTTCTATTGGATGGGAACCACACCATGCAAAGACAGAGCTTCCTTTTTATTGGTCAATGAGGAAGTGATGATACATTCCAAGAGGAGTCATAAACCACATGAAGGAAGTCAAGACGAAAACCCAACAAGTTCCCTTGAGGTCACACCCTTTGCCATTCCCACTTGGTCATTCCTTCTTTCTTCAAGGTACAATGATCATTGATTAGTTTACGTTCCATAAAAGAAGAACCAAATTGTTTCCATGAAAAAGACCTTTTATTTAAAGAACTAGAGGGATGGATGAGGTGGTCTCACTATACACAATTTCTTGCCCAATCATCTTGATAGCATAACACAAAAAATCCAAGACATGGCATTGACTTTTGCATCATGACCTAGAAATTTTATTAATAAAAACATAAAATACATTCATAAAACATAAAGATAATGACTCAAGAAAAGAGAAAAATATAAAGAAAATAAAAATATTAAGAAATTGAAAAGCTATGAAGAATCAAAAAATGCCAAAATTGATAAGCAAATCAGTTACTTCCATGCATCTTTGAGATAGTTTTATATTCTCATTTTCAAGCCACCAAGTGTCTTTTGGTTTAGTGGCTACTATGTAGAATTGGTTTTGCTCAAACACTTGCTCTTGAACTTTATGATGGGCTAGTATAGGGGCTGTGTTAATATTTTGAACTTCTGGCCTAGAACTACATCCTTTATCATTATTGATAATGCATGGATTCTTTTGTCTCTCCACAATGATAGGTTTCCTCCACAATGGAGAGACAACAATGATAAAGGAATCCATGCATTATCATTGAAATAGCTATTTCTTGGTTCTTTATCCTTCTTTTGTTGTGATCACTTGATTTGCTTTGTGTCACTCTCTCCTATATGGTTTCTACATAAGTTTTAACTTACTCATTCATCAATTCCAAAATCTTATCCAACTTTGCTTCAAGCTGAATGAGAGAATTTTGTATTGACAAGGTTCATTGTAAAATCATCTCATTGAGAGCTGCCTCCTTTTCTTCATCATAGCTATGGACCCTTTTCTTTTGAAGAGTTGGGTCCTAGTTGTTTTCCTCAACATTCTCCCATTTGCATAGCTCTCCTTCTTCTTTTTCCACATGCTTGATCAACTCTCGAATCTGATGGGTTTGTAGCTCATATAATTGACCTAGAGCATACATCCCTAGGGTCTCCCTTGTTTCATTATGAAGCCAACCTATGATGTGGAAAAATTTTCTTTCCTTAGAGAAACCATGGCCTAGGCATCTATGTAGTTGTGAATAGTATCTATCCAAGGCCACATCCAAAGGTTCATAATTTTCTTACTTCCACTCTTGGATTTGTCTCCTCAAGTTGTACATCCTTGCATAGGTTTGGTATTTTTCATTGAAAAGTTCCAACATTGTGGACCACCAATTAATGGAACTTGGTTCCAATAATCTATACCAGCTTTCTACTTTGTTGATTAGTGTCCTAGCAAAGAGCTTAAGCTTTTGCCATCCATTCTCAATGTTGTATAAGGCATAGGCATCATGGAAGGCTTGTAGACGATGTTGTGGATCTGAATCATAGCCTTCCACAAAATTAGGGGTATTATTAATATCAAGCCCAGGTAGGAAAATTTCCTTGCGATGCTTATGATATATCTTAATTGCCTCTATGATTTGCATTAGGCTCTTAGTGGCCTATAAGGGTTCATCATCATTAGACATGTTGCGATGAAAATTTCTATTTGTATTTCTTTGATTACGATGATCTTGTCTATGCTCATTATGATATCTTTGATTTTTCCCTTAGGTTTTATTTCTATCTTTATCTTAACCTTGTAGTGGAGCTCTATCTCTATACCTATGTTCATCTTCATTAGAACTAGACATTGAAGAGAAAGAGGAAGATGAGGAGCTAGAAGAATTTCCATGGCTTCTATAGTTCTCCCTTTGGTTCTTTGATTTATCTTGTCTAGGTTTAGAGGAGATCCTAGGCCTTGAGGTCCTTCTTGATCTAAGACTTACTCCATCTCCTCTAGGATTTCCTACACTAGTTGCATGTAGTCTTTGAGTGTACTAAAGGTTTGAATGAGCATAGGAAACCCCTACTCAAGGTTGTTCACTCCAATTTTCTATAGTACACATCCTATCATTTCTCCTATGTGTGTTCTCATCATATGATGTATTATGGGTCCTATGTGAAGAAGACATGGTTTTTTCCGATAATGTGTGACCTAAAATATTAATTTTTTCTAAAAGATAAACCATTAATACCTTTATGGTGATCATGTATCATATAACTAATCTAGATAACTAGCATCATCCCTAGTAATGGATCCAATGATGAGAGGCAATGTATCCCTATGCTCAACCATACGAATCACAAGCATTCATGCATGATCTAGTTGAATTCCATGGATGGGACTAGTTGTGGCATCTAGATTGCTATGCCTTGATCATAATTCACTATCTTCTCACATGGACTAGTGGTGCCTTTATCACATATGGTTTAGTCTAAAGTGAGGCATATGATTTTTATTATTTTATATTTTATTATTCTACAATTAACAATAGGTCAAAACTCAATTTATAATCAATTCAACTAATCTAATTACTAATTAATAATCAACCACCTTAACATAAGTATCTAATCCCACTTCCCATGCACATCCTGAACACATATAATGCTACTGGGTTACCAAACGTTAAGCATTTTTGGGATTACCAAGAGTCATACAAATGCTCGAAGCAATTGTACTTATGTTCTTAATTAATTAACATGCATGGAAATGCAAATATTAACTAAGTATATGGAAAGTAAATTACATGGAAAGAAAATCTAATCTAAGTTGAAGTGCTATAATGAATAAGAATCAATCTCAATCTTATTACCACTTATGGAATATGTCTAGGTACATTGCTAGTCAAATAAGACTTCGTATAATTAACTTAGATCCACTCTATGGGTACTAACTGAATATTCTCTAAGATTACAAAATAAAAATAAAAGAATTTGGCTAATCTATTGACAAAACTATGAAAAACTACTGCAAAACTCTTCCAAATCATGAGCCCAAGTGCTATATTTATAGGTCAATGTATACCCCATGACATCAAATATCCAACATCGCATCCTAGGCTCCAATGTCAGATACCTAACATCGAGGCCTTGTTATCATAGCCTTGTTATTTAATCCAACCAAAAAGTTTACTTTTTATTAAATAACCTAGCCAACTAATGATTCATCACAGGTCAAACCCCATTCCAACCTCAAAGCTACACTGGCAATGACCCCAACTACATTGGCTAGCATAGTCCAAAAGTAGATGGGGGTTTCAAATGTCAACCAAGCTTTTAATCAACTCCATAATGGTCATTCTAAGCACTAAAACCTAGTTGGAGCCTCTAACAGCTTTTGAACCTTCTAAAACCCAACAAAAAGTATCAAAAATCACTTGTCTTGGGTGAACCACATTGGGAGGCACCCTAACCATGCTAGCTAGTTTGATTGGTAGGGGTTTGACCATCAAATGTCATAAATAGCCTCCAAAGTTACATTTCCTAACCTTTATACCTCCCTGAAGTCTCCAAAAACCTTGAAATTTCAAATAACTAGGCAAAATTAATCAAAACCCCATCCTAAGCTAAGAACCATATTAGGGTCATCCCAACTATATTGGCCAACATAGTCCCACATAGTTGATTAAAGTTAATATAAAAAATAATCTTCAAAATAACACACCTAGTCTTTACACCTTCCCAAAGTCTCTAATGACCATAAACTACCAAAAAATGAAACAACAACCAAGCAAAACACCTTCTAACCTTAGAGCTACATCAAGGAAGCCTCCAACTATGCTAGCTAGCATAGTCCCAACATAGTTCTCATGAAAATATTCCAAAAATAAGTCATAGACATGTCAAATTAACCTCCAAGTGCATCATCCTAACCCTAGAACCTTGCAAAATCATTTAGATATCATTAAACCTCATAAATAGAGTCAAAAATGGTACAAATCCATCATATCCATCCATCCACATACTATGTTGGCTATTATAATCTAGGGGGAATAACCATATCAAGACTAAAACAACCATCAAAATTTATAATTTTGAGCCTAAAGCTTGGCCATGAGCATCAGTGACCACAAGAACTCAAAATCTTGGTTGATTCACCACCAAAACTCATCAATAAATAAAAATCAGGAGCAAATATACTGGGAAAGGATAGAGCCATGCTAGCTAGCATGGATCCCACATAGTTGGTGTTATAGGAAGGTTTTACTAGCATTACCACACTCTAAATGACCTAAAATGTGATTGGGGAAGCCTAGAACCTTAAAACCCTAGAGCTAGTTATAATTCAGCCGTATGTTGACCATCAAAAGCTTAAGTTCTATTCATCCATAGTGAGGCCACACCAACTATGTTGGATAGCATAGTCCAAAGGGGTATGGTTCTATATTTCACTTCTAGAAGGTTGTTTTAACTTCCAAGTAACTAATTCATAACCTTGATATCACCATGTTGCTTTAGGAAGCCAATAGAGTAGAAATTCATTTTTCTCATGGAACCAAACTAGGTCCACACTAGCCAATGTAGTCCCATCATAGTTGAAAGTTCTAGGTAGCATTTTCAACTTCCAAATGGTTACATCAACACCAAAGTTAACCAATCTCCACTCATAATTGACTATGCAATCAGTTTGAACCATCAAAAAACAAAAACTAGCCATAACAAACTTAGAAACACATATTTTAGCTAGAACCATGTTAGGGCCTACTAGAGCCATGCTTGCCAGCATAGTCCTAGTGTGGCTCTAGCATACTTTCCAAAAGACATCTCATTTCTACCTTCAAACAAAATTAGAATGACCTTTCCAAGTGCCCAAACATCCCCACCAATCCTATAGCCTCACAACATGGCCCACTAAGGCCTAAAACTTGTAAAATCTAACCTTGACTAATCAATATTAATCATGTTTTATCCCATGTTACCTACCTTGATTGGTTTGGCCTTGTTTCATTGTTTTTTAACTTGGTTTAACCTAGGTATGCATATTGACCTTCATTGTCCTATCATTTGATGTCATTTGGACTCATTTTTATCATTTCAACATCATTTGGCCTTATTTCAGAAAATTTTCTTATTTTTTATCTTTTAACCTTAGAGAACTTAGTTTGACATCAATTTACACTCTTGGACATCACGGTGAGCTTGTTTTACCATTCAAAACATCATTAGGTGGGATTCAACCATCATTTGGGCTTCATTTGGCCTTATTTGACCATCATTGGGCCTTCATTTAGCCTTATTTTACACCACTTAATCTTTATTTCACCTTATTTATCTTAATCTACCTATTATAGGCTTTTTTGACCATGCTTAGACCTTGTTTGACCATTGATGTAATGTGTTTTGACTCATCTATGCATTATCACTAGAGTATTTTACATTGTTTTGACATTATTTAATC
Source organism: Gnetum montanum (assembly GCA_015680685.1). Lineage (NCBI taxonomy): Eukaryota > Viridiplantae > Streptophyta > Gnetopsida > Gnetales > Gnetaceae > Gnetum > Gnetum montanum. The sequence goes on along the minus strand of MNCI01008068.1, from coordinate 514,770 downwards.
ATTATGTCACACAAGTGCCACTTGATTTGCTTATGTTGTCATGTAGGATTAACCTAGGAGAATCAAGAAGCAAATTTGACTAATCTTAAAACCAAAATGAGCCCCTCTTGTGATGTTGTTAGCTGACCTTACATACCCAAACCTTAAGCCTAAAACCATTCTACCACACAACATTAGCATCCTGAAGTAGCCTAGTGACCATTGACCTTAAAACTAGAGACATCACCAAGGGTCCCTTAGTCAAAATTCACATCTAAATCACAATGGTGAGGAGAAAACACATGAAACTAAGTCCTCCCTAGAATTTAAGCTTAATCAAGATAACATTAAACCCTTTCTATGCAACATTAAAACCATCACATAGCCTTAATTGCATCTAACACTCACATGTTTACTTATGGTATTATTTATGCTTATGGTATTGTTTATCATTGTTGATAGGTTGCAAAAAATGATTGATGTTGATGACTACAATGGTCTACAACAAGCAAGCCTGCATACTCTCTCTCTCTCTCAATATCTCTATTTGATACAATAAATGAACTGCAAGCTTTGTAAATCTGATGCACATCACATAGATTTCTCTATGTTGTAACAATAGTAACCTATCTTGACCTGGTTTGATGGTTTTCTCATGTGGTCATATGCATTATCTTGTAAAAATAGGTTTTCTTTTTCTTGTTTTCTTATTCTTTTGCAGTTGTGCTTGCAGGATGAAGTTTGAAGTCATCACAAAGGTTTAACTTATCGTAATAGCTAGTTACCACATGACCTTGATGCATAAGATTTTGTTAGCTTATCTTGCTATACCAAGTGGCTATAATTATCTTTCTTGTTTTACATAATTTATATTACCATTCATTAAGCCCAACCAGTAATCTAATTATAACCTTCCTTGCCATGAATAACAATGATGACTAATGTTTGACACTCATGCATTATGGTCATGTGACATTTCCTTCATCATACTCCACTATCAAGTTCATTGAATGTAGTACATCTCATTAAATGGAAAAATAAAATCAAACCCAACCTTCATAGTGAAACCTAATGAAGATTTCACCTCACAAAAAGATAGGGAAGCAAATTGCCAAGAAAGCTGAAAGGCTAATGAAGCCCAAAAGATAGATTAATAGCTTCAAATAAGCAAAGGGAGGAGCCTAATGTCCAAGAAAGCCTTGAAGTGGATTTTTGGCTCCTCAAAAACATTACTGAGTGACTAAAAATTCAAAGCATGAAGCACAAAGACTACATCTATTAGCCAACACATCATTTCCATAATCGTAACTATGATGTCAACATTTGGAATTGATTATTAACCTTGTGATCATTTCCTCATGATTGAATGTAACATTTAACCTATATCATCACCTTACTGTAACCTTATCACATTATAAAAATCACTCTTTATCATGGTTTGATACTATGGAATCAAGCACAAAGCGGAAATATTGGTGATGAACCTGCAGTGGTGTTTTGTATTCTTTGTCAATGTTTCTTAGGTCAATCCTTCAAACATAAACAAATAGGGGCCAATGAAACACCACCAAGAAAATGCATGCTACAACATTGGCATTGTAACCTTCATCCTTACACTTAAGGTATATTTTCATAGTAAAATGTGGGGTTTGTAGCCCATGAGCTATAATCTCACATACCATAACTTTTTGGAGGCTTAAAAAAACCTCATAAGTTTTTATATCCTCACTTCCTAGGTGGAAAAGGTCATACAATGTCTATATTTGAGCTTAGGAAGGTTGAAAAGGCCCTAGTAACTATAGAATTTTGCATTTTCATGGGTTTTATGTGAGCCATAGCCACAACTACACTAGAGTCACCTACACCTAGTGTTGGAAGTATTGGATTTTTATTTTTTGAATAGTTTCTAGTGTAGTTGCCATAATTCCCAATGTGGATGACACAAAGCCAATGTTGGGGTTGTGTGGGTTTCTATTTTCTCATGAGGCTAATGTTGTAGAGGTTTTGGTTTTATTCTTCTAGCAATTATAGTGTTGCTCCAGCAATTTTAGCATGCATCCCAAGATGTAGTGTAGTTCCCATAAGGCCAATGTAGATGGGTGAAGCCCATGTAGTTGGAAAAGTTCATTTAATATTTTTGGTATCTAGAGTGGTTTTGGTGGCTTGGGTGCATTAAAACTTACTAGAAATGTTAGACTACGTTGGAAATTATAGCATACCACACATGCAAATCAAATCAATCTATCAATAATCATGGTAGAAATTTGCAACCAAAAACCAAAAACCACAAGACATAAATGCCAATTTCAAACGCTTTGGATAGGCTTCACACTTCTTCAACTAGACAATCTTTACAACCCTAAGCACCTAAGACCTTTGGCATTTTATAATGCTTTTGGAGAAATTTGGTAATAAACTAGTCATTTGAGACTCCCAGCATAGTGCCAAAATTCCAAAATTCCTAATACCTTTAATACCTTACCACCAACACCATAGATCTAAGCTAAAAATTCCTCAAGGAGTTTTGGTGATTGAAGCTAGGAAGTACCTAGATCATGGGGTTGACTATAGAACACAACCTACTAGCTTCAATAGGCTTCAAGCTCCATTTGGAAAACTCCTTGTACTTCTAGGCATACACTTGTATATTTTGAAACTCTGCTCTAGTAATATTATTATTATGTTACTAAAAATCAAAAATTCATTTTTCTATGCAAGTTTATTTCAAGTTTAAATTTTGTGCATTTTCTTAGCTTAGATTTACATTTTCTCTTAAATTACATTACATCAATTTTACTTTTTAAGTTCCTAGGTGATTAACAAGATCATTTAGGGCACCTTGTAATTAGGAGCTCCCATGGATCCCACAATCCAAGATCTCTCAAAGTCACAAAATAGCAAATTTAAATAAGAAAAGGAAACTTAAATATTTATTCTAGCTCAAATGGAGAATTTACATATGAAAGAAAACATAATTTCCAAGGATAGATAAGAGATTCAATTCAACTCTCACACATTAAATCAACACAATCACACACACATAAGGATGATCATCAATGCACCTTGCCAAAACTCTATCTCTCCTTCTACTCTTCTCTCAACTCCCTACACTCTCTCTTTCTCTCTCTAGATTCTCTTTCTCTTTCCCTCTAGACTCTCTTGATAAAATTGAAGGCACATCAAGTCTATTTATATCATTTTTCCCTTTTTTTTCATCTTTCATTCAATTTATCATTTAATTTAATCACTATTAAAATCCATGAAAGACATCTATGAGAAGCAAGCGATGACTCTCCCAAGTGTAGAGGTCTCAAAGTAGACATCTTTAAATCATGTGGGATGTCTCACCAGAGACATCTACAATGTAGATGGGACATCTCACTTACAAATGGGATGTCTCCTCTACAAGGGCAAAATACAAAGATGCTTGTTTTGAGGCCTAGAACCTTTAGACACCTCCAAACAAGTCCCCATAGCTCTTGAAACATCCTAAAGTCGTCATAAGAGCCCCAAAACACTCCCAAACATGCCAAAACTCTAGGGAAAGATCCCATCAATGGATAGATGTTACTTTGGCATTAGAACCCTCCTCCTTCAAAAGACTCTTTATTCTCACACAAGATTCCTTTACACTTGGAATAGTTGTTGCCCCCCTCACATAGGTAACAATTCACACACAAACCAAAGAATAACATACATGGAATGGTTATATCTCATAACATTTTGTCTCTACCATCCAAACTTCTTTCACAAACACATAAACATAGAACATTATGTTTGCATGACACACATAAATACACACACAATAGCATAGTTTTGTGCTGACATTACAATGGAGAAATTCATAGAAGAAGAGTGGATATTATCTTTTCCTTCAAATTCTTTACCATATTTTCATTTTGAGAGCACCAAATCCCATGTGTTTCTTCCATGACCTACAATAAAAGAAGATTAAGAAAATTCAAAACGATTAGACCACCTCAAACCATTTTACCTTCTTCCATCCTTTTTTCTCGTCTTCATTTTCTTCTTCTTGGTGTTTAATAGACTACCACTTAGCTTCCCTTTACCATTAGCATCATAATGTAGATTTCCTTTATGCTACTCATCCATTTCATAGCCAAGATAATCAAGGTCATAAACACCTTTGACAAATTCAATATCTCTAAATTCTAGAAAACTATATCATTATCAATGTCTTCACCAACATCAATAATGATCTTCTCATAATGACTATGCTAATAGCCATCATCATTAAATACATTACCATTATTAGTCTTCCTCTTACTAATAATGGCATAAAAAATTATATTACTCTCATCACAAAAAAAAATGGCTCATAATTTTATCACAATCACTAAAATGATCATGATTTTCATCATTACAATTAAGCAAACCACTAACAAGCTAAAGTGAAAAACTAGCATCCATTGCACTAGCTTCAACATGAGAGACGTTAGTACCATCAGCAAGGTAAAGCTCATACTTACATACCTCTTCATGGTTTCTCCTATTCAACTTTGGCTCAACTTAATCTTCAATATATGGCTGTCTAATTGCTTCAAAGATTGAAGATTCAAGATCCCAAATAGGAGTTCCCAATTCCAATGGCTCCTCCTCTTCAAAGAAATCATCAACAAGCTTTTAATCACATTTTGGATGTACCAGCTCAAAATATAAACTCTCCTCCATGTATTTAACATCATTTTCATCAAAAAAATCATCAAATCAATTATTCTTCCACATGCCTTGGCTATAAGACTCTCCTATCTCCCATGAGATAGCCTCAACTTTTCTTAGAATCTTCTTTCCTTTGCCATAAGGTATAGAAAAATTGAAAAAAGTACAAGAATCATACCTTCTAGTAATTCTATTGGCCCTTATTGGAGAAGTCTATTAATCCTTATCACTCCTTTGGCTTGGATCCTTCACTTCATATGACTCATGAGGTAGTAACTCTCCTTGATTAACAGTATACACCATCTTGGACCTTGAAGATCTCTTGATCCCTTTAATGAAGTCCTTGGTTTCCTTCCTTGAAACCTTGGAGTATTTAGCAATCATTTTCTTAATAAGAGATACTTGAGAACTAATTTTCTCATTGATCTCTCCATCAAACCTTATATCTTCTTCCTTTCTTTGATGGCTAGAAGATATTCTCTTAATTCTTCTCAAAATATCTTTCAAGTTAGTCTTTAATGTCTTCATACCTCTTGAAAAATCTTTAATTCTCTTCTTCTTTGTAGGCATAATGGAAAATGACCTAAAAGGAAATTTTCATAAAATTCTACAAGGTAAAATTTTCAAGATTTCTCAAGGAATGAGATAAGAAATTGTCAAATCTCAAGAGAAATAAGAATAAGATCCTCAAATCCTAGCTATTACAAGCTAATAGGTTTCCAATTCCACAATTATCTTCCAATTCTTGAAAGATATGATAAAATTATGGATCAAAGGCAAATTTTAAAACCCTAGGATGAGTAGCACAAGTAGCAAAAGAGAATTCATCCAAGCTTGAGAATTTGGAGTGATTCTTTGCAATTGAGACAAGAATTATCCACTTGATTACAATTGTCTTCAATTCCAAGCTACTCTGATACCAATCTAATGAGCTCCCATGGATTCCAGAATCAAAGCTTTATCAAAGTTACAAAATAGCAAATTTAACCAAGAAAATGAAAATTAAAACTTTATTCTAGCTCAAATAGAGAATTTACATATGAAAGGAAGCACAATTTCCAAGGATAGATAAGAGATTCAATCCAACTCTCATACACTCAATCAAAGCAATCACACACATGAGGATGATCATCAAGGCACCTTGCCAAGACTCTATCTCTTCTTCTAATCTTCTATCAACTTCCTACACTCTCTCTTTGTCTCTTTAGACTCTCTTTCTCTTTTCCTCTCGACTCTCATGATAAAATTCAAGGAGCAAGGAGTCTATTTATCTATTTTTCCCTCCTATCTCTGCATCTTTCATCCAATTTATCATTCAATTTAATGTCCATTAAAATCTATGGAAGACATCTACCAGAAATAGGAGACATCTCTCCAGAGTGTAGAGGTCTCATAGTAGACATCATCAAATCATGTGGGACATCTTAGTAGAGATGTCGACAATGTAAATGGGATGTCTCACTTATAGATGGAACATCTCACTTGAAAATGGGATTTCTCCTCTACAAGGCAAGAAAACAAAGATGCTTTTTTTGAAACCTAGAACCTCAAGACATCTCCAAACAAGTTCCCATAGCCCCTGCAACATCCTAAATTCATCAAAATAGCCGCAAAACACTCTCAAAAATCCCAAAAAATCTAGAGAAATATCCCATCAATTGAGAGATGTTACTTTGGCCTATTTTATGTCCACATGAACCTCTTTCTCAGAGGCTCTTGGGATCTAGGGTTAAAACTATTCCACCTGGAATTTTTGATTTTTTTCCATTGGTTGAATTTTTTAGGTGCTACAATAGTAGCCCATGTGATCACCTTCAATATGACACCATCATCAACATATATAAGTGAAACTAAAGCTTCAAGAGATACCTTGATGATGATGTAGACTGGTAGTTGATAAATATCTATCATCTTCAAATCAGTATTAATATTTTCACCACAAAAGTTTAGACTATCTAATACATAGTGAAAACTTGAAGAAAAGAAGATATAATTTTCATCTAAGCAGGGATGTCACTTGGTTCTATGATTTTCTTAATAAAATCATATAGTGTAGCCTGATATTGTTTATAGTTTGTCATGAGATCATACAAGGATAAGTTAATGTCTTTAGAATAGACAATAGTGGCCATCTATTGTAAGATCTTATTGATCATATATTGAGATGCTTGTGGAATAGGTGCTATTGTAACTAGCTATATAGGATTAGATGAAGACAAGAGGCTACTTGAGAAAGTAGTCTATTTTTATTATTGAAAGAAAACCTTCTTTGTTTTCTTAGAAGATTGCTTCTATGTATCAACAGGCTTTTCCTTCTATTCATCCAATTGTGACTCATTGATCTATTGACTATAGGTAAGTATATTCACATGAGATGAGGGAAAAGAAGATGTTTGAGCTAAAGTGGATTTAATAATGTTATGATTTTTGATATAACATGAGATAGAATGGGGACTAGATGGATGGATAGGTTGAGTGGAAGTGGTATGATGAACATTGGTGGCATAAATGTGATAAAGAGATGGAGAAGAATGATTTGATTTAGATGATGCAGTGGTATAGTTAGATCAAAAAATCACATAAGGTTCTTGAGGCTATAGTAATAAATGCCTAGATTGTTTGTAATTAGACTAGTGGATGATGTAAGGCTTCTTGAGTGGGAACATATGAGCTTTGTATTTAGGCTTAAAATTTGAAATTGTACCTCTACCTTCCAAAGCCTTCTGAAACATTTCAAGTTGTTGGTTATCCAAATGCATGGTGGATGGATCACTCTACATCACTATCTTACCCTTATCAATGATATGTTGGATGTCATCTTTCATATTCCTATAGTTATCTATGCCATGTCTAGTAGTCTCATAATAGTAGTAGTTCTTCCTATAGTCATACCACTTAGGCACATCAAGATCACCTTCTTATCTTTGAAAAACATCCATAACTATCAACTGTATGTAATGATAACATGCTCTTGTTTGATTAGAGACCTGTTACTTCTTAAAATGGTCATCACTAAGAATATGTTTTAGAAGTAGATAGTACCTCATGGGTATATTGGTGTACTAATTTCTACTTCTCTAAGGCCTACATTATTGAGTGGAAAAGGAAGTTGCTAAGAGAGCATTGTTTTGTCCCTTAGAAAAAGAAGAAATACTTAGAAAATTTGGTTTTTCATTCTCATGTTTGGTAGCCTTATTAGGCTTGTTATGGATTGACATGAACTCCTAGTCATTTTAGTAAATAGCTACTTATTCAATGCATGTGATAGCTATGAAAGCATTATTCAGAGAATGAGGGTTAGGATGAGCCATCCTTTTCTAAATGTAGTCAATTACTACAACTTCAAAAATGTCTTATAGATGACATTCTTTAAAATGATAAGGTAGTTTTGTATATGTTTCTATTCATCAAGAAATAAATTTATTAATGGGCTCATTCAGAGCTTATTAGACAGCAATGAAAGATATGATAGTTGTACTTTGGGATACATTGAACTTGTAGTATTCAATGATGGTTACTAGGAGTTACTTTATAGAGGTGATAGATTTGTGTGCTAGGAATCTATACCATTCTAAAGCTCTTCTAGAAATAGTGTTCAAAAGGCATCTTAGCACAATATATGATTAAGGGGCTAGAAGCATGCAGTCATTTGAAAATGTAACCACATGATTCAATGGATTCCCTATTTTGCTTTTATACTTAGTAAAAGTAGGTACTGAAACTCCCTTAGGTAAGATTGGAAAATGAATCATAGTACTTATGGGATTACTTAAGACTTGATCCAAGGAAATAGGAAAATTTCCTTGCATTATTAGTACCTTTGCCATTTTATATTTCTTGTTTTGAAGATGAAGCATCCTATTGTTAAGTAGTGCTAGCAACTATGGATCTATTCCGAGGAAGTTAATTATACATGGAGCTATAAAAATGGAAGAGGATGTTAAAGGATGCATATAGGAAATGGGTCCAAAGGTTGTAGAAGTGTGTATACCTAAAGATATTATATTGGATGGGTATACTAGAAAAAAGAGCATACTACTAGCTTGAGGAATGCTAAGTGGATATGGAGTAGAAGTAGAGAGTTGAAAATGCTATAAGGGAGACATAGTAGATTATGGTTGCAAAATAGAATAGGTAGTTTCAAAAGGTGGAATAGATTAAAAGATGGAGTGAGGGTTGCTAACATTATTGGGTGGCAATAGCTAGAATGGTAAAATAGAGCTTGAGAAAAGAATGAGAGGTTTGGTAGGGAGTCAAACACATCTTGATGTAGTATTCTAAGTAGCTATGATGTTAATATTATAGATGTAACGAGAGAGATGGTTGCTTTTACTAAGCTTCCCTACTAGTTACTCTTCATCTTCATCTATTAAGTGAATATCACATTCAAATATCAAAAGGTTAATCTAGGATGTTCTTCATCCTAGCTTTCTCAATTTATAAATGAGTGCTTTCTTGCATATTCTCTTGCTCCATGATATAATCTACTATCTCCTTAGCTTCTTCATTATCCAAACTAATTCAATGATCTAGATTGGAAAGAGCAAATGACAAATCATTAGTGCACTAATATTCTACCATGTGCTTAAACATGTTAGGTACTAGAAGATAGCCTAGATCTAGTTTGTTTTAGGATACTTTGTAGTAATTTTGGCTTAATCCTCCTAAAATTCTTAATTTCTCATAAAATTCATAAGCTTCTGGATCTTAGAGAAGCTTGAAGTAGATGATGATGCCATAATTGAAAGCAATGATGACTTCAAAGGGATATTATGAGTGCACCGGTTCATCCCTATAAATAATTTCATACTTGAAATGGAAGGTGAAAAGTTTTCATTTAATAAGAATGTTGAAGTTACAGATAATTAACATGATGTTAGTGTTTTAACATAACATGTTAGCGAAACAAGAAAATGACATGATGTCAATGTTTTAACATGCCATGTTAGTAATAGTTAGAAAGAGCATAGAAGTAGGAAAATGTAAGAACATAAATAGAGAGAAAATCCTAGAAACAACATTTAGTTTCATGGAGGCTGTCCTTCTAGCACCAAAAGATGTTGCAATAGGAATTTTCATATTCTAAGACCTGATACAACCTAATACAAAACTAAGCCAGGTAATCTTATGGCCATCAAAAAATCCACGAAAACTAAATTTTCAACTAATCTCCCTCAAATCAAAAGTAAACTTGCATATTATTAGAAAAATATGATAATCTAAGTTGAATATTTTCACCAAACTTTAGAGCGTATTAAATAGAAAGAGAAATGTGCACTTGTGGAATAGATAAGAGAAATAAAATGAAAAATATGTCTAACCTAGAGCATAATAAAATAGGGCACTGTATAGTGCAAAGAAGAGTGCACATGTGGCTAGAAATAGAAAAATTTAGAAGATGGTATATAATGTTAACCTTTTATATGACATCATGTTCTTGAATGTCATGGAAAACATCATACATATGTTATATTAGGCATTAAGCATGAGAACATAGCATAGCAAATGTTAAATATATGTAACATTTAACATTATGCATAAGACAAATAGCAAGTAAAATGTATAAGGGAGGAGGAAATAATGTTTTTTTGATGTGGAATGGTGTATTTGGATTATGTTGTAGGTGTTCCTTAGGGTTTTCTTTCTTCAACATCTATCCCTTAAAGGCAATCCAACAATGCCACCATGGTTAGGCCTACAACTAGTCAAAAGGAATGGTCAATCCTCTCCTTTTCCCACTTCACTTGATACCCATTACTTATCTTTACCAACTTCACAACTCTATACTGATATGACCTCTAAGGACTAGGTGAAACCCCCAAAGGTTACCACAAGAAACATGTCCATTATTACAACATGTTCTTTCGATTCTTAATTACATATCCTCATTTTCGGTCTTGTTACACTAATCTCATGATTACTTATGAAGAGACACCATATTCATCATGTAGTAGTACCATTTGGAAATGGGGATGTTACAATCTACCCTCATTAGGTTCTATTTTTCTTCGAACAAATCCAAGTTCACTCTCTTTTTCCAACTCCAGTACTTCTTTTATGCTTTTATGTTCCAATAATTTGATTTCTACTTCGGGCTTGAAGTTGTGTCTTGCTTATTCTACAAACATAATATAAGTGAGAAGAATTTATATAGGTATTAAGTATTATTTTATCAATACTTACCTCATTTTCTAAGATAATGATAAAAGATGAATTAAAGGTCTACCAACCACCAATCACTAGTCCTAACCAGAATCACACNTCTCAATGAAGAATGTTGTTAACCCATCTTTATTAATAGTGGCAAAGTAATTGTTGAACTATGGCTCTTAATTAATACAATCCATCAACATTATCTATTTCTAAATTCTAGGATATAATTTATCTATTGAATATTCGAAGTAAGAAGAATATGCATTGACCAATGGGATTGCATGTTGAATTGATGAAAAATATACTTCAAATCACTTTTATCTTCCAATTATTCTTTTACAAATCCATATTTTAAGAATTAATAAACACTACTTTTAAATTTTTCATTAAAGTCACCATAAAGGATAAATGGCAATGGATCGGTAATGCTTAGGAATAACTTATTCTTCAAACATTCCTCTATTTTCTTAATCAAGTATGCTCCTTGACACAATCTAACATCTGGACATGTTGATTTGGCAATTAAATGTATGTTAACAACACATACACATCTTCCTAATAACTAGATTTTTAATATTAATGCCAAGGTGATGTGGCTTTTTCAAAACCTTAACCGTTCTTTCTTTCTCATGATTTAAAGTTAGGATTTCAAAAATCATATCTTCTAAATTCCATTCAAATATTTGTACCAATTCAAACTTGGCTTCTTTATAAAAGATTGCATAATCATCCATGTTGTGATTTTTGCAATAGGGAAATCTATATGGCTTGAAAGAAGAATGTCCACAAGAACCTATTTTCTTGTAAATACCTCTTTATCCTATCTTTTCCAAGTCATATTGGAATTGGTATAGGGATTCCCATGGTAAGACATCTTATAGGCACAAGACATCAGCATCCAGATCTTGTAATTCTCCTAACATGTGTGGGTAGCAATACTCATGCCAATTCAAGGTACATGGTGGAAAAAGTAGATGTTGTCTCTCACTAGCTAGGGATATTGCATGCATGTTGTATGTTGAAACATTCATTCTCATTCTTGGATTCTCTCATAGACCATTAATCTTCATGGATATCATACACCTTGTTGGAAGAAGATTATGATTCTCTATGTTGTTCTGATGTATGATTTGATTACAAGATGAGTTGATATACATCTTCTTGATCCTTCTGGTTCACCAACTGATTAACTAATTTTGGGTTACTATTGCCTATGTACATTACCTAGATTCTTAACGACCTTTTTATCCCCCTTAGGACACTAACTACATTAGTGTAACTTAATGACATACTAGGGTTAGAAAGCTAAGAATAACTATCTACAAAGGTTAAGCATTTAATCATAAGGCTTTAGATAGCCTATGATGTTAAATTTGTAAGTCTCAATAATTAAATTAATAGGCATGATTAGTTAGTCTAACTTATGGCCTTTTAAGGCACAGTCAAAGATATCATCAAATTGTCAAGCCTCTAGATGATAAATATAACCTTGTCATTTAGTTTAAAAGGATGAAAAATATTATAAATAATTATCGTATGCCCAAGTTATGCTAAAATGAGTCTTCAAGGATCTTAAGGTAGTATGTTGAGCAAGGAGGGAAAACTTATTTTTGGTGCTTTATGAGGCATATTTTATTTCACCATTATGTTTGGGAGCTTAAAATTTGTAGGAATTGACTCTTTATTTATTGAAAAATATTTTTGAAATCAAAATTTATGGCTTATGGAGTCCAAAATATTAAGGCACGAAAAATGAGACTTCCTAAGGGGTCACCCATCCTAGTACTACTCCAGAAGAAACACATGTAATTATGGAATTCTTATGAAGGTTACTAGCAATGCATCAAATTCCTTTTTTAAAAATAATTTCTACATTTTTTTAATTTAATGTTTGTGGTCAAAAATGCTCATCAATTGTTGGCAATTTTCCTATTTGTTCATAGGCACCAACATGGTAGAGAACGACAATGATTGATGAAGAGCACAATGGCATAGGAGAAGAACATCGATGATGGATGTAGGTAGGCGAGTAGTGGTAATAGTGGCAAATGGATAGTAGTTACATGAGAGGATGGTGGCACTGCATGAGAGAATGCCTAGGGTTATGTGGGAGGCATGTGTATAGTGAAGGAATGATGCTATAAAAATTGATTGTGACACTATGTGGCTACATTATTGCATGGTCAGGGTGCTAGCATCCTACATCAGCTTGTGTGGCCCATTGTCTTGTAGCTAGCCTACATGCACTAGCCTATGTAGCCTATGTAGCCCTACTATTTAGTGGTGTGGCTATCCTAATGTTGTGGGGCAAGCTAGCTATAAACCCTAATCCTAAAGGTTAGGGCCAAGGTCCAAAATTGTTCTTAAAATAAATTTTGGGAATAGGATTTAAACCCATGGCCTCTTTCCTATTTTATTTTATTTGAAAATTATATTTAAAAAAACAAACAATAATTTGCATGCAAACTAGAACATGTTATAAATCCCAAACCATAAGTTAGATCGGAACAAAATTTATACCTTTGGAATCATCTCAAAGAGTACTATGCATTGTACATATTTTAAAGTTCAAAAACTAAGTTTAACATTCATGATTTAAAAGGATTAGAATTTTCTTTTTTTCCAAGTTGACATTCATAGGAGGACATATATACAACACGATAACTTTGAGATGATTTGGGTTTTGATTATAAATGATATACCAATCCTTTTATTACAATGATATAATAATTTCATCTTTCAATTTGGACAAGTATGATGTAAACCTATCTACTTACATCAAGATTATATCCTAGGTATTAAGTATAAGTAAAACATCACAACATTACCCTTGAAGTATTGGTTTCCCTATTAGTTTCATGATAATAACCATTGTTGATTAAGTAGGATTGAGATAATCTTATGGATAGGTTAAATCCATTAAACTTGCCTAATGTATACGTCTTAAGATGAATAATTCCAAGATACAAGGGTTTAGTGCTTATGATAATGAGTTTCAACAAGACAATATCAACTCAAGTTATGGTTACTAACCTTTTAGGATAACTTAACAATAAACTTAATTAATTAATATTTTAATAATATTATAAGATGGATAAGAATTATCTAGACTAGTGTATATTTATCTTACCAGTGTGTCATATAGTTTATGTACATTATTGAAGCATAATTAGATCTCTTGATCATTGGTATCATTTAAAGAAATCTTCATTGGTAGGATCCATGTCTCTTGTAGATGTCTAATTCATTATCCATGAAAATAAATGAAAATATATCTTCTAGCTTATAAGGATCATTTTAGACATGTGGAAAATCAGGTAATAGTCCATGACTCTTTGTGGGTTGTGGCTTTGTGATTCATCATCAGGTTGTAGTTAGCCCATAGTTCTGAATGGTCCATGGGTCATGGTTTGCTCTAATACCAAGTGTGAAATCCCATTCTCAGATGTCATGGAAAATATCTAATATATGTTATATTACACATCATGCGTAAGAAGATAATATATCAAATGTCAAATATATGTAACATTTGACATTATGTGTAAATAAAATAATAGGAAAAATGTAAAAGAAAATAGAAAAAATACTTTAATGATGTGGAATGGTGTAACTGGATCATGCTTTGTGAGTGTGTTATCTGGAATTATCTTCCTTTAACATCTATCTCTTAAAGGCAATCTAGCATTACCATCATAATTAGACCTACAACTGACTAGAAGGGATGGCTAGTCCTCTTCTTTTCTTGCTTCACCCAACACTTGTTACTTACCTTTCATAGCTCTATAACTCTATGTTGACACAACCTCTAAAGCCTAGGTATAAATACCTTAGGTCAAACTACCAAAGGTAATCTTAACAAACATGTTTGTTATTACAACACATCCTTCATGTCTTAATTACAACTCCCTTGTTTAGGTATTATTATACTAATCTCATGATTAGTTATGAATATAAAACATCTTCATTATGTAGTAGCACCATTTGGAAATGAGGACATTACATTTTGGTATGTCAAAACCTTGAAAAATGAAGAATGTGAAAATTGTGCATGTTGGATCATGTAGGACTTGAAAAGATAAGATAAAGACAAGAGCTTAATGATATCAGAATGGAGAGATTAATGAGATTGAGATAAGAGCATGAGAAGATCGAGATAAGAGCTTAGATGGTATCAAGATAAGAGGTTGGGACAAAGAGTAAGTTATGGTGCCCTTTAAACCACAATTTTTTAAAGGAATAAAGTCTAAAGATATGTAAGGATTCTACCCTTCAAGTGTGGAAGTACCATAGTTGGAAAACCACATAAATTTAAGGGAAGTTTTACTTGTCTTATTTGTTTGAATTAGGGAACTTATTTAACCTCCCTTCTAAGTTATTGAACTTCAAGTAGTATCAAAGCTTGGTACTCATAGTTTTGAGCTTAACATCTTAAGAGTAAACACTAGAAGGGATATCATACACCAAGCCACCAATGTTTGATGAAATCAACTTTACATATTAAAAGGCTAGAATGCAAGGATTCTTCAAATTCATGGAGTTCAAAGTTTGGGAGTCCATCATAGAGGAATACATGTCATCCATTAATATAATCATAAGAGCTACAAACCCAAGAAGCAAATGGACATAAGATGAAAAGGATAAGTTCATATTTGATTACAAAGTGATGAGTGGCGAGGTGCCCCTACACTCAACCATACGAAATGAGCGTAGCACGCGCGATCTGGTTGAACTCCGCAGACTAAATGCCTACATGCCCCATGGAACACTTGGGGTTAATGATTCGTTGTCTTTCCAAGCTTACTTATAGTTGTCATGGTGTATGGTTAAGTAAGTCTGAGGTATATGATTTTTATATATTTTATGTGTTTTTCTCTTATGCTATCGAGGTGAAGGGTTGAGAAATCTAACTAACTCTAACTAAGGACCTAAGTCTAAATTAAATAGCATCATCATGCATTCCCACTTACCATACACACCCTGAACTATGCAACTGTGGCTACCAAACGCTAATTGTTACTAGGATCACCACACGTAATGCATGTGCTTGAAGTGGTCGTACTGAGGCACTTAACTAGCCTAAACGTGATGAGCAGCAGATTCCTTGACTAGTCGTACACATCCATAGATGCTCATAATCAAGTCGTACTCATCCCGCGTTCTAAGAGTTGAGGGTGAGAGAGACTAATCGCAATGAGCAGCTGATTCCTTGATTAGCCGTACACATTCGTCAATGCTCGTAATCAAGTCGTACTCATGCTGCGCTAATCCAGGTAATAAATCCTATTCCATGCACTGCAAGGTTTAACCACAAAGCTCATCTTTATTGTCGTACACAACTTGCGTTCAGGTACAAAGCTACTCGAATAAAGATTTGTTCACTTGGGAACTCCTATTGTGGGCACATGGAAAATATTCTATCTCTAGAGTGATCAAACTGCCAGAGTTTCCCTACTTTAAGCCTAGGATGGGAACTAAGAGGAGTGTCGCCTCTTATTTATAGATTTGGCGATGGACCGCGATATCGCGTACGTGACATCGCAGGGGAAGATGCAATATCACGTACACAATATCGCGGCTTATGCATATCGCGTACGCGATATCGCGGCTTATGCATATCACATCTCATCACAAAGCTAAATATTATCTTTATTGTTCCTTAAGTAAATCTGAATTTAATAGAGTAGTTGGGTGAAAACTACAAAATAAATTTGAAAGACTTTAGAAACTACCTATGAAGTACATTTGTTGCTAAGAAGTCTAAGCTTCTAGTGTTACAAAGTGAGTATGATAAATTTAAAATGAAAGAAGGAGAGAAAATCAAGGATTATCTTTTTAGAAGAAAATGATTTAGTTGTAGCTATAAGAGGAATGGTAAAATATTTACTTGAAAGTGATGTCATTATTAAAATGATTAGAACTTTTTAATTTCAATATAGAGAAAAAGTTATAACCATGGAAGAGATTAGGGATTTTTCAATCCTAAAATTTGAAGAGCTTTAAAGTTCACTCATTTCTTATGATATGAATCTCATAAGTGAAGGTTCAATTAAAGAAAAATCAATTTCCCTTAAAAGTTGATCAAAAGAAAAGTGGTCATTTGAAAAAGAAGCCAATAGTGATGATGAATTGGCTATCTTAACAAGAAGAGTCTAAAGATTACTTGCACGAAAAGAAAAAACATCCAATAAATCTAGCACCAAAGGCAAGGAAAGAGATAAGAATTTTAAAAATTCTAATCTAGATGCATCATCTATAGAATGATGGCTTTGTGGTGGTAGAGGCCATGTGGCCTCCAAATGTCCAAGTGTTGGCAGGTTTTAAAAGAAGGAAAAATATAAGCTAAAAAAATATATATATATTTATACCACCTGGGATGATAAACAAATTAAAGAAGAAGTAAATGATTCCACTATAGATTCACATCTAATCTACATGATCCTTATACATGAAAATTCTTCAAAAGACTTCAGTCTAAAGGTAAAACTGAATATGGGTATAGTGAGATACATGATGAAATTATCTTTCTTCAATATCTATTTAATAAAAAATATACATAGGAAAGAAGGTAATATTTTTGAACTCTATATTATATGCTCCACTCTAAAAGAAGAACACTCAGACATAAAATTTGATGTTTAATTACTAATCCATTTATATGAGTAGAAGTGTGGAGATTCACGAGATGTAAGGTTTAGCAAAAATAAAGAAGTACCTTAAAATTAGCACAAAAATGAATATTTGAAAGAGGATTCTCAAGAGGACACATGCATAAATTTGGTAACATCTAAATGGAGAAACAAAAATAGGTTTGAAGATCCAATTCAAATTTGAGATACCATATACTTTGGCTGTAAAATGTATGGGCATGAACAAAGTTATTATCAACTACTAATAGAGAATAATAACATGGCTACTTGGTCTTATCAAAAAGATCTTGGTAAGTATAATTTACAAGGTAGAAAAGCTTGGAGAACCATTGAACAAGAGGAAGGGATGACCTATAATGAAATTGAAGGATCAGAATCCATAACTAGAAAATATTATCAATCCTATTATTTCAAAGAACATGAGCATGTTAAAGTAGCAACCGCAGAAGAATTTGAAGATTCAAATGAAGATACTAATGAAAAACAATGTAAGTAATAGTTGCATGCTAGGGATATACTCTATGATGGATGACCTCATCTCAAACTTCATTAATAATGTTCATGCTTAGAAGCAAGCAAGGTAAGTAATGGTAAATCTTTATTCCTTGGCTTGCAAAACTTAGTTTAAATTATTTTCTTTTTATAAATGTTAGAAGTGGAAAATAAATTCAATGGATGCTATTGAAAATATTTATATATTTAAAGAAACCCTCACTTGATCTTACAAGATGTTGAGCTGCACATCAAAACACTAATGAACATTGTATTAACTTAGTTAAATATTAAGAACCAAGAATACACAAGGTAAGATATGGTAAGTTTGCTTATTAAATTCTATATGATTAAGTCAATCTCATTGTTATTAGAATGTATATGCCTTGTGATCCAGCTCATATATCATTATGTTTTGTATTACTTATTAGGCTCTAATATGCTGTAATTTCATCCTTGTGTATCCATAAGGTCCAAATGGGTTTTAAAATAATTTTTGATGAATGATGGTAAAATCAAGCAATTTTGGCCCTTAACTATTATTCATGAACCTTTTAAGAAAAACATATTTTATGAAAGGTTTCCTCGTTAATAATCTACTATATGCTTAGAAATTTCTTGAATCCTAGATTTTATTTGGTATTTTCTTTAAGAATATTTGAATCATGGATACTACTAATGGGAGATGTTCGTTTTCAAAGTCTCCACACTTAATCTTATAATTGTTATGTAGATGATTATTGATGCAGAAGTTGTAAGAATCAAGTGGATCCTAAAAGCCTCAAGGAGAGAATTCCACTCTATATACAATAGATGCATTATTTTTTTTTTAAGAAGTTGGGAAGAATTATAGCTCATGTGTAGGGGGAGTCTATACCTTATCAACAATATTTACTTTTTCTATCTATTGGTGTAGGGGAAGTCTCTAAGACACTCACCAAAATATACTTAAGAATAAGACTTCCCTCTCTAGCACCCTCAACGAAACATGAGTAAGAGAAGACTTTTTCACATTTCATTCTAGGAAAGTATCTAAGATATTTAGCATGATCATTCTTGTGGATATTGGATCTATGGTTTTCTAGTTATATGTACTATATTCACCCTCCTTGTTGATTTGCATTAACATTTTGTTGATATTTAAGAAGGCGGAGAGTATCATAGGAATGACTATTCATGAGACATTTGGTGAAGACTAATTGTTATGACTTGGTATTTGTCATTTATAATCTTCTTATGATTGATCATAGATATTTTTTTATCTACTAATGCTATCTTCAAGATAAATTTTTGGTTACATATCTTTTCTTATGGCATGATTTTTCAAAGGTAGAATACTTTATCTTCGTTATTGGAACTCAACCTTTGGTTATTCATGAAAAAATCTTTGATAATAGTTAAAAGGCTTTGATTATTTGTGCTTCATTGATTATCTAATGATGACTTGATTTGTGTACAGATAAGGAGCAAATCTTAATAGGACTTATTTTAATCAATCCTATGTTCAAGAATGTGATACAAATGGTTATTATTTATGATGTTATGCTAAACTATTTTCTCAAGTTTTGGACATCACCAAAAAGGGAAAGATTATTGACCTTTTAGAATGTCAAAACCTTGGAAAATGGAGAATGTGGAAATTGTGCTTGTGGAATCTTCTAGGACTTGAAAAGATAATATAAAGAAAAAAGCTTAATGAGATCAAGAAAAATGTGTTGCAATTGAAAACCTCACCTACTAGAGAAATTGAGAAGTTTTCATTACACGTAGTTCTTAACCTTGGATCTCTAGGGCCTTTGTGAAAAATGAGATCCTTGATGCCCTAGATGGTCTGGAAAATCATCCAAGGACTTATGAAATGAAAATAAGGGTAATGCAAATAAAATGAAAAAATAAAAATCTAAGAGAAATTATGCCAAAACACATTAAATAATGAAACTTGCATACAAACAAAACTATAATCTTTATTTCAAAAGAATAAATGGGGTACAAAAAATATGTACAAGATTTCACATAGGAGTAGAAGGGTTCACTAGGATGGGGGTTTAGAATTTATTGAATCTTCTATAATCCACTTCATAATCCAAATGTTTTGCCACTCCCAATGTTATTGAACCTTCGTTGCTACCACACTAGATCTAAAATGTTGTTGATGTAGAGAGGAATGCAAGTTGTGAGGGATTTTGGCCACTAAGTAACTTTTCTCACATGGGAAATGATGCTTGGACCACTTACGAGGTATTTTTCAGCCCCAAAAGTATAAAGTATGTGAAATTACCCATAGTGGATTACAATTTTCACATTTACAAAAAAAAATTTCCTTGATTTTCATGGGGTGAAAGATACATGATGAAGATTAGCTATAACATAAAATTTTTGTGGTGTTTTAATGGCCCCTCTTTGTTGGTGTCTAGAGGATTGACTCGAGAGGCACTAAAAAAGAATACAAAACACCACTACACATTATAATGCTACAATGCATATAGTCCACATGAGGATCAAGCTATCCAAGTCATCAAAATTTCTAGTTTAAGGCCATGGTAGGCCATGGTACTAGTTTAACACCTTGGTAGGCCATGTTGCCAGTTTAAGGTCATAGCAGACCATTGAAAGTATGCCAATGATCTTTAGCTACATGTAGTATGGCTTTAGATAGAAATAATTGACTAGATTGGTTAGTTCATTTTCATCCATTTTGGCTATTCTGAATGCACCATTCCTAATTGGCCAAGAATTTATCTGCATGCTCACAAATGGTCTTAAGGACTAGGTCCCCCTCCTTGATCTTGCACATGGTCAAGTCATGGTGATGCTTCCACTTTTTCCTCTCTTGATAGTACTTGATGTAAGAAAGCACTTTCATACATCATGCCTCAATTGAATCTAGGGTTGTCATCTACAACTCGTTATTCTACTCATCATTAATGAAGTCAATCAAGGCTACTTAGAGTGATGGCACCTATAATTCAAAAGGTAAAATAGCTTTAGAATTATAAACTATGCTATAAGGGGTCATACTAGTTGTCATGCAATGAGTTATTTTGTATGCCCATAGTGCATGGACAAGTTGTGCATGCCACTTATGTTTGCTATTATTGAGCATATTTTTGGGTAGGTTGATGATGGCCTTCTTGCTTGCTTCTACTTGTTCATTGGCTTGAAGGTAATAGGGTGATGAGAAAGAATGCTTGATACCTAGGTTATGACAAAAATATTTCATTTCATGGAAACTAAATTATAGTCCATTATCTATAACTATGATCATAGGTATGCCAAAATAGGCTACGATGTTATCTAGGATGAATTTGCAAACTTGTTTAGATGTAGTCTTCCTTAGGAGAATAGCCTTAACCCACTTTGTAAAGTATTCAGTTGTGGTGATGTTGAAGCTATGTCTTGCGAAAGACTTATGTATTATGCACCCAATGATATCCAACCCCCATTGTTTAAATGACCATGTTATTTGAGTGATATGTAGTTCAATTGGTGATACATGTATAAGGTTGCTATATCATTGGCATGTGTTACATTGTTTAACCTTCTATAGGTAGTCACTTTCTATATGGGGTCAATAGTAGTCCAATCATCTAATCTTAGGCACCATAGCTCTTAGTCCTATATGTCCTCCACAAACATCCTCTTGAACCTTCTCTAGGATTGTTTTGGCTTTAGTTTTACCTAAGCACTTTAGGAGCATGCCATCATAAGATCATCCACACAAAGTATTGTCACCTACAATGGCATACTGCTTCGATCACTTGTGTATAGAATCCTTTTGAGAAATGGTCAATCCTTATGGGTATTCACCATGCATAAGGTAAAATTTAATATTATCATACCACTTTTTAGGAGGAGTAGTATGAATGGTGACCACAAAGGTGTCCTCAGTGTTCTATGTGATGGGAGTAGCACAGTCCACAATTAAGATGGATAACTTGCTAAACACATCTAGCATCACACTAAGGGCTAATTTTTTAATTGCATCAACTATGACATTTTCATTTCAAGGTATGTTTTGGACATAAAGTTTTGTGAATTATTGTAACAACTACTTCTCTAGATCACAATACGGTTGTAAGTGCTTAGCTTTGCATGCATAGACTTTGGTTACTTGGTTAACCATGAGTTTTAAATCATATTTGATCACTAAGAATCTAATTCCTGGGTCATGGGCTACCATCATCCCTCTAATTAAACCTTCATATTCTACTATGTTTTTGGTTCATGAGAACTCAAAAATGATAGGCAAAGGGATGGATTTTGTGAGATGGGAATGTTATGATGGCAGTGGCATTGGCCCCATGGATAGTTGAAGCTCCATTGAAGTTCAAGATTGCCTCATAACCATCAAGTACTTGGCTAACTACATTAATTTTTTCATTAGAGAATTCAAGATCTATGGTTGCTTGATCATCAACAGGTAAAACTATGAGTTGTACAGTTATAGCTTGACATTGCATTGAGGATTGAAATATGTAATGAAGGTCAAATTTTGAGGTTATGGCTTTCCATCAGGCTATACGACTACTTTCATAGATGTTGGTCATTACGAATTTGAGTATGTTATCCTTGAAAATGACATTGACTTGGCTTTTGAAAAGGTAGTATCTCCATTTCTTCAAAGACAAGACTAGCACTAGACAATACTTCTCCACCTTAGTGTATTGGGTCTTATGGGATACTAATGCATGGCTAAGGTAGTATACAAGCATTTCTACTCCATCATCACATTTCTAATAAAGTAAAGAGAAAATGGATATGTTAGCGATGGTAAGGTAAATATAAACTGATTTTATCCTCTTACAAAGAATAGAGTGTTGGAAGTTGTATCAATTCTAGCTTAAGGTTTTCAAAGGCCTCTTGGCATTGAGCCATCCACTCATAGTGAAGTCCTTTCTAAAGCAAGTATTGCATGGATTGTAACTTATCCATAAACCTAGTGATAAACCTATAAATAAACCATAATCTACCTTGTAATCCTTGAAGCTCTTTAAGGTTGGTAGGTGCTGCTAATTTAGATATGGCCTTAACCTTATCAAGATTGACACATATTCAAGCTTCAAAGACTACAAAGCCAAGCATCTTACTGGTCTTGACACTGAAGACACACTTCTTAGGGTTGAGCCTAAGCTTATATTTGAGGCATCATTTAAGCACAAGATCTATGTCATTAGCATGATTATTAGCCATCTTAATCTTAATGACTATGTCATCTACATAATCATTAATCAAACCTAGTATGTAATCACTAAATATATAGGTCATATTTTATTGATAGGTTTCTTTAGCATTCTTAAGGCCAAATTGCATCATAGTATAGCAAAAGATACACCATGAGGTCATAAAGGTCATGCTAAGTTGGTGCTCTAGGTTGATCCTAATTTGGTTATCTCCTGAGAATCCATTCATAAAGGACAACAAGGCATGTCTAGCTATAGTATCGATAAGTTGATTAATACTAAGAAAAGGAAAGTCATTCTTGATAGTCGCTTTATTTAGTTCTTGAAAATAGATGCAAATATGGATGCTTCCATTTTTCTTAGGGACTACCACTATGTTGGATGCCCATTTTAGATAGTCAACGACCCTAATGAAACTAGCTTGGTAGAGCTTTGTATTTCATCATGAACTACTAAGGCCAAACTAGGTCTAATTTTTCATGTTTTGTTTAATTGGTCTAATGCTAGGATTCAATATGATGTTGTGCTAGACTAGACATGGGTCTAGGCCTAGCATATCTTCATATGACTAGGCAAATGCCTTAATGTTACTTTGTAAGACCTTGGTGATGTCTTGAGCACATTGAGGCTTTAGTGAGGATCTTAGTTTAAGGGTTTTCTCCTTACCACTGTGTGTTGTGACAAGAACCTTAACCAAAGAGTCTTCAATTATGTCACCCACCTCTAAGTTAATAATTTTGGCTAGGTTTTCAAGCCATTCTAGAGGTTTCTCTATTGAGGCTATGTGTTTTAACAAACTCTCAAGCTCAAGGTCTAGGCAATCAACATCAATACACCATTCAACATCACCATGAGGCCCATGTAGATACAAAGGTAAGAATATTTACTTCCAGGTACTCATACTTTGATCCTACATGTCAACCAAAATCATATTAAGTAGAACCTAGGTAAAAATGAATAAATAATTCTAAAATGCTATAAATCACATGCAAATCTAATGTAATCAAGGCCATCCAAGGTCATCAATGAGGTAAGAACAATTTAGCAAAGTGCAATAGAGGTGAAGAAAGATGAAATAAAGATTAAGCAAGGGGAAGTATAAGAAATAAGGCTACAAATGATCAATAAAGGCCACAATTTTGCCAATTTTAGGCCTTAGTATGTGCTAGTTTAGAGTCTTAGTGAACTAAAATACCAATTTAAGGCCTTAGCAGGCCATGGTCACATGGTGTCAAACAATGATCAAAGAAAATAAAACCCCACTATTTGATACCATTTAAAGGCCAAAAAAAATAAAAATAAAGCTATAACAAGGCAAATAAAGAACACATAAGGCTCTATAAAGGCCATATAAGGTCAACAAGGCAACACAAGTCTAGAAACAAGCTAAAACATTAAGTAATAAGGTAAAACTCAAGCAAAACATGCTATATATGGTAAAATTTGGTTAATATAGGTAAAAATAATTAGGTTTTGCTAGTTTTAGGCCTTAGTGGTACATTTTTTGAGGCCACATAGCTATTAGGTGAGTTCAAGCATAAATTAGGGCTATTTATGGGTTATTTAGAACCCAAAAATCAAGTGTTTTGAACCTTCCACACTGGGCTCAACATGGAAGTAGGAACCCTTAGTATGGAAACCAAGGAAAATAGGTTTTAGGATTCTCAAAGGTCCAAAATTAAGGTTTTGGAACCTTTCCAAGCCAGCACAAGATCAAAACCATAAAAATTAGGCACTCCAGAGGTTTATAAAGGTCAAAAGGTAGGTTCTAAAGCCTTTTACCCTTATTTCCACGCTGGCTAGCATGGGAAAAAATTGGCTCAACATGGAAAAAAAATTTAAGCTAAAATGGTGTCAAACAAGATCAAATATGCAATTGAGACCTAGATCTAGAGGTTGTGCGTATTCTAGCTTCATTTTGAGGCAATTTGAGTTGATTTTGAGTGCCAAAAAATGTCAAAACGGCTCCCCCACCTATTTTCATGTTGAGAATAATACCCTCATCCTGGAAGAATGGGGGGACACTTGTTTTAGAAATTTAGAATTGTTTGGGAGCACTTTGTCTAGGTTTCTAGGCTCCTAGGATTGTAGACTTTGATTTTGAAGTTTTTGGGTGATTTCAAGAATGTTTGAAGGCTATTTAAGGGTACTTAAGGTCTTCCCACTCTATTTCCATGCTAGGGAAGTTACACTAACATTGACTAATTGGGGGGAATTGATTTTAAAGGTTGAAATAAGGTTAGAAAAGAAAAATATTAAGGCTATGAGGTCCTAGGCTGCTTCAATGGAGATCTTTGGCTTCTAGAAGTGTCATTTTGCAACCAAATGTGGAAAAGTAGCTTTTCCCCCTTCTCTCCATGCTAGGAGAGTTACTCTAGTATGGAAGAAGAAAGAATCTTAGATCTAGATCAATTCAAGTTATCATCAACCATGCATGTTACCTTCCAGAGTTGTAAGGGCCAAGGGCTATGTCTCCATGTTAAAATTTGGAAATTTTGAGCACTCCCATGTGGGTTTTGAGCTTCCCCCATTTTTCCATGCTAGGGATATGGAGCACAACATGGAAAACTAGGGGAAACCATCTTTTTACCAGATGAGATCAATTTCCTAAGGTTTGAAGGCTCCAACAACTGTTACTAGGGTTGTAGAGTTCATGTAAGTTTGTTTAATGCTATTATAAGGTATTTAGGAGCTTCAAACAAGTTTCCCCTTGAGTTTCCATGCTAGGAAACATTGAGGAAGGGATCACTAGTGTGCAAGAACCATGCATCCCAAATTTGAACTAGTTTCAACCTTAATCAACCATGCATGTGTGCTCCCAAGGTTGCTAGGGTCAAGGACTAATGTTTCATGTCTAATTTTGGTAATTTTGAGTGCTTCTAAGAATTTTTTGGGCTTTCCCTATTTTTTTCATGTTGGGACTAGGATGCTCAACCTGGAAAACTAGGTGGAATCATTTTTTGACCATTTGACATTAGTTTCTTAAAGTTTGAAGTCTCCAGAGGCTGTTAGCAGGGTCCTAGAGTGAATGTAAGGTAATTTGACATCATTATGAGGTGTTTAGGAGCTCCAAATAAGTCTTCCCTTGAGTTATCACTATAGGAAACATGAAGGAAGGGATCCCTAGTGTGGAATAATCCTAAATCCTAGATCTAAGACAATTTTAAGCTCAATCAACCATGCATGTTAGCCTTCGGGTCTATCCAGGTTGAGGGCTAGGGTTTGGAGTCAAGACTGGTTAGTTTGGAAGTCTTCTAGCTGGATTTTGATCTTTTCCTTCTTTTTCACACTAGGGATGGTATGCCCAGTTTGGAAAACTAGGGGGAAATATATTTTTATCTTTTTGCATCATTTTTGGCCATGCATTTATGTCTTCGAGGTTTCTAGTGATGATTATCAATGCATGGTATCAAACTTTTGTTGTTTCAAAGGTTGCAAAGTGGTTTTTGAGCTTCCCCCTTTTTCTACACTAAAGTTTTCATGCTTAGCATGGAAAATTAGGGGGAAAGGTTTTCTAGCTTATTAGTGTTAATTTTCACTTGTCTAAACATCTTAAGATGTGTAGATGAGATTCTAGAACACTCATAGAACTTTCTAGTATTCATTCAAGGTCTCTGAAGGCTATTTTTAAGTCTCCCAAAAGTTTGCCCCTTTCTTTCATGTTGGGTTGCAAGAAAAAAGTGGCTCTCAGCATGGAAGAACTAAGAAACCCTAATTTTTACCTTTTTCATCATTTTGGACTATGCAAGCAAGCTTCTAAAGTTACTAGCATCGACTGCTAATACCTAATGTTCAAACTTGGTTTGTTCAATGGTTATTAAGTAGTTTTTAGGATTTTCCATTTTTTCACACTAGGGCTTCCATGCTTAGTTGGAAAATTGAGGGGAATTCCCTTGTATCTTTTATGATTAGATCAAGTTATGCATGAGTGTCCACAAGGTTGGTGGTAGTGGCCATTAGTGTCTAAGGTCAAAATCTAGTCGTTTCGAAGGCTATGGAAGGAATTTCAAGCTTCCCTCCTTTTATCCATGCTTAGGATGGAAAGCTTAGTGTGGAAGAGGTCTCCTTCAACTAAGAAAGTTAGATCTAGGCTAGATCAATAGCCAATTGACCATGCATGTCAACCTCCATGGTTAATAAGGTCAACAGTTAATGCTAGGTATCAAGATCCATTAATTTGGAGACTTCTAAGTGTATCATATAGTACTCCCCTTCTTCTATGCTAAGCTTGATGAATCCAGCATGGATGAGAGGGGGATGATAGTTTTATTCCATATTGAACCACTTTTGGGACTTTTAGAAGCTCTAGAGGATTCCAACAAGGTCTAGGGATCACTCCACTTTGAAAAATGGCCATTAGGTAGTTAATTTAGGTTATTTTTGACCTACCTCCATCTATCCACACTAAGGCTGAGAGGTGTAGTGTGGAAGAAGCCTCCCTAGTGTGGAAAACACCAAACCCTATATTTCAACTAGTTTTAACCAGTTTCGACTAGGTTTGGTGGGGTTTTGAGGCTATTAAAGATGCTTAGAGGAGTTCTAGGTCATGTGCAGATCATTTTGGGCTCAGACTTAGGCTATATGGATGTTGGGGGTAAGAATGGGCATTACCCCCCATTCTTCCACACTGGGCACTATTGCCCTAGCATGGAAAACTATGGTGTCTAGCTTCATTCATATCTCATCCATTTTTGGAAACCTAGGGTTGAAAGAGATAAGGTTTGGTTACTAAAAATAGCAAAATAGTTGTATTTTAATGACTTTACAAAATAGGAGGCATGTTTCCATGCTAAGCATGGTATCCCTAGCATGGATACATGGGAATTAAGGTTGCAATGTGGTTCTAAGTGTCAAAATTAGAAAACAGATAAGCGTTGGTGCAATTTTTGGTGAAGACAGAAGGTGCAAGGTGGGGCCCACAATCCAAAAATTTTATATCTTGAAAAGTGAAGTTGTTTTCCATCCAAAATAAACATGAACTAGACTTTCCCCCTTTTGCACTTTAGTGCAATTGGAGTTATGGTGCATTGAATTAGCAACTAGGGTTTCAAGGTGTGCGTTTAGGTTTTACATGAGTTTTATATCTTTAGATTTTCTATGTTTTGATCATAACTATTATTATATAATAATAGTGCACTACAGGAGAGCTTTTAGAGAGTTTTTTTGTGGTAGAAGCAATCTAAATTTAGCATGGAAGCCTTCCATCCTTCCAATACTCAATGTAGAGCCTTCATCCTTCTCCTTTTCCATCTACATCCAATGTTGAGCATACCATGGCCCCAAAGCAATGTGGAGGAAAGAGTAGGAACCCTATGATCCATAATGAAAATAAATTTTTCCAATAGTTGTAATAAGTATGCAAACCCATCTCCATCCAAATTTCTTCTATTGCTACTCCAAGGTAGACAATTCTACCTATTTTTGCCTTTGTTTTCTATGGTTTTTCTAGTTTTTTGTTTCCTTTGTGTTAATTCCATTTTTTATAAATCTACTCTAGGAGGGATTAAAATGGAACTCTGTGAAATCCCACCTTCTATTTTGGCTTCTTCCATGCAAATCTATAGTTTTTTTTTTTTTTTTTGTTGATTTGGCTTTTGTAGATTTGATTTTGAAAATAGGGCTTGCTATTTCATGCCCTTTTCCAAAAATTTTGGGGTATGGTCATTTTCTTCAAATCTAGGCCTTAGGATTTTTTAAAACTAAATTTCAAAAAAATCCTACTTCATTATTTTGGTGTATACTTTGACTATTTTCATGGTTATATGAAATCTAGGTTTTGAAGTTTTTGAAGTTTTGATGTAAAAAAGCAAAAAAAGTTGTGCATTTTTTCTTGGGAGAACGACTAAAAATTTGTGAAATTTAAGGTTATGGATTCATATTCCTTCATTTAGCTTTCTAACAGATATTATCTCATTTAATTTGGATTCATAACGATGAAGTTATGGTTATTTTCCTAACATTGTGCAATTAGGTTATTTGTGCCACTTTTGTAATTTCATGTAAATTTGTGAATTTTTTCTAAGGAAATGGCAAAGGTTTTAGCTATTTTCTAGTTATAGCTAACTAGTCTTTGGCTTCAAATTTCCAATGGAGGTAGAATCACTCTAATTGGACTTAAAATGAATTTTCTACGAATATTTTACTAAGCATGTGTAATAAGGATGTTTGTGCCATTTTCGAATTATTATTTAAATTGACAAGTTTTCTCTACATAAACGCAAAATTTTTTGAATTTTTTTCTAAGCATGGGTATGTAGGGCTTGATTTAAGCTTTCAAAAAATGATCGAATCAGTCCTTTCAAAGCTCAAACAAATTTTTGGCAAATTTTTTACCAACCCTTTACAAAAAGAGATTAATGGTAACCGCTACGGTTTTTACTAAATTTTAGTTATCTTTTATGAAGATATGGTTATAAATTTTTAGTTATAATGGTCATGAATATAAGGTTCATAACTTCAAGATTCTTTTCATGGTGGGATCACTGAGATCAAAGGATAATTCAATTTTTAATGAATTTTTTGGCTATGGTTGTGTGAACAAGGCAAAATTATGGTCATAGCACACTACCCATTTGGAAATGGAAGTGGTTGATATATATAACTTAAGTTTTTCTTTTCACAACATATAAAAATAATGCTTAATTTTTTTTAAAGAAGAGTGAAAGCTTTTTCTATTTTTAGCAAACTTTTACTATCGCTACATGTGTTTTTCCTATGTTTATGATGCTTTTTCTAAATTTGTGCATAGTTTAGATCCTTTGTCCAAATTAATGCATGCTTTGCATAAGTTAGATGTTTCTTCTAAACTTTGTGCATACTTTAGATGTTTTTTCCAAATTTTATGCATGCTTTGCATAATTTAGATGTTTCTTCTAAACTTATACTCACTTTTTCTAAATTTATGTAGAATGTAGACATTATTTTCTAAATTTATGCATCACTTGCATGTTTTTTTCAAATTTATTCATAATTTAGATGTTTTTTTCTAAATTTATGCATAATTTAGACTAAGACTTAGTTTTGGGCTATAAAATGTTGGCTATAAAGTCTATAAAATATGGTAACAATTTTATGGAATTGCTTAAGCTAATTTAGAAAAAACATCTTAGAGCTTTTTATAAAGGCTAATTTCACCTCCAACTATATCTTTTGTCGAAATTTGCTAAGTGTTTCCATAATTTAAGGCTACACAAAGTTGTAATAATGTTTTCTTGTGGGATTTCTTAGACTACTTTAGAAAAGTACCTTAGAGATTTTTACAAAGGCTAACTCCACCTTCAACTAGATGTTTTATCTAAGTTTGCTAAGTAATTCTAATAGGTCACATTTTTTGCTTTGCTTCATGTAGGGTCTTTTTGAGGCATGTCCTCATCATAATGGAGCTAGTTGGTATCTTGTGCTACATTGGTCATCCCAAGACCAACACCCCACCACATGACATGCCTCTTGGAAACCTCTCATTCTGATTCTAGCCTGGGGCAAGGGACTTTCTTGCCTACCTCTTTAGAAACTTCAATGTGATGTTGTGGTTACACTTGTCTATAGATATAGCTAGGATTGTTATGAAGACATTGTTACCTTGGACGTCCCACTTGATTGTTAGATTCATTATTGACAATCCACCTCCTAAAAAAGCAGGGTGACCAGCAAATGGTAGAAGCCCATGTCACCTTATGGAGATTTGGATGATGCCAAAGTATAGTCAATATAAAGTTGAAAATACTCTGATGGTGGTTCATAGAGTTGCCACACTATTCCAAAACCCTCCTAGCATCACGTATCATCTACAAAGGTATGCATGATTATTTTAATTCTTTTGTGCTTTTAGCTGGACTACCTTCCCTAACTTTATTAGTTTTATAACTTCTTGTAATTACAAGGTCAATGATCAAGGTTTGATCATCCATGGTCAAATGTTGGTAGTGGCTGAAACTACTTTTGATGAATTCACCAACAGTCCTCAAATTAGAATTTTTGTGTATCAATAGTTAAGAGGGGACTTTGATACATACACCACTAGGTTTAACCATGTATACAAAAAGTGTAAGGATGCTGGGACAATGCACAACTAGTGGGAAAATTTTGACAACTCCATGGATCAGACCCTTGTAGCTAGGACCTCCACACCTAAGAAGAAAAGAAGAGGTAAACATAAATACTATAGTTTTTAGTGTTTCATAGCTTTAAGTATTCTATTTCTTCACCTGATTGTTAAAACTACTAATGTTGATGCTAAAATTTTCCTTGTTGCTTTGCAGGACCTTCCACCTTAGCTGATGTTACTATACCAGTTTTAGGTTCACATTATGAGGATACCCTCATCCTAAATTTTGGTGAGGTGACATCAGCATAGGAGTGGAAAAGGGACAGGCTCTTTGATACATTCAAGCAGACATCTAGTGTGCAAGTTTGCTCTATGTATTCATGGCACATAGCCCTTCCATTCCTATCACAGAGATGTTGCATGTCATCTATGAGAAGGTTGGTCATTTTAGCACCATCATCCAAGGTATGAAGGCAAACATGGACATAGGTGGGGGCCTCTTCTATGACTTGTTTGGTGTCCTTTCTAATGGGGCAAAGATTCCCACTAGGATAATAAGGAAAGTTGGCCATCGCAAAGGAGTTATTAAGTGGTTTGGTGCCAACATGGCCCACTTTAGAATTTTGATGGATAGCTTTGAAACACCGTGAAAATTTCGAGGCCTCAACGGTTCAGCAAAATCTTGCGATTCAGGCAAGGATTTGTGACAAGTCACAGATCAGCAAGTTCCCTTTTTAGCTAAGGATCTATTGCACCACACTATGCAGCACAGCGTGATAGACTCCAGAGGACAGAACAAGACAAGGGGTGCACAATGGCAAGTCTTCAACTTTGCAAATTTTCTATGTTTCAAAAATCTTAACTTTTGGCATATTACACTGCATTACACAACACAGTGTAATGTAGCATAACGCAGCATAATGCCAGAAGACAGTCCATCTAATCTCAACAACGGAGATGGCAAAATTCGAGACCTCGATGGTCCAGCAAAATCTCAAGGCTTAATCAAGGATCTGCAGCACGTCACACATCTCAGCAAGTTTTCTTTTTCAGCTAAGGGTCCATTACACTACATTACATAGTGTAGCATAATAAACCCTAGAAAGACTAGACATAAACAAGGGAAGCATGGTCACAACACTTCAATTTTTTGCAGATTCGCTATTTTACATTGAATTACTCTATGTAGAGTAATGTAGCATGATGCAGCGTAATATAAGAAATGATAGAGATAACACAATTCAAGCATCAGCAGTTCATATGTCACAATACGCTCTCTAGCATATGACAGTGTAACCAAAGAATAGTTTGCTACCAAAGCTCCAATAAAAGTAGATTACGATGCATTACGCTTTAGAGCGTAATGCAGTGTGGCATCGCAAGCTTCAAACACAAACACATCAAGTCAACGGTATTTTGTAGTTTTAGGACACGCATCATCTAAACCGCATTTTTCTCCTGACCCTAACCTTATAAATACTTCAGTTGACAAGGATCAAGGAGTTGGCAAAATTTTCTCTCGATAGGAAAATTTTCTCCGTGAGCAATTTTCTTTCATTGGCAATTGTTGGCAATTTTTGGCAAAGATTGACAAGAAGAGGATCAACGATTGTAAGAACATCGAACGTGATTGGCAAGTATCTTTGATTAGAAATATCCAGTTAACAGATATTCTGCTTCAGGTCTGACTCCCTTGCACCTAGATTAGCTAGAACAAAGTAGATCGACCTTTGCTTGTTTCATCTTTAAATAGATTTCCTGTTGTTGGCAAATGCTTCAAACCGAAGTCCTCTTGTAATCATTGTATCCAACATACTTTGTTTATAAGCTAAATCCTAGATCTTGGGATTACACACTCTCTAAATTTGGTTTCTTGCATCTCATCTATATAGATTTTGCAATCACTTTGAATTGTTTACATCGTTCTCGTCACCTTTGAGATTAACGATATTATATCTCCTCACTGAAATTGTCATTTTTCCATCCAATTATTACAAAATTTTACTGATTAAGTAAGTCCCTATCTAATCAATAGATCGTTCAGGGCATCTTGGATTCATCTTCTCCAACATAGCCCTCGCACAGATCCGGGGTTGGAACTGTGTACAGGAAATTCCGCTCGGTATTTCCAGCGACCAACGTTTTCCATCGTTACAGTTTTCTAGTGCTAGAAGGAGGGCCTCCGTCATCCAATTCGAACTTTATGGGTAGTCCTGTAAGCTGTCTATACCCATTTTCAATCGACATAAATGTAATACCTCCATGGTTGTTTATGAGATTTTGTGGTGCAGATCGGTCGCTCCGACGATTCCTTTGGAATCCTATAGGGTAGAAAGCCCGATTATTGCCTTAGTTTGCCTTTTCTCTTGTGATCTTTATCCTTATCATCATTACTCTTGAACTGCGTAGAGAATGGCTACATCAACCACCGCTATTGACACTACTAACCTTGAGAATCCTTGGACTCTGCAAGTCACCCCTCCTGTGGTTGAGCCACCAACTAGTCTGGTGCGACAACACCACTCCCTCAGGCTTCAAAACAAAGAGCCTAAGGGACACACTCAGCATAGGGAACATTACAATTTTCTCTGTGCTAAACTTGCAGCAAATATACCCATGTATCCACAAGAACTCGAAGAAAAACAAGAATACAAGTTCATATCCTGCAACGGGAAGGAATTTGTTCCTTCACATAACACCACTGTACCCCTGACAAATCAACAACAGTGGG
Organism: Gnetum montanum; assembly: GCA_015680685.1. Classification (NCBI taxonomy): domain Eukaryota; kingdom Viridiplantae; phylum Streptophyta; class Gnetopsida; order Gnetales; family Gnetaceae; genus Gnetum; species Gnetum montanum. The sequence goes on along the minus strand of MNCI01008068.1, from coordinate 480,864 downwards.
TCCTAGATCAAATGTTGATGGCTAGGACATCAATAGAACAATGAGAGGAGTTGTTCCATGATGAAGCACTTCATGACGGATAGGATGATCTAGACTCCCACTCTGAGGGAGGTAGTCATGCTGATTTTGCCACGGCCCCTCCCTCCACGACGTCCTGCATAAATCCATTGTTTATGGTCACCATGCCCCTAACTTTATCCAATACTAATCGAGTCCTGCACTCACCCCAACTATGTTTTCTCTCTCTAACTACCCTCCCGGGTGGTAGCCCATCACAAATCATTCCTCAGTAGGTAAAATTACCTAATCCATCTCATTGTGCACCTGCGCCCATGTCACTATATGTACACACGATACCTACTTCGCAATTACATACAACACCTACATTCATCCCGACTCACATGATAGGGCCTGCCACCATAGCATTGTGGGTTCCAAACATGTCTCTCATTACGTATCCTACGCAGATGTCCCATCTCCTCCATCATCAAAACCAAGTCCCATAGGCGCTAAACCCCACTACAGGGTCATTGTCTGTGCCCCTGACCATGCAAACAGCGCATCCAATGGCATAGCCAAATGTGGTTACCCCATCCATGCAACCTACCAAGTGGTGGATGCCACAAGTAGAACTACCTGCAGGGACAATTCTGATAGCATCGCCCATTAGCCAAGCTACCACCCCTATTCCATCACCTAGCGTGGCTCCTTCTGCCATTCCACAAACGACCTCTCTATCTACAAGTCTGGATCAAGCCTTCCAGCTTATTCAGACCCTTACAGAGGAAGTTAAATGCCTCAAGGCTGCCAGTTCTAACATAGTACAAGTCATGAATTTTTACCATGACGATCCTATTAGTCTGGTAGTTCTTGTTTTATCGTTACCTCCTGGGATGCCACTCTCCCATTTTATGAAATACAATGGGGAAGGCAATCCCAACACCCATTTAGTTACTTTCAGGTCAAAGTCGTTGCTATTGCAACAATGGCCACATACTATCATCTGTGTCTTTGCTATGTCCCTAACGGGTAAAGCTCTGGACTGGTATCGAGCACTCCCACGTGCTTCCATTTCAACTTTGGAGGAGCTGTTAACTTAGTTTGTGACTCGTTCAAGTACAACCTGAAACTGGAAGTCACACTAGATCAGCTCATGGGAGTCAAGCAAGACCTGCTCGAGTTAGTTCAAAAGTTTATACAGTAGTGGAGCACCACCTTGAACGAAATCCGTGAACCCATTACGGAGTCCCATCTGTTGGAAATTTTCAAGGGGTTAGTTAACGACTTCATCATGTCTAAGTTATATTACCTTGCTCCCCGCTCCCTCAGCCAAGCCTTCGCTCAGACCAAGAGCATCCAAGACGCAGTTGAGGCTAGCAAAGATCCAGTGTATGCGGTCTACAAAAATGCCCACAACAAGGGTAAGGACAAAGGCAAGGCTACAAGAACGACAGTAACAACAGTCACTGAGGGGGCCAAGAAAAAAAATAACAACAAGAAAACATCTGCAGAGCCTACTGAGCCCACAACTAGCTCAAGCAGTGCCGATCAAGAAGCTTCTTCAGCCCTTGAAGCACCTCCACAGCCAAGGCCTAAATTTGAGAGTAAGGATCGCTCAAATTACGCGACTCTACCTGTAAAGCCTTCAAAACTTCTAAAGAAATTATTAGGAACTGGCCACATCCGACACAAGACTATGTCTGAGGAGGCTCTAAAACACCATAGGCACCATTGTGAGTTGCTCAAGAACCCCCCCTCCTTGGCCCTACCTAACGAATCGCCAGTGCCCAAAAAATTCAAGCTGGACTAGTTTTGCGACTACCACCAATTGTGTGGTCATGACATGGATTACTACTAGGCATTGAAAGATGACATTCAACACATGATCGATCAAGGTGACTTCATCTTAGACAGTAGTAATCCAATTTGTCTGAAAAACCAACCCATGCATGTGTACCAGGACCCATTAAACATAAATAATGTAGGGTACACTATCAACGTAGTGGGTACAGAGTGCGATGGCCAGGCATAGCCAAAGCAACCCTTTGTGTTACATGTGCCTCCTTGCCTACCCCAGATGACAAGCTTGTCAACATCGATGGGTGTAGCTCAGCGATAGCCTTTTGTCCTTCAAGGCCCGTCTCCTACCTTCGTTCTACACCCCACTATCGGTAAAGCTGTGGCCCAGCCCGTGCCCACACCTAGGGCACCCTTTGTCATCAGGGTCCCAAAGTTGTCAGTTGCTCCTGCTACATAGGAGCAAATCTCTAAGTCAACGCCCCAATCATGACCTAACAGAAAAGGAGAAGGACATATGACGAGTAACACAACCAAGGACAGGCTTATGCTAGGGCTTCCTAAGCCTACACCCCTCGCATTGGTGCCCTTGGCCCCATCTTCTTCTAAAAAAGGCAACGTTACGCAAACGCGGACACCTTCTCCCTGCCCAAGAAAATATAACCCTCAACCAGAAGTTGTTCCACCCCAAGAAATCTATCTCCTGGGACGAATGGAAGAAGAGAAGGGTAACAAACAACCAGATCGTAGGCATGATCTCCTTGATGCTTTTACGCAAGTCAAGTAGGCTCTCAAACAGAAAAATACAATGCTGAGCCTGTACAACTTGTTGATGACATCCCAAAAGCATCGCAAAGCCATGGTTCGCATGCTAACGTCCATACTGATGGACGAAAACTTGCCAGCAGATGAAGAAGCAATCCATTTGGTTATGCTTCCTCACACTGTTGAACAAATACGATCTCCCCAATTGACATTTCATGACCAATCGATTAAGAATGATCCAAAAAAGGGTCAAGTGATAACGGCACCCATGTTCATCACTATCCGGGTTGGACAGTACCGAATCCGGAGAGTACACATGGATGACAGGGCCACTGCCAATGTTATCCCATTCCTTATAGTGGACAAACTAGGTTTGCTTGACCAGATCAATCCCATGACAATGACATTTTTGAAGTCATTTAACGGGGCAAGAGTGCAAGTTAAAGGAACGGTGCACATCAACTTTGTAGTAGGGGATCAATTCCCCACAAATGCAATGTTCATCATCGTCGAGGAGATGCCCGGATTCAACCTAATCTTAGGGAGGTCTTGGTTATCTCAATTAAGGGCTGTCTCATCACCCATTCATCAAGAAATCCACTTATCCTATGCGAGAGGGGAAGTGATCATCCATGGTAATAATATGATCCCTCAGGCGGTTAACAGCGTAGAAATGGAACAAGGGTCAGAGGTTGAAGTCCCTGAAGATCAAACCCCTATCCCAACAATTGAACAGATCGACATAGTGGTCAAAGAAAGCTTGACTTGGGCTGAACTACCCTTCCAAGGAGAAGATGGTAACATAGAGGAGTGTTATAATAAGCCTCCTCGCCTATACACATCGCCAAAGCTAAAAATGATCAAGAAACAATTACAGACCTAGCAAATGAACATGTTAGCGTGACATGTTATATCTGTCCACTATTACATAGTTTACGCTCTTTCTTATGTCGCATTATTCTTTTACGCATATGACGATTTGGCTCAGAATGACGTTAAACTACTTATGGCCTGCCATAGCCTAAAATTAGCAACTTCATTTTTATTTATTTACCCCTTTACGCATACAATAATATAGCCCGAAATGGCCTTAAACTATTTATGGCCTGAAATGACCTTAAACTAGTTATGGCCCGCTACGGCCTAAAACTGGCAACTCTGTTTATTCTTCTTTTATGCATATGATAATTTGGCCCGAAATGACCTTAAACTAGTTACGGCCCGCTATGGCCTAAAACTGGCGATTTCACTTATTCATTTATGCTTACGATGGCATGGCCTGAAATGGCCTTAAACTATTTATAGCCTACTATATGTTCCATTTCATGAAAGATAAAATCTCTACTCCAGCCTACATAGGCCAAAAAAAATTATCTTTTACTCCATTCCAATATGATAAAATGTTAACCAATATGGCCACGTCACACGTCACCTTTACTAACACTTCCACTTGTGTCATCTAACTCCACCTCTACCTTAATAAAATCATCCTTGTAGGGACCTTCTACTTGTGGAGTTTCTTTGTGAGGGCAGTCATATCTACAAGGCTCTTCCTCATGGGATTTCTCGCCACAAGTTTGATCACCTTCATTACGCTCCTCCTTGTGAAGACCCTCTTCGCGAGGACCATCATCTCCATTATGCTCATTCTCATGAGGATCCTCCTCATTCTGATACTACAGTTCGACATGACGCACACGTTAGCATTGCCATCAAGGCTATGCATAACAAGAATGAAATGATCCTACAACTTACCTGTGATGATCCCACGTCAACCGTAAAAGAAATCTATTCCAAACCAACCCACAGACATTGCATGATCTCATCCTCTGTAAGCTTAGACCAAACACCATCTCCTAGATCAGTTCCAGCCTTAACCTTCCCCTTCTCCATAGGAGTCCATTGAGGCAGTTTAGGGAAGAAGGAAGGGACAGTGGTTTCCCCGCCAGGAAGGGTTATTTCCCTCTCTACGAAGGCACTTACTGTCACTTGCTGCTGAAACTTTTTGTATGCTCCAGAAGCACTGATGACATTAAGAAATAGTTGAAGGGATCGCACTTCAGCAGTAGAGTCCCTATAATGTTGGCGGTAGGTAGCACATTCTCATTTATACACGTGCTTATGATCTTTCTGTGTCTGCCTCCATTCTTGGACCATCGTGCAGTAATCCTTCCAGTCTTGGTTCTTCTGGGCTAAGAGATTCATTTGCATCCGCTGCTCAATGAGTTCACAACTGGCTTGGACATTATTTCTGACGATCGTCCAATAGCGGGCGTAGTCAATTATAGCTGTTTGCCAATTCTCATCATTGGCCTCTCGGGCTAGTAGAAATTCATTGTGGGACTCCAGGTCCTCAACCCTATTGGTTAGGAACGTCTTCTTCATTTCTACTTTTTGCAACCTCTTCCAAAGAGCTTCATTGATGTTCTGGCACTACCATAAAGAGCAGGTCAAGCATAATGCACATTTACACATTTCATCGTAAAGGCTGCAAGGCACTTCTATCAGCTCCGGTGAGGGTTCAGGGGCAGTGTCCAAGTCAATGGGCTCTTTGGGATCCCATCTTAGGTGAGATCCTGTAACATAAAAATGACAGTGAGACGCAACAAAATGATCTAATATTGTAATGTCAACAATCCCTACATTATAACACTCACGTACCAATCTCAGGATTGATTTTTCTAGGCGGCTGATCATATCCTTCGCAATGCCTTCCATAAAGGAAAATTTATCAAGGGTCTCACCCCAATGCTGAGTAGGTGCCACTGACAAGGGCATGATGCCAACGTCAGAAGTACCTATTACGTAAACAAAAATGGGTTAGATGCAGTATGATAGACATAAAGGATAATTGAGACATTATGATAATGCAAAGCTCAATCCAACAAAACCCTCAACGGTTGTAACATGAGGATGCCCTCTGAGGAAAAGCCAAACTCACCAGCAACAAGCTGCTCCCCTTTTCCCGGTTCATCCAAAAGGAATTTGGCATCCTCTACCTCCATCTCTTCCTCATGCACAGGAACCTATGTGCCACCCACATTACTAATAGGGGCCTCCTTTCCCAAAATTGGGGCTCCTCCCTCACATCATATAACTATCGCCCCTGTTTCAGGGGTCAACTCCACTACATTCTTCTCTTTGTCTGCAAAAAAAAATAGTTAATCAAAACACTTGCAAATGCTACGCGACGTCACATCTATACATAGCGTAACAAATACATAAACTAATTACGCATCTCTTTACTTACCAGCTGGGGGATTGTTCCTGTGAAACTTAATTTGCAACCTCTTCTTCTCTACGTCAGTCGGACTAGCGGACTCCATGGTCGGACGATGATTTTTCTGCTGGACTAACGAATCCACTATTTCTGCTGCAAGGCATTTCCCCTTCGACACACTACTAGTGAAAGAAGGAAGTGCTCCACCCACGCTATCCTAGCCCCATGTACGAGGCACTACCAAACTCTTAGTAGTAAGCAAAAGTGAATCCCCAATGCCTTCGGGAGGATCTTTTGATCGGGTAGTGCCAAAAACCTGGGATATCTAAGGTTTGGAAATCTGGTTACGATCCTGCTGCACCTAGATTCCATCCCTCTGAACCACCAAGAATTTGGCAAAAAATCGAAAGCAAGCTATAAAGAAGGTAAAATTCACGTTGAAGCGAGACTCAAGCTTCTTACGAAGCTTGATCATTTCAGCTTGCAAGCCTTCAGCAAAGTAGCTGGCCCAATTATACTGTGTCCCCTCCTCCATAACCTCCTGCATGATCTGAGCCTGTTCTATGGTAAGGATTCTTCCCTGGGAAAGCAGCTTGGGGAAGGCATGGGCTCGGAAGAGGGGATAAATGGTATGAGCCACCTCCAGCTGAATTTTATCAGCAGGGATTCCTTTCACTTCCTTTTCGACCCCCAACCACTCCTCTATCTCCTTTTGGTTCTTAGAACTCCTTTTCAACTTTTCTTCTACTCGAAGGCCATCAGAGGGAAAACCAAAAAAGTTAGCAAACAGTCAAGCATCAATATCAAAACTTACATGCACATTACACATGCGTATGCAGAGACGCTCAGCTTCTTCATTGAAAGAATTAACTAGGGTCAACATTTCACCCGCGGTGACATCAGGGGTTATAGCCAAAAATAGCTCCATTAGTCCAACTTCTCGGAGGTTATTGGTTAGAACAACTGGGGCCGCACTATGGCTGAGTCAACGTTGTGTTTCCTTTATGTCGCCATAACGAAACAAAAGACTACTTGCTTCACGCCCGGAGGCCATAACGGTGATCTCCCATGATTCCCTAACTGTAAACATATAGCAAGGGTTTAGACAATATAGCAAAATAAAATGAGTTCACACATTATTTCCACCTCATCAGATTGTACAATAGGCCACCATAGCGTAATTTACCGCATCTAAAAGGCGAAGGAAATGGTAGGATTTTCTCTTGCACGTCTGTGATAGTGAGAGGACGATCCAAAGTCCACTCCTTATCTAGCTATCCAAGCCTTTTGCACTTGAAAAATTCAACATAGTGGTTAGGGTAATGTGGGATTTCCAATTCTAGTTGTCCCATAACACCAACACGTACGTTGCTAATAGAGGTGAACTCTTTTATGGCCATTTCGGTCATAGACAATGTATTTGTATCACCCTAGAGACCATCATTATTGATGAAAAACCTACATCACAGAATATGGACAATTGTTTACACTGGTCACAAATTTAGACAAATATTTACCATATTATGACACCGTAGAAACACTTACCCACCTGCGTAATACACAATTCCAGGTGGATTTTGGAAATAGGTCATAAGATGATGAGCCACGAACAGCGTGTTGTAGGCATGATAACAATTAAACCTGGGCATATCCTAGATCCAAGACAAACGTCTCAAACCCCTGATGCCCTATTCATGGTCTTGCACCCACATGGTTTTGATTGATCCATCCACCATAAATGTCAAGATGCTCTATGTCGATCCCACCAGTAGCATCTCCAGAATGGTGGTGGCTGTCTCGGCTGGTAGATGCAACCAAATAATTATGCTGTAATTGTGTAACAAAAACTATAGAAACTCCTATGCCTCTTCAGAACCAAACCGCCTCCTCCTTCACACGAGCATGAGGAGGAGGAACATTGGCCACAGGGACATGTAAACAACACAGACTGTCCACGATGTCCAAGATGATCAGGATGGGCTTTAGCATGATCCTTTACAATGAAACAGACTTCTATTAGGAACAGCAATATAGACAATACTAACGATGTAAGAACAACACAGAAGATTTTTCTTCATTACGTAACACTAGGGTTTCTATTACCATGACTCCCAGGAAATTGCAGGTTACGCTAGAAATGCATTATGAAAACCACCCAAACCCTTGCCATCGTGCAAGGTCTGTCCCTAACAACGGCAATAAAAGTAATACTACGTATCATCCTGGCGTAAAATGCAATATTTATGGGCGAGACAATGGAATCCTAGTTATGTATTATGTATGCACAATATCATCCAATATTGCCCTAACCCTTGCGACTATGCAAGGTGTGTCCCCCGACAACAGCGATAGTGGTAATAGTACAAACTACGATAGCTTAGCTCATGTAACCAAGTATCAACACCCACCATAATACTCATCTTTGAAATAGGTACAATTTTGATGCCATAATAATAGAAATAACAATCATGTAGAAGGGTAAAAAAACCACTTACCGAGCAAGTGGAGTAGCCTCTAGCATGTCGACCCTAGCCTTTGAAACCCGCTGCAAACTCTCCTGCACTTCATTAATCTTTGCCAGTTTGACATGTTTGCCTCTAATCTTCGGCGCCATGGTCATGACTAAAAAACCTTCACAAAATCGCCTCCTTATGCCTTACCTTTACTCTCCTTCTTCTATAGCCCAATTCAAATTCGCAATGTCACGAGTCTGCTTTGAGGAAAAATCACCAACTTATAAATGAATTGGTTGAAACTAACTGTTGTGTGCTCAATGAATGCAGAATTTTCTCGAAATGCAAGTATGTTAGTGTGACATGAAGCATGAAGATCGCAACATTAATCTCATAGATATCGTATAGATTATGGTCTGAAAAGACCCTAAACTAATGCACAACTTATCGTCTCGTAATCCAATCACATTAACTACAGTCTGCATAAAATTCTAAATTAGTTGTCTCAACATGATAGACGTGCCACGTTACACTCCCCACCATAGTTCACAGAAGTCTTACGCTAACATCTAGGAAGTTAGGCTTACCTCTCTCTCACAAATCATGCATATGGTAATAATCTGCTAAGACCTTAAACTGGCAATGTTTTAATACCATTTCTAGAAAATATTCCATCATTTCATTAGGATGACAAAAAAAATATAACAACCTTCTTTCTTGGTGATTGTGCAGGTCGATTCGCAAAATGGACGTAGCTTTACTCACACCCCTAGCCCTAATAGGCCCATACGGAGAAACTATTAGACAGCTCGATTACGCACTGATAGGAACCAATGCTTCCCTTTATGATACAACCATAGCAACATCGGAAGTATCCCCAGACTAGTTAGAAAATTTCACCTGAACCCTAGACCTGGAAGCTGGTGATGTGACTGAGGATTCTCTCACTGAGGTCCCTGTGGTTACGCACAAAGGAGGAAGCAAAACCCTGAAATTTAGTTCTCTCCTTGACCAACAAATGTAGAATGATATATATCTTGAGTGCTCCAAGATAGCATTACGGTATTCACATGGTCATACGAAGATATGCTAGGTTTAGATCCAAGGCTAATACAGCACAACATAGTTTTAGACCCGCATATCAAAGCTATTAAATAGAAGGCACGGAAGATTAAGCCCGAAATTGTGTTAGTAGTGCATGATGAAATCACTAAGCTATATCAAGCTAGTTTCATTCGCGTAGTCGATTATTCGGACTAGGTGTTGAACATCGTAGTTGTCTCTAAGAAAATAGGAGGAATACGCATCTGTATAGACTTCCGCGATCTGAATAAGGCCACGATTAAAGACAACTTCCCATTACCAAGTATTGACCAACTTATCGATACAACAACTGGCCATGCATTACTATCTTTCATGGATGGGTTTTTAGGCTATAATCAAATTTGTATCAACCCAGAACACCAACTGACTACAACTTTCATGACCCCTTGGGGAACTTTCTATTATACCATGATGCCTTTCGGGTTAAAAAACACTGGAGTAACCTATCAACGTGCTATGACATACATCTTTAGTGATTACCTCTTAGAGAGATTAAACGACTACGTAGACGACATAGCTGTCAAATCTAAGAAGTTGGAAGATCACTCAGGAGACCTAGAGTTAATACTTAAACGATGTCTCAAACATGACTTGCGGCTCAACCCAAGAAAGTGCGTATTCGAAGTCAAGACCAGGCACATGTTAGGATTTTTGGTATCAGAGACTAGCATCCGAGTTGACTCTAACAAGGTTAAAGCCATCGTCAACTTGGCACCACCTACAAAGCTCAAAGAACTACGTGGGCTACAGGGTAGGTTGCAATTTATCAAGCGGTTCATCTCAAGATTAACAGATAAGTTACACCCTATGCAACATTTTCTCAAGAAAGGGGTTAACTTCGAATGGACTGAAAACTACCAACGTGCGTTTGATAATTTGAAGAAAGAGTTGTTATATTTGCTAATGATTTTTCCGCCACAAAGGGATCAGCCTTTCTACATATACCTAGAAAGCTCAAATGTGTCTATAGCTGCGTTGTTGTGCCAAACAAGGGACGACGGATTAGAATTTCCTATCTATTACCTAAGTCACGCTCTATTTGCATACGAAACACAATACAATGAAGTAGAGCGTAACTGTTTAGCATTGGTGTTTGCACTCAAGAAATGTAGGCACTATCTCTTCTGTAGCCAGGTCAACATAATCTGCAAAAACAACATCCTGCGGGCCATCACAAATAATTTGTATGAAAGTAGTAGGATAGCCCGTTGAAAAGCCATCACAGCAAAATTTGACTTGCATTACATTAGCTAATCTTCCACAAAAGGCCAAGCAATAGTTGACCAGCTTGCAACATCACTGATTAACGATCAAGCCGCGATAGAGCCCGAGTTTCCTGATGAAAAAATACGTACTTTAAGCCCTGTATCGACAGGCCTTGAAGTGACATTATACTTCCACAGAGCTTCGTCTACCAGAGGTGGCAATGCTGTTGCTGTCATTACGCTCTTCCCTGAGGATGTTCACCCATTGGCTTACCGCCTAGCATTCCCTTATACGAACAATGTGGTAGAGTACAAGGGGCTCCTCAGAGGATTGTTAAAAGCCAGGGAACTCAACTTTCAACACCTGGCAATCCGAGGCAATTCGATGCTCGTCATCAATCAAATCATAGGGGTCTACACTTGCAAAGTTGTACATCTGTAGCTCTATTTCGAGATGGCTAAAGATCTTCTGCAACAATTCATGACAATTGATGTCCAACACGTGCTGCGTAACGAAAACGTTGTAGCCGATGCACTAGCCACACTGGCCTTAAACGTGCCACCACATTTGTTTGCGACTTGGCCCACTTTAATGATGGAATGTATAGAGCCTGTCATTCAAGCGACGCAAATTTCTTCTCTAAGCAAGGGTGGAATGCTAGAATGGTACAATAACATTAAAGCCTACCTTCTGCATGGTGAGCCACCACACGAGCTAACACCCACACAAAAATATGTAATCCGCAAGCATGCCTGGCAATATGTCATCATTGGAGACAGTACTCTCTATAGATGCTCTTTTGATGGAGTATTGCTAACCTACGTTAATAATGACCAAGCACAACAAATAGTTAGCGAAGTCCATGAAGGACTATGTGAGGGACATATAGCCCCATGAGCCATGGCTGCTAAAATCAGACACTTAGGGTATTACTGGTCATACATGGAACAAGACTGCCTGACCAAGGTTAAGACATATGATACATGCCAACGTTAGGCAAATCTAATATTCATGTCACCAATAGAATTACATACCACACAGATCAGCCATTCCAACAATGGGGACTAGACATCATAGGCCCCATCACACCTAGGTCTTCCGCAGGACATAGCTTCATTATCACTGCCACCAAGTACTTCACGAAGTGGGTTGAGGCTATTCCCCTATGAAAGATTACATCTCAACAGGTTTTCCATTTTATCTTAGACAATATAGTAACTAGATTTGGGCTTCCTATGACTATTGTAACTGACAATGGGCCACAATTTAGTAGTACCGAAACCAAATATTTTTGCAATAACCTTGATATCAAGAAATATTTTTCTCACCCTATTACCTGCAAGCAAATGGTCAAGCAGAAGCAACAAACAAGGTGGTTATCAATCTACTTAAGAAGATGCTCAGTAGTAACAAAAAGCGATGGCATGAAAAAATCCTCTACGTGCTATGGGCCTATCATATGACATGCAGAGCAGCTATCGATAGGACACCCTACAGCCTAGTCTATGGATTTGAAGCAGTGCTACCCTTGGAACTACAAATTCCTTCATTGCAGATGGTCCTCTCCACAGTTATAAATGAGACTCAACACAACGATTCCAAAATCGTGGATTTAGACTCGATAGAGGAGAAACACATCCAGACGCTCGACACCATCGAAAGGTATCAGGACAGGCAGAAACAGAAGCATCATCACAACTTGCATCAATGATCAATCAAGAAAGGAGACTTGGTTCTCAAAGTCATTCATGAACTAGCAGGAAAATTCTCTGCAAGCTGGGAATGCCCTTTTCTGGTTGTCAACACATATGGTAATAGAGCATTCAGGCTAGTAGACATCAATGGCAACGAACACCCGAATCTAGTAAATCATGTGTATCTGAAATGGAAATACATCTAAATGTCGACTTGGCTCAAATGCAAGGTAAAAAACATCTGCTACAACATAAAACTGGCAACATTGTACATGTCTGCTACAACGTAAAACTGGCAAAGTTTCCGATATTCCACTATGATGTGAAACTAGCAAGGTAAGCATACATCTGCTGAGACACTAAACCAACATAGACTTGTCCCTGGGTCACAACATAAAACTAACATCCATAGCATGGTCTGCTGGGACCATAAACTAGCTCTTCCACCATCTGCTATGACGTAAAACTAGCAAGCTTCAATCTACCCAAACTTTAAACCGGGACCACGATCTGCTGAGACTTAAAACCAGCAACAACGGTCAACCAAGACTCAAAACTGGAATCTGTCAATAGACAATCCATGAAGCAGGCGAGCGTGATCACTCTTGCATTGCATCCCTACCAGATGGAACAAGAAAGGCCGCTACCCCACTAACATCCTACTAATTCCTCGGATATGCTGAAAGGCATATTACTGATCCCTCAGAGATGTTGCTACGACAGCCACTCTATAGCTGCAGCTCCTAGGATCAACTTCACCACTTGGAACCCCAAAGAAACTGGGGTCATCCATAGCCTCGATGGCCTCCACCCATCGCTGCCACCAGACTCTGGCTTAGCAGATTCATCTGATTGGTTCTTTGCCCAGTCGTTTGAGCAAGATGAATCTGGCTGTTAACAACAACTTCATGAATCGCGGCATCAACATTGGGACCCTTGCTCCTTGCTACGGTCCCTTTTTCATGGCCTATGCTCTCCTTTTCTCTTCAAATGGTGCTTGTTTCAATAGCCTCCCTAGTGATTAGGAAGATTTCTTTTGCTCTCTATTCTCTGTTATGTTTTGCAGGTTACTTGCTATGACGGCATTGATCAAGAATGCATTCGCTAGGAGATGAGGTGTCATGACATTCTAAGGTGGCTACGTAGACTAGCCTAACTACTTGGGAGTGCAAACCCTACCTCTCCCTTCATCAGACACCTTACTTTACTTTCTCCTTCCCTTATCCTTACAACCGCCTTTACCCTCTTCTTTTTTTGTATAGAATGTGAACATATAATCAATTCTTTCGCATCATCATGTCCATGAATTGGCGTAACACAACTCCCCTTGTGGAATGTAAATTGCACCCAAAATATGGGCAAAGCTAGGTAAAATGGATGTAAAACAACTCATCCAGGCCATATGGACATAACACAACTCGTCCGTGCAAGCCCTTCATATGCAGTATGGCAACATAACTTCTTGTGAATACATCCGTGAAAGGATGCCTAATGACTTGTTTGCAAAATTTTCATGTTCACATGCTTGAGTCTTCCCCGAACCTCCCTCCTCTCACTTCTTTAAGATCCCTCCTATTCTACTCCTCCCGCCTTCACACTTCCAATTTTGACAGAGCGACATCTGAGCAGTTGCCGACGGACGTTGTTGGTGCCTTTACCTCTCTGGTGTTTTGTATTCTTTGTCGACATCTTTCGGGCAAGCCCTCTAAACATCAACAAAGAGGGGCCATTGAAACACCGTGAAAATTTCAAGGCCTTAACGGTTCAGCAAAATCTTGCGATTCAGGCAAGGATTTGCGACAAGTCGTGGATCAACAAGTTCCCTTTTTGGCTAAGGATTTGTTGTGCCACACTACGTAGCATAGCATGATAGACTCCAAAGGATAGAACAAGACAAGGGGTACACAATGGCAAGTCTTCAACTTCACGAGTTTTCTATGTTTCAAAAATCTTAACTTCTGGCATATTACGCTGCATTACACAACGCAGTGTAATGTAGCATAACATAGTGTAATGCTAGAAGACAGTCTCTCTAATTGCAACAATAGAGATGACAAAATTTGAGACCTCGATGGTCCAGTAAAATGTCAAGGCTTAAGCAAGGATCTACAGCACACCGCACATCTTAGCAAGTTTTCTTTTTTAGCTAAGGGCCCATTACGCTACATTACGCAGTGTAGCATAATAAACCCTGGAAAGACTGGACAGAAACAAGGGAAGCACAGCAACAACACTTAAATTTTTTGCAGGTTCGCTATTTTATGCTCAATTACACTATGTAGCATAATGTAGCATGACGCAATGTAATACAAGCAACGATAGAGATAACACAATTCAAGCATCAGCATTTCATATGTCACAATACGCTCTCTAGCGTATGACAACGTAACCAAAGAATAGTTTGCTACCAAAGTTCTAGCAAAAGTAGATTACGACGTATTATGCTTCAGAGCGTAATGCAGCGTGGCGTCGCAAGCTTCAAACACAAACACATCAAGTCAATGATATTTTCTAGGTTCAGGACACGCGTCATCTAAACTGCATTTTTCTCCTAACCCTAGCCTTATAAATACTTCAGTTGGCAAGGATCAAGAGGTTGGCAAAATTTTCTCTCGATAGTCAAATTTTCTTCATGAGAAATTTTCTTTCATTGGCAATTGTTGGCAATTTTGGGCAAAGATTGACAAGAAGAGGATTAGCAATCATAAGAACATCAAAGGTGATTGGCAAGAATCTTTGATTAGAAATAGCCAATTAACAGATATTCTGCTTCTGGTCTAACTCCCTTGTGCCCATATTGGCTAGAACAAGGTAGATCGACCTTTGCTTGTTTTATCTTTAAATAGCTTTCCTGTTGTTGGCACGTGCTTCGTCTAAACCAAAGTCTACCTGTAATCATTGTATCCAACATACTTTGTTTATAAGCTAAATCCCAGATCTTGGGATTACACACTCTCTAAATCTGGTTTCTTGTGTCTCATCTATATAGATTTTGCAATCGCTTTGAATCGTTTACATTTTTCTCATCACCTTTGAGATTAATGATATTATATCTCCTCACTAAAATCACCATTTTGCCATCCAATTATTACAAAATTTTACTGATTAAGTCTATGTTTGATCGACAAGACTGTTCAGGGCACCTCGGATTTGTCTTCTCGAGCACAGCCCTCGCACAGCCCTCGCACGAATCCGGGGTTGGAACTGTGTACACGGAATTCTGCTCAATATTTCCAAGGACCGAATTGTTTCGTCATTACAAGCTTCAAAAATCCTAATGCAAAGGAATCATATCCTTTGTTTAGGTCTCATGCAATTCCTAAACTATTATCACAAAAGAAGGTAATCAGCCTAGCACTAGGTGGACCTTTAATAAGCTCTTGATAGAGGACATAAAATTTGATTAGGTAGTTGCTTTGGCTATTGGGCTTCAGGAGGAGATCCTTAGACTCCATGCTAACACCTCTATGATAATCCATATGTACTTTTCATTTTTTCAAGTTATCTAAAGAGGTGTATAGAGTTTTTGGTGGTGTTTGAGAATAGACGATGGTGGTGTAGGCCTAGAGCCCACCGAAGGAAATGGATGATATGTTATCCATTACCATTAAGAATATCAATGTTAGGTAGTACAAGTTTCCTACCAATATTGATGATGAAGTGCCTCTCACATTTCCTACTAGTGTCCAGGATGCTCTACGATGGCGTATGGAGGCCAAACGGGTATCTAGCGAGAAACGTAAGAGGCCTATGGAGGAGACACCCCAAACATCAACCCAAATTGCCTCGAAGAAGCTTAAGTTTAAGCTTAGGCCATCATAGCAAGTAGTTACAAGTATGCTTTATTTAAATTTGGCTATTTCATGTTCTAAATTTTATGGCTACTTTATGGTTTCATGTGTTAACCAGTTTTTATGTGCTATGGTTGTAGATAAGTGTTAGGATATGACAACTCAAGCTACTGCAGAGGTAGAACAAAGGTTTGTAAAAGAGGCATTCCTAAAGCAACATATGGTTGAAGGGCTTCTTGATGCAGATATAAATGATCTAGATGCCTTGTTTGGTGAGGCAATACTGGGTGCATCTACCATCATTATCTCTAAGGAGGAAGAGGAAGATGAGCCAGCTATGTCTATGTCCTAATATTTTCATTATGTTTATCTTTGGTTTTCATCCTAACATTTTGATGATTATTATGCTTATAGTAGTTCCTGAACTACCAACATTAGCTCCCATCCCTAAGTTTCATGTGAATCCATGGGTAGAGACTCCAAAAAAAGTGGAGCTCATGCATGGGATGGCTAAGGACATCATTGATTGGTTACATTAGGTTGCACCCAAGATAGGTAAATATTTTGTTTTATGTGCTTCAATCGTAGACTTTGCTTGCATTATGGATATCTTAGGTTGTGCATTATGTTTTATGCTTGTGTAGTACCTTCTATAGAGTGGAACCCTAGCAAAGACATGAAGATAGACTCCTTACCTAAGCTTCCCTCTCATGTATCTAGTGTACCCATCAAATTGTACCAAAGTGCTGCTAATTTAGCAATGTTGTGTGCAAAAACTTCATGGGAGCTAGAGAGGTCCAATGAATCCCTATGAAAGAAAGTTATGGCCTTAAGGGAAAAGACTCAACTATAGGAGGATACAATTAGAGATCTCTAAGGTCGTAAATGCTTTGTGGAAGCCTAAGTGGCTAACTTAGGAAAATTTCAAACTAAGGAGATCACATGGACCTACTATTGTCATGTCATTTAGGACAAAGTAATAGTCCTACAGGAGATAGTGGAATAATGTATGTAGATGGACCTCATCTCCTAGAAGGTTGAGGATTGGAAGGATCACTACACTTAGGTCCTAACACAAAAGGTCCACAAGAGATAGTATAATGTCGATTGTGGGGCCTACCTAAAGTGCCTCAATGAGGAGTCAGTTAAATGAGGAAAGACAGAGTTGTTCATCCAAGGGATCCAAGCATAGAGTGCTTATCAACTTTTTGAAAGTACTCTCAAGGTGGAGCAATCCCCTACTCTTTAGATTACCACTACTATAGTTAAGACATCTATAGCTGCTACTACCCAGGAGCCTCCTACTTTGACTTCTATAAATAGGACCAGCATTCTCTTTGGTGTTTATCTTGTAGATGTTAACTAGGTTAACATGATGGAGGCCTAGATCTTCCATCGTTTGGAGGAAGGCCTTTCCCATCTACCCCTAAAGTAATGGAGCCAAAATCTCCACAAGTTTGATATATTTTATGTTTTAGTTTTTATTTTAAGTCATGATTTTAGCTCTGGATTACTAACTAGCTATATGTTATTACATTCCAAGCCCCATGAGACATTGGTGGCCCTAGTGGTGAGGATGGGAATGACCTACCACTTCCTCCTTTAGATGCCACTCAATAGCCTCCATCAGTTTAGCTTGTTGGATATTTGGTTTATTTTCATGTTTCTAGGTACAATTAGCCAAGACTATGTTATAGATGGTTGTTATTCTTTGACATTCTTACCATGCATCATGGCCATGGCTATGTATGTTATGGGCATTTTAACTTTAAATTTAAATTTTGGTTTTATTTTTGGTTATATGTATCTATATCAAACATTGTAAATGTTGTAAACATTGAAAATGGATGTGTTTATGTTTTTGTTATAACATTAAATAGCTAATTAATGCAATAATAGGCTAAGAAAAGAGAGATATAATAATAAAGGGACATTTACTAGTTTTAGGCCATGGCAGGCACAAGTTATATAGGTTTTTCCCATTTAAGGCCATGGTGGGCCATGATGCATTGAGACTAATTTTTCTAGTTTAGAGCCATGGTGGTTGATGTTGCATTATTTTGGTAGATGTTACCAATTTAAGGCCATGGTGGGCCATCATGCTAGTTTAAGGTCTTAGTGGACCATAATGCTAGTTTAACATCTTAGCAAACAGGCTATGAAAAAAATGTATATTTATAAGAATTTTTTGATGCTTATAACATAAGTAATAGTAAAGAAAGGTTGTAGTAAATAGGTAAAAATTAAAATTAACTTAGGCTACATGTATAGGATACATACAAAAAGATATATTAAACTGCAAAGAAAAAGTAAGGCTACATGGTTATCGATGCATCTGGTCATAGGGACATGGGAAGGTTAAGGTAAACTTCACTTGTACATAGTCTTCCTAATCTTTGCAAGATTAGAGAGTGATTAAGGCTACTCTACACAAGCTTATATTTTCCATCCCCTTCACTTCTGATGTTCAAAGGGAGTTCATCCCATAATGCATCTTGTTGCTTATCGTTGTCATCGTTGGCTTCCTTGGGTTGTTTCTCTTCATGGCTAGGAGCTTCTTCTTGAAGCTCCACTTCAAATCCTTGCTCTTTATCTATGTTCTTAACAACTAGGAGAACCACGTTATCATCATGAATTATGATTTCACCTCCATCATAAGGAAAATGAATTTCTTGATGGATGGGAGAGGACACGGCTCATAATTGAGCCAACAAAGATCTTTTTAGAATCAAGTTGAATCCTAGTGTCTCTTCCACTATCAAGAAGTTGGTGATTGTGGGGAATTTCTTCCTAGCTAAAAAATCTAGAGAGATAGACCCCTTGATGGTAACTCTTAATCCATTAAAGGACTTAAGAGTTGTAGTGATTGTAGGTTTTATTTGCTCAGTTAGGCCCAACCATTCAACGATGGTGCATGGGATAACATTAGTTGAGGCTCCATCATCAACATCCACCCAATGTATTTTAAATTTTCCTATGCATATCATTATGAATAAAGGGGTTGTAGTTACTTCACCATTTTGGGGATTAACTTTGATTTTGCTATCACAAACTACAAGATGCATTTTCTTTGCCTCCTTTGGTGAGGGAGGAATCATCATTACATGGATGGATTCCTCATTAGCAGGATATCTTCACTAATGGGGATGGAGGCCAACATTTTGACTAGCACCTCATGATGTGTGGAAAGAGTTATGATCAAGTCATAGAAGCTCAGAGTTATGTTTTTTTTCTTGAGGGACTACTTGGCTTGGTTCATTGCATTGAGGAAGTTTTTATCATTGGCTGTGGACTTTTCACCCTAGTTGTGCTTTACTTTCTTCATGCATCCCAAAATGTGCACTTCAACTTTAGGCTATGGTTATTGTGGCTCTTCCTTGTTGTTTTGATTATGGGATTTGTATCCTTTTATGGATTGTTGGTTGAAGGGGTTGGGGTAGAAGAGGTCATGGGTATAGCCGAAATGGGAGTGGGATTTTGTGGGCCCACTTCCTTTGTGCCTCCATCTACTTATCATCCTTATTGTAAGGCTTTTTATTATGATTCTTCCTTCATTTGGCTAAATTTTTGTGGCTGTTATTTGTTGGCTATGGGAAGAGGTAATAGCATTGGCTACCATAGAAGGTTACTACACTATTGGTTGGGCTACAGTTGTTTAGGTTGTACTGGGTTGTGGGACCTTGATGACAAAAGGTTCCCTCAGAGGCACTTGTGATGGTACTCTTATGAAAAAAGAGGTCCTTGAGCTATAGGAAGCTAAAGAAGCCCTTTTATCATAGAGGAGCACTCAAATCAAAAAATTGCTCTCTTGCAAGTCTCCAATCATCATCAATGTTGAATGGTAAAATAATATAGGAGTTATCATTAGCATTCAACTGATCTTTGTAGACCTACATCAACTAGTTTTGTGGCTAAATTAGATTAGAAGAATCTAAGACTAGCTTATCCCTATCTATCATCCTCTATAGGTCATCCTTCAGTGCAAGGTAGAAGTTTGTGTCATGACTCGATAGTTGATGATAATGGTAGAAGCAATCTAGTTTGAATTATCTAGGCAATTTGGAATCATCCTTCATTTCTTTAGTGGGGTTCTTAGCTATTTTGCATAGCCACTCATGTTTATTTTGAGTAGCTTTGATCAATTTTTTTGTTACATGCATCCATTTTCTTAATAATTGGTCTAATAGCTCTAATGGTTTCATAGGTAAGGTAGTATATTTGAACCTGTTGTTTCTTTTAAAGTTAGGTCTAGTTGATGTTGATGCAGTAGCCCCAAAGGTTGATTATTGGCTATTGCGGTCAATAGTAAGAGCATTGGGTGAATTGGCCTTTAGCCCTTAGTTTGTAGTCTTTGTTTCTTTTACCTCATTTGCTATGGTCATGTTGTTTTGTTTGCTCTTTTCATTGTCTCTCCAAGTGTGTTGGTTTTTATATGCTATATAGGCTAGATCATGACTAGCCTTTGTAGCATCCTCTATATTTTTAGTTTGAGAAAATGCCTAGCTAAGGAACTACAAATCAAGATGGTAGAGTTTAGATTTGATGAAGTCATTAACTTCTTCCTTAAATACGGCTAAAAGATGGGCTTCATCTATGGGATCTGGTATTTCGTTGAGTAGTCCATTTCATCTCTAGATGAACTTTTATATAGCTTCTAAGGGTCCTTGCTTGAACTTCATGAGTTGGTCAAGTGTTGTGTTATGCTTCAAGTTATACTTGAAGTGTTTGACAAAATGGGCAACCAAGTACTCTAAAGAGGATATGGATCCTTTAGGTAATGCACAGTACCAATCAAGTGCTTTCCTAATCAAAGACATATGGAAAGTCCTCATGATTGTGTGAAGCCATAGCTACAAGAGTAAACATTTGTATCAAAATGTAATAAGGTGAGCATTAGGATCACCTTCTCCATTATATTTGTTAAATTGGGGAATAGGGACACTAGGGGGATGTGCCAAGGGTGGTACTACAGGACTTATGGGATCATCCTGGTAGAAGTTCATAATCTTGATAGTTTATGAGGTAGAGGCTTTAAGCCTTTTCAACTCTTCCATGCAATCTTGGATCATCTAGAAGGCTTGATCTAGACCCTATGGTGGCCCTATTAGTTATGGAGTTTGCACATATGGTTGTGAAATTTGTTGTGAGGCTTGTGGCCTCGCTATGGATTGTAAGATGGAAGAAAGAGGTTGGGTCATGATCATAGCTTATGGGCCAAACAAAAAAAAGGATGTTTGTTCTGATACTTGAGGCACAAATGGGATAAATGGGATGTGTGATCCCTATGTCACTTGGGATCCCATGATGAACCCCACATGAGTAGTTAACTGATTTTTGATGGTAAAAACTACCATCAATGGTTTTATATATCAATACTATGTTGTAAATGACATTGATGTATCATAGTTTGTAGTTTGTAACATTGCCTAAGTTTGATGTGTGGCTATAACCAACGTGAGGTCAACTATGGTAGGATAGGAAGGAGTGGAAGATGGTGGCACCATGCCCATGGAGAAAACAAAAGCATTAGAGAAAGGTGCAATGACCTTGGGGGATGTTTGTTGGAAAAATCCTCCCAAGATATTTTCAAGCTGAAATTCTACCTTAAATTCATCCTTCTCTTCCTGTTGTTCCTTAGGGTTGTGCTTGTTATCTTTCTCTTCCATGGTAATCAATTGGACTATGATGCTAACATTGATGTTGTTAAGGGGAATTTGGTCATATGAGGAACAAATGTACTTCTTCCCACTCCTATGTATGAGCTCAAACTCCCTCTTGGCCTCTACTTCCATACATGGCATTAGCATGCTTGCCTGTATTTTATCATAAATGAAGTTATGACAATCTTCATTTATAGTTGTAAAATCAAGACTCTCCCCTTTGACCCTCAAAGATCACCTACACTGAATGATGGTAGGTTCTTTAGAGGTCATAAACCCTTATGGCTTATTAGCTAAGATCTTCGCCAATAAGGGTGAAGGGTAATTTGGTGGACTATTGGAAAGGCATGGCTATTATATTGAGAATGGCTTAAAATAGGCTATAAATGGTAAAATAGAAGTAAATTCTAGTGAATGGAATTCAAAAACTTTCAAAGGAGATGAAGAAAACAAAAAATGAGGTACTTACTATAATTAGTAATTTGGGGATAAGAGGGGTTTATCTTGTTACCAAGAATGAAAAGTTGAAAATGTTGGTGTTATGCCTCACCCAAGTTGACCTCCCAATTGCCTCTACACTAGACATGGAAAGGTGAAAAAGAAAGGGAGTTGAGATAAAGAAAATATCACATCTTCTAACTCAATGTTGATGAGGGGAAAGCTGGAAAACCTAAGTGGACAGTTTGGCTTTTCCTACTAAAAATTGGTTTTAGTAAGATACCAATTCTCTTAGGTTGGAAAAAATGGAGGGAAAACTCACTTTCAAAAGCTTGTTAATTTCTAGAAGGGTTGCATCATCCACTATAGAAACTAAAAGAAAATTGGTAGTGAAAAGTAAAAGGATGGAAAGGCTTCAACACTGGCCTTGGAGGAAGAAACATTCATAGAAAATTTTATGAAAAGTCACCACCCAACCACCTACAACTTTTATGCTATAGTTTTGGTCATAGGGGGAAAGGGGCAACATTGATCTTTTATAAGACTCAATTGCAAAAATATGGGAAAAGGCTTTCAATTTGTAATGTTGGTTTTGGAGAAGTTGGTGTTAAGCCTCTTCCACGATTAGCTTTCCAATTTCTTCTATGCTAGGTATGATAGGAAGGAAGAAGGGGATGAGATAATGGGAATCTCACACCTCCTAACCTAACATTAATAGGGGGAAAGGCTAAAAAATCAAAGTGAAAGGTTGGTATTTCTCCACTAAAATTGGTTTTAGCAAGTTGCCAACTTTCTCAACATCAAAATATGGGAGGGGAAGCCAACTTTCAAGAGTTGGATGGCTTTTAGAAGTGTTGAACCACCCACTTTAGAAATTGGAGAAATTGGCTGAAAAATTCATAGTAGGTGTTGTGAAATTTTAGCACCCAAAACACCTATAACTTCCATGCTAAGGTTTATACTACAAGGGGATTTTGGCAGCCAAGGGAGATAAGGAAATGCACCAAAACAATCAACACTAGGTTTAGAAATTCATAGCAACTACTATAAAAATTTCAAAGTCCCAACACTTGCCACTCCCTTGTTGGATTTTGGGAGTAGAGGGGGATGAACTGCAATGCTAATTGTGAGGTATATTCAAAGGTTTTGGTTGCAAAAATCAAGGAAAATCTTGCAAATGGCAATGTTGGCAATGGAAAAGAATAGATATGGTCAAAGAATTTAGGTGAAGGCCCTTCTTCTAATGCCAAGAAAAACTATTGCAACTAAAAACCTAGATAGCTAGAAAAACCAAAGGTCCTTAGTGTAGCAATTCCTCAATCCACAAATCCCCAAGGCCTCTATAGAGAAAATGGGATTCGAGGCACCCTGTCTAATCTAGAAGATTAACTAGGCACATATCAACTGCAAATCATGGTGAACGAAATGCAAAACTAATAGTAGATATAAAGTGGGTGAGATTTACCCCCTTACATGTGTGCCTAGGATAGAAAAGTGTATACCCCCTATAAAACCCATCAAATTACCTTCTTTTTTTATATTCCAAAAGGAATTTTTAACCATCCCCAACCCAAATATAGATACTAGATGACTTTTATCACTTGGGAAATGAGGCTTGGACCAATTATAAGGCATTTTCAGCCCCAAAAGTATAAAGTATGTGAAATTTCCCACAATGGATTACAATTTTCACATTTATAGTGAAGTTTTACCTTAGGTTTTAGGTGTTGAAAGCTATGTGATGAAGATTGGCTATAACATGCAAATTTTTGTGGTGTATCAATGGCCCCTCATTGTTGGTGTCTACAGGATTGACCCGAGAGGCACCAACAAAGAATATAAAACACCATTGCACATTATAATGATGCAATGCATATAAGCCACATGAGGATTAGGCTATCCAAGTCACCAAAGTTGCTAGTTTAAGGCCATGGTAGGCCATGGTAGGCCATGGTACTAGTTTAAGGCCTTGGTAGGCTAGGTTGCTAGTTTAAGATCCTCCTTCTAGCATCCAAACAAAACTATTGTGACTAAAAACCTTGGTTGCTAGAAAAATTTAAGGTCCTCAATGTAGCAATTCATTAACACACAAATCTCAGGGACCTCCATAGAAAAAATGCGATTCAAGATACCCTAGCCAATCCAAAAAATTAACTAGGGACTTACGAAATGCAAAGAGTGGTGAAAAAATGCAAAACTGATAGTATAGATGAATGATGCATAGATAATAAAAAAATCTATTTTGTACACAAAACCTAAAACTTAAAAACTTTATTGAGAAAAAATAAATATTAAGTTAGAGAATTGTGTGCAAATGATGCCTGAATGAGCAACCAAAAGGGAAAGTTCACTACAAATGCTCTATGCAAAGTTGGGAATCCCAAGAGTGTAGTGTGGAGCTTGAAAATTCATAAATCCCAATGCTGGTTACAAGGCCACAAGGTCACAAGGTATCTACATTAGATTTAAGAGAATACAAGTGTGGAAACTTGTAAAAAAAAACTCTTCAGTGTTTGAGAATGCCCAAGTATAGTATTATGAACAATTTTGTATGCAAAGGTATGTGTAACTGTCAAAGTGTTTGAATGCCAAAAGTTGCTGAAATTTTTTTTAAAAAAAATTACTAAACCTATAATTGGTGTTTGAGGCTAGTTTTTATAAGTTTTGGGCCATCAATGGGGCTACAAAATGGCTATCATTTGGCTACAAATTGGTTGCCAAATTTAGGTGAGATGGATGCCCAAATTTGAGGGGTGGGAGGGAGGGAGGTGATTACTATACATAGTAAGTGCTTTCCCCCATGGCCATTTCATTTACTATGAATAGTAAACAAGGCATACATTCCATACTAGAGATGAATCTTCCATGCTAAGATCTCCACCATGCTTGCTAAAGTGGCCAGTCAACATTGAAGTGCATGAAGTGTTGAAATCTAGCTATTATGACTTCCATGCTGGAGGGATGTAATTTTCAATGCTGGGGTGAAGACTCTACATTGTAAGGAAACTTCCACAATGAGGTGGAAAGGTTTCTAGGTTGTGCATGTGGTCTCCATGCTAAAGGGAAAATGTTTCCAAAACCTTTACCCTTCCATGCTGGGGGGTAGGTGAGATTTACCCCCTTGCATGTGTTCCTAGCATAGAAAAGTGTATAATACCCATAAAACCCATANTCACTTGGGGAATGAGGCTTGGACCACTTATAAGGCATTTTTTAGCCCTAAAAGTATAGAGCATGTGAAATTTCCCACTGTGGATTACAATTTTCAAATTTATAACAAATTTTTACCTTGGGTTTCATGGGGTGAAAGCTACATGATGAAGATTAGCTATAACATGCAAATTTTTATGGTGTTTCAATGGCCCCTCTTTGTTGGTGTTTGGAGGATTGACTCGAGAGGCACTGACAAATAATACAAAACACCAGTGCACATTATAATGCTACAATGCATATATTCCACATGAGGATCAGGCTATCCAAGTTATCAAAATTGCTAGTTTAAGGCCATGGTAGGCCATGGTATCAATTTAAGGCCTTAGTAGGCCATGTTGCTAGTTTAAGATCCTCCTTCTAGCAGCAAGAAACATTGTTGTGACTAAAAACCTTGGTTATTGAAAAAATCAAAAGTCCTCAGTGTAGTAGTTTCCCAACCCACAAATCTCAAGGGTCTCCATAGAAAAAATGGGATTTTGGGTGCCTTGGCTAATCTAGCAAATCAACCAAGGACTTACAAAATGTAAAGCATGGTGAATGAAATGCAAAACTAATAGTAGATCTAAATGATGCACAAATAATAAACAAATGTATCTTGTACACAAAATCTAAAAATTAAAACTTTATTGAGAGAAAATAAAGAATAACTTAGAGAAATGTGTACAAATGGTGCCTAAATGAGTAGCAAAAAGGAGGGGTGTACTAGTGCAACAGTTTAAAGTCCACTAATATCGATGCAATCAACTCAATGATCCAGGTGCTACGCCTCTCCTAATGATTTGGAACCTTCCTCAACTACAACCTCAGATCTGCAATATTGGCTATGGTGGCAGTTGAGAAGTATGAAAAATTTAAGCTACCCAAATGCTCTATGCTAGGGGTTAGAAATCCCAGGAGTGTAGTGTGGAGCTTGAAAATTCACAAATCCCAAAGGTGGTTACAAGAACACAACATCACAAGGTATCTACATTGGATTCAAGATAATACAAGTGTAGAAACTTGTAAAAAAATATTGAGTGATTGAGAATGTCCAAATGTAAAAATGTAAATAATTTTGTGTGCAAAATTATATGTAACTCTCAAAGTCTTTGAATGCCAAAAGTTTCTTAACTTCTTCTTTTCTTTTTTCTTTTTTTTTGAAAATTGCTAAACACATAAATTTTGTTTGAGGCCAATTTTCATAGGTTTTAGGCCATGAATGGGACTACAAAATGGACATGATTTGGCTGAAAAATGGTTGTAAATTGGCTATAAATTGACTGCCAAATGCAGGAGAGATGGGTGCCCAAATTTTGGGGTGGCAAGTTACTATACATAGGAAGTGCTTTCCCGCATGGCCATTCCATTTAATATAAATAGTAACTAGGGCACACCTTCCATGATGGAGATTAATCTTTCATGCTGATCTCTCTATCAAGCTTGCTAAAGTGGCTAGTCAATGTTGAAATGCATGAAGTATTGAAATCTAGGTATTGTGGCTTCGACACTGGGAGATGAAATTTTCAATGCTAGGGATGAAGACTCCACACTAGGGTAAAACTTTCATGCTAAGGGTGGAAGGTTTCTAGGCTATATATGTGGTCTCCACACTAAAGGAGAAAAGTTTTCAAAACCCTTACCCTTCCATGCTAGGGGTAGATGAGATTTACCCCCTGCATGTGTTCCCAACATAGAAAAGTGTATACCCATCATAACACCCATAAAATTTCCTTTTCTGTCATTCCAAAAGGCATTTTTAACACACTCCCCCCAACCCCCTTCCCTGCACACCACCCCCCCC
>MNCI01008068.1:382114-453735 GCA_015680685.1 Gnetum montanum | reverse complement strand
CCCAAGCCCAAATATAGATACTACGTGACTTTTTTCACTTGGGAAATGAGGCTTGAACTACTTATGAGGCATTTTTCAGCTCCAAAAGTATAAAGTATGTGAAATTTCCCACTATGGATTACAATTTTCATATTCACAACAAAGTTTTATCTCAAGCTTCATTGGGTGAAATCTACATGATGAAGATTTACTATAACATGCACATTTTTTTGGTGTTTCACTAGGGGTAAAACTCTTATTATTGGGACTTCTACATAAGCCTCACCAAGCTAGAATGATATAGGTGAGAACAAGGATATTGTAATGTCTAATGTTTTTATGGCTACTAAGATTTTAAGTGTTCTACAATTTTAACTTTTGTTAGACATGCTTATTCTAATTCTAAACATTTTTTGTTGCTTTATAAGACCTTCCACTTCTTCTGATGTCATCTTATACATTTCAAGATGCCATGAGGATACCCTCATCCTAAAATTTGGTGAGGTGGTGTTGTCCTAGAAGTGGTTGAGGGGACAAACATTGAGCATGTGGGTTTGCTTGATGTTTTCATGGAATATATCCCTTCCATCCTTGCTAAAGAGAGTTTGAACATCATTGACTCCTTTGATGCAATATTTGATCATTTCAAAACTTCAATTTGAGGTGTGCCAATCACCATAACTATCGATGAGGCCACATTTAGTGACTTGTTTGGTATTTCCACTTATGGGACAAAAGTTTCCACTATACTAGTGAAGGAAATAGGCCATCATGAGGAGGTTTTGAAGTGGTCAGATGCTAGTAAGGAAAAATTTGGCCTTACCTTGTATAGCTTCACAAATTTGGAAGTAAAGACATCTTATCCTTTGTTCATATCTCATGCCTTTCCAAAACTATTGTTACAAAACTAGGTGATCAACATTACACAAGGGTGGCCCTTTAAGAAGGTCTTGACAATGGGTACCAGGTTCAATTGGGCTATAGGAGGAGATTCTTAAACTCTACAATGATACCTCAACAATAATCCACATGCATTATGCATTCTTTGTAAGCTATTTGAAGAGGCTCATGAAGTTTCTAGTGGTGAGGAGGAATGGATAATGGGTGTGCCAATACCCAAACCAACTCTCTAGGCCTTGGATAAAGCATATATATTCTAACATGTAGGCCCAAAATCCACCATAGGAGATGGGTGATTCACTATTTGTTACCACTAAAGGAGTTGGTGATAGGAGGTATGCATCCCTTGATAACATGAGGGAGGAGCCCCTCAAAGTTCTAACGAACATCAAGAGTACCCAAGCATTGCACATTGAGGTTGATAACACAAGCAGGGCAAAGTTGAAATGGCCTATAGAGGAAGTACCACCAACGACAAAGTAGCCCATAATGAAGAAGATAAAGTTGAGGCTTAGTAGGTCACATCAAGTAGTTACTTGTATGTTTTACTATGTTTAAGTTTTTAGTTATGCTATGTTCTATGTTTTATGGCTATGGTGCATGTTAACTTATTTTTTTAATGTGCTAACAAGGGTGAAAGCATTTGGAGTTCACATTACTTATGCAAATGCTTCATAACCTTTGAGAGATTAGGAAATGTGTATGGCCTATCCTGCACAAGCTTATATCTCCATCTCCATTGTTGACAATATTAAAGGGGAGCTCTCCCCATAGTGTCTCTTCTAATCCATCATTATTATCTTTGGCTTTCTCAACTCACTTAGGTTGCTCGACTTTGTATCTAGGAGTTTCTTCTTGAAACTCCACTTCAGAACCCTGGTCGATGTCTATGTTATTAATAGCTAGGGAAACTATGTTCTCACCATGAATGATGATTTTACCTCCATCGTAAGAAAGGTGTATTTCTTAGTGGATCGACAAGGATACATCTCATAATTGATACAACCAAGGCCTACCCAAGATGAGGCTAAACCCTGGTGTTTTCTCTACCACTAAGAAATTCATAGTCGTAGGAAACTATTTTTTCTTTTTTCCTTGGATCTTAGGATCCTCCCATGGTTTTCTTTTCAAAGAAGCATGAGTTGATGAGTTTATAGGTATGGATGATAGGTGAGTGTGCTTCAATGGATCAACTTCATTTTGTGCCTTGGCTTGCCTATCATTTTTGTTATTGAGCTTCTGCATAGGCTTCTTCCTACACTTGGCTGAGGCTTTTTTATTGTCATTTTTTGGTTGTGAAGAAGAAGTTGTGGCATTAGCCATTATGGAAGGTTGTTGTGTTGTTGTAGAGGTTGGTTGGGTTATGACTAGTCAGGGAACACTGATGATAAAAGGCTTCCTAAAATGCATAGGTGGTGGTATCTTTACAAAAAAATGTTATCTTGAACTAGTGAAAGTTGAAGAGCCCCTTTCATTGCAATGGAATACCCAAATCATAAGTGGTTTCCTTGTAGGTCTCCACGTGTCATTAATGTTGAACACTGATATAATGTATGAGTAGTCATTAGCATTCAATGGGTTCTTGTACATGTGCATCAACTATTTTTAGGTTTGAATAGGGTCAGATGCATCAAGGAAGAGCTTGCCTATGTCTATCATCTTTTAAAGGTCATCCTTCAATGCAAGGCCAAAGTTAGTTTCATGACCAGCCAATTGATGATAATGGTAGAAGAGGTCAACCTTAAAATACTTAGGCAACTGGGGGTCATCCTTGGTTGCTTGAGTAGGATCCTTGACTATCTCACATATTCTTTCATGCTTTTTACTAGTAGCTTTAGACATCTACTTATATTGGATCCTCCCACACTTCAACAATTGATCCAAGATTTTAGATAGCTTTACAAGAAAACTAGTATATTTCATCCTATCCTTCCACTCAAAGCTAGGCCTAGGAGCAACCAATGTAGTGGCCCTAGAGG
Organism: Gnetum montanum; assembly: GCA_015680685.1. Taxonomy (NCBI): domain Eukaryota; kingdom Viridiplantae; phylum Streptophyta; class Gnetopsida; order Gnetales; family Gnetaceae; genus Gnetum; species Gnetum montanum. Next base: position 450,877 of record MNCI01008068.1, on the reverse strand, counting down.
TTTATGGTTTGTTGTCATGGTTATTAGTAGGGACCTTGGGTTGGTTATTCCTTAGCCTCTATTAGTCATTTTGGTTTCCTTGGCTACCATGGCCACAGCTACGTTGTTTTTCTTACCACTTTCTTTGTCCCTCTACATGTGTTAGTTCTTGTATGCCATGTAAGTAGGATCATGACTAGCTTCTGTGACATCCTCTATGTTATTGGTCTAGGAAAATGCTTGACAAAGTTACCATGGATCAAGGTAGTACAACTTAGACTTGATAAAATCATTAATTGTTCCCTTGAATATAGCCAAAATGTGGGTTTCGGCTATAGGCTCTAGTATCTAATTTAGTAAATTGTTTCATCATTTGATAAACTTCTATATTGGTTCAACTAGTTTCTTCTTGACCTTCATTAGCTAGTCAAGGGTGTCGAGCTTCAAGTTGTACTTAAAGTGATTAACAAATTGGAATATTTGGTCTTTGAGAAGGTAAGGCATGATACTAGTCAAGCACTTTCCTTATTAGGGACTACTAAACCTTGAAAACTATTTAATTTTATATAGTATAAACAAAGTATTTCTATTTTTTATTATTTTTGCATATTAAAGATCATTTATTTCCATTGCATAAATTGATATGAGTTAATGTTGTTTATTTTCGACTATCACATGTAATCAAGACAATGGTGGAAATCAATGTGGATGAAATCAACTCATATCAAGATAGTAATGAGGATCGATACCCTAAATCTTAGAGGGAAAAAGTAGGAAGAACAATCAAAGATATCAATTGAGGCAAAAGTAGGCAATTTGTGGGGATGATTGAGAAAGATCAAAGCTGTGATCAAGATTGATAAGCATCTATTGATTAGCATTGATTCCCTTGACTAGAATCAATTATCCAATAACTAATTATAAATATCTTTGTAGTGTAAATAAATGTCTCAACTTATGTTTAGGGGCATAAGGAGGTAGAAGAGAATCAATACCTAAGCAAATACATGTTAGGTTGAAGTCCATTTCCCTTGGAAATTGTTAAGTGAGGATTTGTTGAGCCTTGTTGCAACTATAGATCATTGGAGTCCATCATTAGGCTATTAAGGTTGCTACATTATCAAAATAGTAAGGTAGAATCATAGATTAGGTGAAGTCTTCCTTGTGATCCTCAAAACCTATGTTGTATTCCTAATTTCAATTTGATTTAATCATAAATTTTCATTCTTGAACTTATGATTAGAAGTTAGAATGAAGAATCATGTTTTTACTTATGAGTGACCATCACAAGTGTGGAATTTGATTGGTATCAACTCTAATCATTTATTATCTTAATGTTCTCTTTGATTTTTGAATATTTACTCCATGGATACGACTTGCAAGTTACTCACAAAATAGGTGACAATTTAATCTTTTCGAATTAAAGTAATTTAGCACTGAACTTTGCTTCATTCATAAATTTGACATCATTGCTAGGTAGGCCAACAAAATCAATAGACATCAAGGATTCTATATGTTTTAATTTTTTTTTCTAATTTTATGTTTTAATTTTTGTTTATTTTATTGAGAAATTTAAAAAATGATTTCTTTTCCTTTCTTTATGCATAAGAAAAAGTAAAAATTAGGAAAAATTCTACGAGTCAACTCCCCTTATGGCCCAACTAGGCGAGACAATTAAGAAACTAGCAATTCAAGAAGTAATAGTAGGAGTCATCAATTTAGTTTGTAGAATCATAGGAATGGTGGCCCATGAATGTACCCAAGAAGAGTGTACTTTTTAAATTAAATCAACAAAGCAACCAAGAAAACCAACATGAATTCAACCCTCTAGAAGTACTTTTAGTCTTTACAAATGCACATATGTCTAACAAAAACAAAATCAAGAAGAACCAATACGATCAAGTTCTGATTATCTTTCCTCTTTGACAAAGACAAATTCTAGAGTAGGAGAAGAAAGAACATAAAATAATTTTTCCATATCTATTAATCCTTTATTTTCTATTCTAATTACTAACATATCAACCATGAGTTCAACCATAGGGGAAGGATTTCAAAATACTACCTCAATATCAACTTATGTAATCACAATTGGAGGGACCACTCAACCAATAAATACCTTGAATTTACAAACTCCATCTACACCACTAGCCTCTATCTCTATACCAAGTCCTATTGTAACTACCTTCACAATAGGATCCTCTTCACATATACCTCCTCCTTTTTCCCTTAGTTCAATTCCTCTTTTCTTTTGTAGTTTGAGCTCTAATATTCTAGTTGGACAAAACTACTAGGGTAAACTCTAGGAGATCTATTACATTAAAGGACATCAATTATACCTCAAGGACCATTGGTTTTTCCATAAGGAAGAGATGTAGAAGTCAAAAACATTCACTTATTAACCATCTTTAAGGGAACAAATGACGAATATCTCGTCACTCACATAAGAAAATTTAAAACTACATTAGCCATTCTACCACCTCAAAGTGAGGATAGGACTAAAATGATTCCTTTCAAATCAATCCTAAAGGACAAAGTTGATTTTTGGCTACAAACCCTTAGAACACAAATAAGTTCATTGAATGAATTTAAGGATTCTTTTCTTTAAATGTTTCTCTCTAATGATAGGTTGTATTCATTGAGGAAGCAATTAATGAGTTTTATGCAACATGAGGATGAAGACTATGAGAGTACTTTTGACAAATTTAAAGGATTATGTTTAAAAAACCCAAACCATGGATTTCTAGCCCATCAATTAATTCAAATCTTTGTAGAAGGCTTATTACCTTATTATAGGCAAAATGTTAACTTTGCATGGGAAGGAAATATTTTGAATGTGACATTAGAAGATGGTTGGAGCATTATAGATTCATTAGTAGATCAAAGTAAGAGTTTTTCAAAACCCAACATTATGCAAGGCATGATCCAACAGACAAAATAGTTAAAGAAAAGGTGGATGAGTTGACACAACTGATTAAGAAACAAACTCTTGAATATCAAAGTGAAGCATGTAGGATGTGTGAGAGTTCCCAACATGACCATACAACCTACCCAACCTTGTTATATTAGCAAGAAGAAATGCAAGAGTCAACCAATTCTTTCCAACAATATAAGGATTAGCCAACAATGAACTTCCCTTAATAACCATTTTACCCATAACAATATCCTCTAAATAATTTTAGGTCATTCAAGAATTCAATTAATGAACACTTTGACAAACGAATCTAATTCCTTACTTCTTTCATAAAAGAAAGTAAATAGTTCATGTGTGAGATAAGGAGAAGGTTTTAGGACTTAACCAAAAATGAATCACCATTCCAACCTGAACCTAATCCTACATCTCAAAGGAAAGGAAAACAGCAATTACATTCCATCACTACAAGGAGTGGGAAAATAGTTGAAATTAAACCCCAAAAGAAGGTGAGATTTTAGGAGATAGGAACTTAAGGAGAAGTTCAGTCACAAGTATTAGATGAGAAATATTAACCAACTAGGGAAAGAGAACAATCATTATTTTCTAGACAACTAGTTTTACCTCCTTTCCTTAAATGATTACAAGAGGATTTCACAAGTAAAGCCCATCTTGAAAAAATGTTTAATGAATTGTATTTACATATTCTATTAAAATAAATAGTAAAATACATACCTCTTTGTGCCAAATATTTAATGGAATTATGCACTAGGAGAAGAAAGGAAAAAAATACCTAAATAGGTTTATTTGGTTAACAATCTTTCTAACCTTATACAAAGTCAAGAGATTCCAAAATACCAAGATCTAGGAGTCCCTACCATCCCAATCAAAATAAATGGCCAAGTGATTAAAAATTCCCTATTGGATTTAGAAGCCAACATTAATATCATGCCTCTTGAAATGTCTTGGATGTTGGCTGATGATTCGAGTGTAAAACCTATAGGGATAGTAGAAGACTTGATAATAGAAGTTGAAAAAGGATAATATTCAATTGAGTTTGTTGTTTTAGAAGTAAAATATCTTGATTGTTTTCCTATTATATTAGGTAGACCTTGGTTAGAAATAGCGGATGCAATAATTAATTGTAGATTAGGACAGCTTCAATTCTCCTTTTCCAATCTTACTTTTACATTGAACATATATGATAAGGTAAAGGAAGACCACTTAAATAAAGAATTAAAGAAATCAAGAATGCTCTACACTATACCCACTTTAGCAATGGCATAAGATAATTAAACCTTACTATTGAATAATTTCAAAAAAGGATCTTTAGACCCCTCAAATAAGGAATAATAAGACCGCCTTGATCAAATTTTGAATTTCGTCTTAGGAAATATTAGAGAAATAATTCAACCTTTAAATAAAGATTCCTTGGATCTTAGAGAACTACCTAGTACACTTAACTATTTTTTTCTAGATTATAATAAACCATTAATAATAAATTTCCAACTTACTAATGATCAAGAAACAAACTTATTAGAAGGCTTGCATAGAAGTTTTGAGGCATTTGCATGGAGTTATGAGGACCTTCACCAAGGAATCTCACCCAACATCTACCAACATCATATTTATCTAGAGGATAATGTAAAATTAGTAAGAATTCCCCCAAGATGAATTAACCCATGCTTAAAACAAAATTTTAAGGATGAAATTTCCAAATTTTGGAAAGAAGGGGTTATTTATCCAATAGCTTATACTGAATGGGTAAGACCCATTACTGTAGTTCCAAAAAAAGGTGGAAATGGAGAGTTTGTATGGATTATAGAAGGTTAAGCAAAAATACAAAAAAAAAGACTATTTTCCATTATCATACATATATCAAATTTGGGAATAGTTAGAGGAACATAAATATCACTATTTTTTGGATGGATTTAGTGGCTACAATCAAGTAGATATTGCCCCTAAAGATCAGCATAAAACAACCTTTGCATGTTCTTATGAAATTTTTTCTTATAAATGAATGCCTTTTGGCCTTTGCAATGCACCAGCTATTTTCCAAAGAGCCATGATCTCAGTATTTTCTGATATGAGATTATGTGGAAGTCTTTATGGATGATTTTTTAGTATATGGATGATTTTTTAGTATATGGGAATACTTATGATGAAATATTAAAATATCTTAAACATGTCTTAGATAGATGTATTAATAAAAATTTAAAATTAAGTTGGGAAAAGAGTCACTTGACAGTTACGAGTGACATAGTGTTAGGACATGTTATTTCAAAAGATGTGATAAGAATGGATGATGAGAAAATAAGAGTCATATCTACACTTCCAACTCCAAATAATTTAAAGAATCTTCAATCATTTCTAGGACATGCTAGGTATTATAGGAGGTTTATCAAAGACTTTTCAAAAATTGCTACACCATTACATATGCTCTTGGAAAAAGATATTTCATTTATTTAGACTAAGGATTATAAATAAGCATTTTTAGAATTGAAAAAATTAGCATCCTTATATTAATTGCATCTAATTAGGAGTTCACATTTGACTTAATATGTGATGCTACTGACACTGTAGTATGGGCAATTTTAGGACAATATATTAATAATAAACCACAAATGATTTATTATGTATCCAAAAGTCTAGACCAAGCCCAAGTGAATTACACAACTATAGAAAAAGAACTATTAGCTATTGTATATGCTCTAGAAGAATTTATACATTATTTAATAGGGTATGCAAGTAGAGTATATACTAATCATGCAACCATTAAATTCTTAGCTACAAAGAAACTAAAAAATGCAAGGTTAATGAGATGGTGTTTATTACTTCAAGAATTTCAATTTGATATTTTAAATAAAAGAGGTAGGAAAAATGTAGTAGTAGATAATATTTCAAGGCTAGAAACTACCAATGAGAGTAGAACACAAGAAATATTTAATGATGAATTCCTTAATGAACAACACTTTTCTACAAGAAAGCATCCTTGGCTTGATGACCTATCCAATTATCTAGCCACTATGAAAATCCATACCAATTGGACTATGGAAGAAAGAAAATCTTTCTTGCACACCATATCTAGGTTCATTTGGAGTAGCCCATATCTTTATCAAATCTATAAAGATAATATATCAAGAAGATGTGTGACTCAAAATGAACAACAAGAAGTTCTATAAATGTGCCATGATGATTTAGGAGATGGCCACTTTGATGGAAAATATACTGCTATGAAAATCCTTCAAAGTGGATTTTATTAGCCCTCAATTTTTAAAGATACACATAAGTACATGCAAGAATGTGATAAATGTCAACAAATTGGAGCCATAACAAAAAAAATGAAATGCCCTTAAAACAAATTTTAATAATAGAACCATTTAATGTATGGGGTATAGAATTTTTAGGACCATTTCCATCATCTAATGGATGCCAATACATCTTGGTTTGTATCTACTATGTCATAAAATGGATAAAAGCAAAAGCCATCCCAAAAAATGATGTTAAGATAGTTGTAGCATTCCTTAGAGAAAATATTTTAACACTTTTTGAAACTCCATAAGTGATCATTAGTGATCAAGGAACCCATTTTGTAAATAAAATAATTAAAAAATTCCTTAAGTCTTCTCGTGTCTAACATAAGGTAGCTACTACCTATCATCCTCAAAAAAATGTCCAAGTTGAAAATTCTAATGGAATTATCTTAAATATATTAACAAAGACTCTATGTACTAAAGGGAAGGACTGGTCTAAAAAATTGCAAGATGTACTTTGGGCTTATAGGATTACTTATAAACCAAGTTTAAGATACTCACCATATCAATTGGTTTATGGTAATTTATGTCATCTACTAATTGAATTGAAATATCAATCTTTGTGATTAGCGCAACAACTCCATTTTGATGAAGACATAAACCGAATCACTCAAATCAACCAACTTCATGAACTTGACAAAATACAGCTACATTCTCTTAATAAACAAAATATTGTAAAGAAACAAGTGAAAACCTTCCATGACTAGAATATCTTTTAAAAACACTTTTTTATAGGTGATAAAGTCCTTATGTATAATATGAGATTACGTAAATTTCCAAGGAAGTTAACAACTAGGTTGAAAGATCTTTATTTTTTTGTCCAACCCCATGCTAATGGAAGTGTCTTGATATCACGTATGGATGATTCCTCAACCACATTCCTCATCAATGGACAGATACTTAAGTTATACTATCAACATCACCTTGAAGAACATAGAGAAGATGAATTAGTAGAGCTAAGTGATCCCACTTATCCCACCAATACTAAAAAACATTATAAAGACTCATTAGGAATCCTAGCTCTTAATCAACAATACTCTTATGTCATCACATAAATAGTCTAATCATGAGCCAAGCCACACTCCCACAACAATCTTATAGTTGGGGCAATTCTTCAAGCTCATAATTTCAAACATCCCATAAGAACTCTCTTCTATTAGTAGAGTGTTTAAGGGTCAGGTAGCAATTGCAAATCACATTATGATGCCACTACCTTAGAACTAGGGTATACCATAGGTAGCGAAAAATTGATTCCTCCATAGTCAGTATCTTAATGGCCACCACCACTTCTAATCATTTCTATTACTTTGTTTCTTTGGTTCCTTTGCTTCTATTTTTTTGTACCCCTAAGCTTATCATTTTATTTTCTTTTTCTCTCATTCTTTAGCTTTTTCTATTTCTCTTCCTTATATTTGATTTATCTTCCCATTTTTCTTTTTCATGATCATCTCTTTTGACTAGTGGTACTTTTATGCATTGGTTTTCCTTATGTTTCTCATGATGTCTTCCATAAGTGTCAGTGGTTAAGATCCCTACTATGGCCAATAATGGATACTAACATTGTTCACCCATTGCCTTTGGTACCCTCTTAATCATTTGGATATATAAAACCCAAGGTAATTTTTTCTTTTGGTCTATCCTTTGACCATATCTCTTTTTAATAATTAATCTTTGCTAATTAACCAAGGTATGTTACACACCTAGGAAGGGGATAACCAATTAATATAGGATATGTTAGTAGCGTATAACCAACTTGGAAGCTAAGCCAAGAATAGGTTAGGGAATGAGTTAGATGTAAGTAATGCATCTTGAATCCTTAAATCATGGAAAAGGTTTAGACCTTGAGTTTATAAGACATTCTTTCACCTAATGAAGCAAACATTGTGAGATGATGTTAAGCTTAATTAATCCTAGGAAGGGCCTTCCTAATCAAGTTATATGTGAACTCATATTCAATAATAAGGATTCATTATCAAGAGAGGAATAACCATATGTATATTGTCTATAGATAAAATGATATCAATTGGTATCGATTGTCTTGATTTAGGGCAATCAGGATCTATATAAATTTCAATATAATATCAAAGTATCAATGTATATAGATAAAATAAAAACATCCTATTTACCTAGTATTTAGGGACATCATGGTCTCAATGTCTCACTAAAATAATGAATCATGATCCATCGATTTCAGCGACCAAATTTGATACAATGGTACTAAAGTTTCAGGTTATCAAACTAATTTTTAATCTAATCAATGTAAATCAATGCCAACATATTGATAGACATCAACCAGCTTGTTCAAGATTGAATAGGAGTAAATTCCCAAGAATATTTTGCATCTAAAAAACACAACTTCGATGAAATTTGACATGCATATCAATCTTCATAGCCTAGATCGATAAGAATCAATAAGATTGAAAAGCTTTCAAATGCCTCAATTTTTATTAATGTGATCACAATGAGAATCAATATATATATTAATCTTCATTGTCTAGAGCGATAGGTATCAATATGTTCTTGAATTTTTTGAATGCCTCGATTTTTATCAATGTGGATTTAATGAGCATCAATATGTTTGCAACTTGAACTTATACTATATCGATCTATGTTGATGCAATAATACAAATCAACCTAAATTTTATCGAGCCTAATCAAGGCCATGATATGGATTGACTACCTAAAAATATATCAAATAAACATTCCCAAGGTCATGATTTTCATTATAAACCATTTCCCTACTAAAATCATGCACATTCTCCCTCCATTATCATGTGGTAAGACTTGGTCAAGCCACATCATAAGCTTCAAGTCAAGCAAAAACATGGTTAGGTCAAAAGATAGCATGGTGAGGGAAAGGGGGTAGAGTGATGAAGAAAAGATCAACAATGCAGGCCACGGTAGCAAGGCTCCAATTTTTCCTTTTTATCCTTATCCTTTAATAGTTTAGGCCTCATGAAAACCCTTTTTCTTCCCTACTTCATTAGCATAAATGGTCAAGTCAAGTAGCACTAAAGAAAAGGTTTAGGTATGGGTCTAATGCAAGACACCATAGATAATTTTCATTTGTTAAATGTCTTAGTTTATTTTTAGCCACCTAGGAGCAAACAGTTGAAAATCACTCCATGGCACCTAGAGGTTGACTACACAGAGTCGTTCAACCACATAGACATGGTAGTGCTCTAGTAGTTGGAGGCTATGGGTTGTAAGGTTTTTGTCCAACCACCTCTTGATTGGTATGTGCAAGAGGAGGTTTTGGAATTCTACTAGAACCTTAAATGTTACTTATCCAAGAATGATACTTAGAAGTGCTACTTGGTGTCTTCAATTCAGAAGACACGCATGAAGGTCACAACAACCAACCCACAAGAATCGTTCAAACTACTAGCCCAAGGCAATGACATCTTCATACCAAAGGCAAGAAATAAAGAAAAGTATGAACTATTTTAACAATTTATTGGTGACAATGATAGTGGCCAGCTACAAAATTAGGGCCTACACTTTTTGAACCTTCGACCGAAGCACAAGGTGATGACAATGATGATTGTAACTAACATCCTTCCATCGACTCATACCACCTATGTACTCAGCCTTACACTCTTAAGTGATGAAGGTGCTAAAGTATGTGAAGGAAGCAAATTTTGCTTACCTCTCAATTAGGTGCCTCATCTACTACTCCAATGGTGATGCTCTAAAGTTGTGATTTCCTTTTTTCATCTTGAGGATCCTATGAAATGTGGTGTTCCTGAGTTGTAGATGGGTACAAAAGTGCATCTTTCTATCCTAGAGAAGGACCCCTTCACTGAACCATTGAGGATCTACACCAAAGTTGGGCCATTCATCCAAAAGTCCAAGGAGCCTAATTTTTCCTTGGAACCTAAACCTAGTGAGCTCCATGGCTTTTGCAATGAAGTTTAGTCCCATCTTCAGGAGCTCCAATCCACTCAGTAGAAAATTCCTTCAGTATTGTAATAGGTTAGCTCTATTATCACCGCTCTAAATAAGAGGGTGATGGACATTAAGAAACATGTTCATCCTCAAATCCAGGATGATGATGAAGGATAGCAACCCTCTCAATCTAAGGAGGAAATGAACATGGAAATAGGATCTAAGGCTTGATCCAGCCTCAAAATTATGTTATTTTATTTTCAAATCATGTACCTAAGTGACCACTTTTATTCTTGTTAATGGCCACTTTTTAATATTATGACTTTCTTTAACCCACCGGCTATGTTATGTTATTTTTTTAAACAAAATTTTAATGTCATGTTTGTATATGTTTAGATTTGTATGTCATGTTTATATGTCTCTATTATATCTCTTTTGTATGTTTAGTTTGTTTTTCTTTATGCCTGTTATGACTAGGCACTAGCCATAGGCTAGTCGAGGGCTATGTAAACCCTGGAAACTATTTAATTTTATATAGTATAAAAAATATTTCTATTCTTTTATTGCTTTTTCATATCAAAGATCATCAATTTATATGATATAAATTGATATCAGATAATGTTGTTTATTTTTTGCTATCACAAGTAGTCACAACAGCAATGGAAATCGATATGGATGGCATTGATTCATATCAAGAAAGAAATGAGGATTGATATCCTAAATCTTAGATGGAAAAATCAAGAAGAAAAATCAAAGATATCAATCAAGGAAAAAGCAAGTGATTTGTGAAGATGATTGATAAAGATTGAAGCTGCGATCAGGATTGATAAACATTTATCAATTGGCATCAACTCCCTCAACTAGACTCAATTATCTAATAACTAATCCTAAATGTCTTTGTAGTATAAATAAATGCCTTAACATAAGTTTAGGAACATAATGAGGTAGAAGAGAATCAATATCCAAAGCAAACACATGTCAAGTTAAAGTCCATTTCCCTTGGAAATTGTTAAGTAAGGATTTGTTAAGCCTTGTGGCAACTATAGACCATTGGAGTTCATTGTTAGGTTGTTGAGGTTGTTGCATTATCAAAACAACAAGGTAGAATCACAAATTAGGTGAAGTCGTGTATTCCTGATTTCAATTTGACTTAATTATAAATTTTCATTCTTGAATTTATGATTAGAAGCTAGGATGAAGATTCATGTTTTTACTCATGAGTGATAGTCATAAGTGTGTAATTTGATTGGATTCAACTCTAATCATTTATTGTCTTGATTTTCTCTTTGATTTTTGAACCATTCCTTCATAGATATGACTTATGGATCAGCCATAGACTAGGTGACAATTGAAGCTCTTTTAATTAATAAATTAATTCTACACCAAACTTTACTTGGCTCATCAGGGACATAGTGAAGATCCTCATTATGGTGTGTGGTCATGATTGCAATAGCAAGTACTCAAATCCAAAGGTTATAAGAAGAGCATTTGGATCACCTTCTTCATTGTACTTACTAAATTTAGTAATAAGGATACCAAGAGGAAGTGTTAAGGGTTGAACCATAGGACTAATGGGATCATCCTTGTAAAAGTCCATGATCTTAACACTTTTAAGTGTAGAGGCTTTAAGCCTTTTCAAATACTCTATAAGGTCCTGGATCATTTGGAAGGATTGATCCAAGACCTATGGTGCCCTTGTTGGCTGCCAGGTTTGCACAAATGCTTGTGCTATTTGTTGTGAGGGTTGTGGTCTCACTATCAGTTGTAGAATGAAGGGTAGAGGTTGCATTATTATTGTGGTTGGTGGGCCAAACAAGAAGAAAGGCATTTGTACTAGTATCTATGGTACAAATGGAATAAAAGGCATAGATAGTCCTACCAACATTTATAACTTTCACATTTTTCCAAGTCCCATGCACATCATTGACACTACAACCTGCATCACACCTGTAATTGCAATTTACACCATTTTCTATATATGCCCCTTTTGCATCTTGAAAAATTCCAATTACTGGAATTTTGATTTAAAAATTTAATTTTAAAATTTATTAAACCATTTAAAACTAGCAAACATGTTATTCAGCCTATCCACCATCTTGCCGATGAACCTAACTAACATGACATCTAACCAGGATGTTGTAAGGCTCTATGATCCTAAAGACCCTATCATGGTTGAACTTAGACAATCACTTAGGATAAGAGAACAAAGCCTATATTTTGTAATCATAGATGAGAATTATTATAATTTCATTTATGCCATGATCTAGACAAGCTACCTCATTCTACGAGTAGAGGCAGAATCCAAGGATGAATATGAACTTATTCACTGTAATAAGAAGGAATACATTCCTTCCCCATATGATAAGATACCACTATCTGATGCCCACACACATATTCTATCTCATCTAATTGAGATGGATGAGCAAGATGGGATGTCAAGCTCTAAGGGTCAACATGAAGAACAAGATGAGTTCAAGGTAGAGTCCAAATATGAAAACTTCTTAGCAAACCTATTATAACAATCAATTCCCCAATCCACTATACCCACTTAGGTCTCTTCTTCCTCTTCCACAAGGCAAGACCCTCAACCTTCTTTATCCACATATAAAACCATGTTTGAGCCAGCACTTGTTATGGTAGCACATCAAGTAAAATTAGTGCCCCAAATCATGTCCTTCTTCCTTGAATGTTTCTTTCCATACAACCATGATTAGCTTGGCCATCACCAATGGTTATCATCACCACTCAACCCTTCTTCATGATAGTAGGCCCCATCATGGGGTCCTAAATAATCCAAGGATCATAAACACCCTTTTTTCCCTTTGTTCCCAAAGTACCTACTCCAACCTCTTTCTTGCTGATTGATATCCTTACAAGCATGATGACCTAACCTATCTCTCTTGTGCGACAACCTATTGCAAGGCCATAAGCTTCTCAAATCACACTGTAGTCATTCATACAAACACCACAACCCATAGGGATGCCCCAAGGCCTGGATCAAGCATTCCAAATGATCTATGATCTTATGGAAGAGTTACAAAAGTTTAACATCTCCACAACCCAAATAGTGAATATCATGGGCTTCTATGAGGATGATCTAATCAATCCTACTGTTCCATAGATAACTCTTCCATCAATCATCCCTATACCTCAATTAACCAAGTACAATGATGAGGATGATCCTAATGCACATCTTATCACATTCCATTCCTAGTTTTTGTTGTTGCAAGAATGGCTACATACTACAATGTGAATATTCCCTATGTCCCTAACAAAGAAGACTTTAGACTCATACCACATACTACTAAGAGGATCTATATCCTCACTTGAGGACTTAATATAGCAATTCATTAACCATTATAGGTATAACTTGAGACCCGATATGACTCTTGACCAACTCATGAAGGTTAAGCAGGGATCCCTTGAGCCTATCTAAAAATTTATACAATGATGAAATGCTCTTCTTAATGAGATTCCTAAACCAATAGCTAAAACCAATCTTATCACCATATTCAAAGGGGTAGTTAATAATTTCATTAAGTCCAAACTCTACTACCTAGACCCATGATCACTTAGCCAAGCCTTTTCCCAAACAAAGAACATAGAGGATGCGACAAAGGCCAACCATGACCCCACCTACATGGCATATAAGAATCAACACACTTAAAAAGATAAGAAGAAGGGAAGTAAAAACAACATGGGCATGGCCATCATGGACAAAGATAACAAAACAACACAAGGGCCTAAAACAAATCAACCCAAAGCCTCCACAACAAATAATCAACCATCAACATCTAGGGCCTCTACATCAAGCAACATGAGGCAAAATTTTGAGAAAAAAGACCAATCTAAGTACACTAGGCTACAATTAAGACCATTTGAACTCATTGACCAGTTATTAAAGAGCAAAAGAATACAATGTAAAAAATGACTAAGAATTCTTGCAAGAGATATGATGGATTATGTGAAATTACTAAGAACCCTGCTCTTGCAATCAAAGATGATCGATCAGTTCCTAAGTACTTTAAACTTAACTAATTCTATCACTATCATCAACTACTAGCTCATGACACTAATTTCTACCTGGCTCTCAAGGATGACCTGCAAAAGATGATAGATAATGGGGAGTTGATCCTTGATTCCTCCAAACCTATTAGATCAAAAATCCAATCCATATAGCTCTATAACTTTAGACCTATGTGGTAGCCATTGATGATTCATGTATCTCCTTGCAACAATAGGGGCCCTTCAGCTTCAACTAGCTTAAGATCCCCTTTTTTTGTAAGGATACCATCACCTATGCCTCACAAGGATCCTTTTGTGACTAGGATGCCTCCTCCCACAACAACAACAACTAAATAACACACCCCTTCCTCCTTATGATTACCAACACAATGGATTCTTCTCAACCAAACAACCACAACAAAAAATGACCAAGAAAATAGTGTAAGAAGCCCACACTAAAGCATAATAACCAAGAGAACAAGAAGGAAAAGCCATGGAAGGAAGTGCATTCACCAAAGCCCACTCCTATCTCATCTATCCAAATGAGCTCTAATGATCAAGTTGCTTTGACAAGTCAACCGTAAGAGGAGCCCAAAGATTAAGGAAAAGGGAAAAGAAGCCAAACCATAATAATTGAAACATAAAGTTCACATCTTGGGGCACATGGAGGAAGTTAATAATAACAAGAATGAGAGGTTGACAACCAATGAAAAGGAATTATTAAATGCAATAGAGTAGCTTAAATAGTCTCTAAAGAAAAAGAATAGATCCCTTAACCTATATGACCTAGTCATGACCTCCACTACCCACCATGAGGCATTAATAAAGATGTTGAGTTCCATTTCCATCAGTGAGGACATCCCTACTAGTGAGGAAGCCATCCACAAAGTGATGGTTCCTTCATCACTAAAGGAAGAAAAAAAGTCAATAATACTAGTATTCTATGATAGTGAGGTCAAAACCAACCTCCAATATGGTGAGACAACCAAAGCTCCCATGTTCATAATCATAAGGATAGGATAATACAAAGTGCACAATGTGCATGTTGACGATGGAGTGGCAACCAACGTAATACCATATATGATCATAAAACATTTAGGCCTAATGGAGGACATAAAATACACTTCAACTTCTACTCTTAAATCCTTCAATAAATATCAAGTGGTTGTAAAAGGCTCTATTTTTTTAGACTTTGTGGCAACGGAATAATTCCCCATAATGACCCACTTCTTGGTGGTGGAAGAGACACTAGGATTCAATCTCATCTTGGGGAGGCCTTGGCTAGCTCAATTTTGAGTTGTTTCCTCACCCATCCATCAAGAAATTCACCTACCTTACAAGGAAAGTGAAATAATCATCCATGATGACAATGTGGTTCCTTTGGCAGTCAACAATGTTGACATCAAACAAGGATCTGAAGTAGAGTTTTAGGAAGAAGCTCCTACTATTAACCACAAAGTTGAGAAGTGCGATAGAGAAGGAGAAGCCCATGAATGCACCATGGAAAGAGCTCCCCTTCAATGTCGTTAGTGAAGGAAATGGAGAATACAAGATTATGTAAAGTAGACTATGTACCTTTCCTAATTTTTCAAAGATTATGAAACACTTGCATAATTGATGTATTCCCCCTTCAATTTTCTTGCCCCCACACCTATAACCATGTAGCCTTCTTTTTCTATAGCCCTCTTAACCTAGTTTAAACATTATTTACATGCACTAACCTTTGCTTTACTTTTTTTTATATTATTTAACTTTACTTTACACATAACCTAAGATTTATTTTTGCTTACAATTTATGCCTTCTTATTTTAGAACATAAAAAATGAAAAAAACCATAAAAATTTGAAAACCTAAAAACTCATAAAAATTTTAAAATGTAAAAATTTATTTAAAAAATTCTTTCCAAAACATGGAATTTGCCATGGCCTATAAATAATAAAATGCACGGCCCACTATAGCCTATAAATAATAAAATGCACGGCCCACTATGGCCTATAAATAATAAAATGCACGGCCCTCTATAGCCTAAAACTAGCAAAATGCATGGCCCACTATGGCCTAAAACTAGTAAAGCATAGGACTACCATGACTTAAAACTAGCAACACATATGGCCTGTCGTGGCCTAAAACTATCAAATATATTATGACCTATTTACAACTTATCTTACAACCTAGTTTACATTCTATTTTTTTTATATATCTAACTAATGTAACCTTATAACACAAATGAAAACATAGAATATATAACATGAATAAAACATTAAGTATCAAAACATATATACAAAATTAAAATTTAAAAATAATAATAATCTAAATGTTTGTCACATAATGTAACAAAGGCTTAAACAATACATGAAATAATAAACTATTTCTCGAACATCCAAGGCTAACACTAGCCACAATGTCACAATGACATTATCAACATTATAACAAGTAGAGATAACCAAAGATAATAACTAAATGATGGTACTAAGGAATTTCTAGAGGAGTTTGAGAAGCACTTTCATCTTCACCACTGGGACCACTGATAGCACCTGGTACTTGTGCCACAATAACATAAGTTTTATTAGTAATCAGTGCAATGTAAAATGAAATTATAAATGATAACTTAAACCAAATTAAAACATGATAAAATTTAATAAAAAGCAAACTTGAGAGGGCTCTGAACCAACATCTTCTAGGGGAAGGCTTTAAAGACAAACTTCTAAATGATGAATTATTTAATCTTCAGTCATGTGAACCCAATCCACATTTCCAAGATTAACACTCATTACAATGTTGCTCTCATCAATCTCAATCCATGAAGGTGGCTCCTACAAAAATGTAGTAGTAGCCACCTCATCAAAAGTAGTAGTGCTTTGGCAAGATAGGAAATCAACCATTATTAGAGAGCATTTTAATAACTTGAAAGAAATCTTTACTTAAATCCCCTTCATGAAAAACTCTAACTTACACCATTTGGTGGACACATCCTTTAACCACTTAAGGTAGGCTTCAAATTCATCCTTATACTTTTTTGGGGGGGTCTTTCTGTACATGACCCCACTCAAGGATCCATGCACAGTAATCTTATCACTCCCTAGCCTTACGTGCCAGTAAGTCCATCTAATGCTTCATCTTGGTAACCTCTTTAGTAAGGAAAACCTTTCCATGCATGGCATTCTAGTACCTAGTTCACTCGATCTCTTTAGTTTGCAAGGAACTCTTGTTCACCACCTAGGCCTCCACAAATTCCTTATAATCTTTAAAATCTTTGTTTTCCTCAACCAACTTCTTTTTTCCTTTTCCAATGCTACAATGTGTTCCCATAGGAATGCATTGGAATGTTTAGTTTCACATGAGGTTTTATCACATGAAAACGCACATTCAATGGCACTTTCATACAACTTCCATGAAACATTTTCTGCATCTTATGATAAGTTGGATAAGGAGTCAATATTAATGGGATGGCTAGGATCCCATATAATTTTAGACACTAAAAACAATACAACAAGACATATGCAAAAATAATAAATGATCAAATAACCAAGAAACAATGAAAAGAACAAGATAACTAAAATAATACAACTATGAAAAACTAATAATGCAAGATAAGCTAAGTTCTTACCAACATTAGAAGCAATCTATTACAACTGATTGATCATGTCCTCAACCATCCCATGCACAAATTTCCTCTTATTAGGAGTATCCACCCATGGATTCATGATGAATGTGGAGGTTGAGGTAGTAGGTTGAGGCTTAGTAGCTACAACAATCATAACAACCAAAAAATAATTAAGACCAAGTTTAAACATAAGATAACAAAAACTCAACTATATAAAACAAAGTGCACATATACCTAGGGAATCATTTGAAGTAATAGTAAGGGGTTCACCTAACTATGAGGGGTTAAATATAGCATCAAAATCATCCAATGAAACATTGGATAATCCCTCATTCTCATGCGATTATAGGAGCTCCTCCTCTAAGTGCTTTGGCTCCACCTCTGCTACTACTTCTTGGGCTATCAACTCTTGTTGCTTACCTACAAGACCAACAAAAAACAAAATGTAGAATAACTTAGCACATTTATCCTACAAAAAAATAACATGTCATAAAGACAAAAAAACTACAAACATAAAACAAAATTAAAACATACCTGTAATCATGTTACATGCCTAGTCAAGTCTAATAATGAATCTTTTCTTAGAGGGTTGCTTAATCACTAGGGCTACTTTCTCAACCATGGTTCTCTTCAGTTTGGCTCTAGCTGCATCTTCAATTTTAGCTTGCAATGCCTTGGTCCTTTCTGCATTACCATGTTCAATCTTAGGCTCGACACCCATGCTATAAGGCAAATCATAATGCCTACCACTAGGTCCTTTATTGGTAAAAGATAGTGATTTCTTAATGTCCTATGGTTGGTTTTGAGTTTGCATGATGAGAAAAAACATGCTTCATCCAAGACTTGGAGAGTTGGAATAGATCTTGGCTTATCCATTTTCTATCCCTCCTCACCATCAAGAAATCCATAAACCTCCTCAAATATTCTACAAAAAATGCATAATGCATGTGGAATTTCATCTTGAGGTTATCTTGGAGTTTAATGGCTTCCCCATGTAACCTGGAAGCCAATTGAGTAGCCCAATTAAATCAAGAATCCTCTAAAAGAACCTTCTTCATGGTCCATGCTTGCTCAATGCCCATGATCTTACCATATTATAACAACTTATGAAACACCTAGGAGTAGAATAAGGGATATACCTCTATAGCCCATGTAGCCCAGAAGCCAAATGAGTAGCCTAGTTAAATCAAGCATGCTCTAAAAGAATTATCTTCATGGTCCATGCTTGCTCAACACACATGATCTTACACTATGATAATAACTTTGGAAACACCTAGGAGTAGAATAAGGGATGTGCCTCTATAGCCTCTTCAACCTTGAATTGGTTAAGAGAGAATCGATTATTGTCATGGTAAGTGTCTAGCCACTCTTTCACTTTCTCCTAGTGGTCCACCTATTTACCTACTTTGGTGACGATCTTTAGACCATCATGAGGAATACTAAATAGGTCACTGAATATGGACTAATTGATGGCTAGGATGATAGGCACACCATGAAGCCTAGTGATGAACTTCTTCACTCCTTTTTCAAAGGAGTCGATGATGTTCACCATTTCAAGAGTAGGGATGGTTAGGCTAGGAACGATGAAAAAGTCAAGAAAACCTACATCAATGATGTTTTCTTGGATATTTCTAGGTATCATATTTTCCAACTACTACTATAGTGAATCCACCTCACTGTACTTGAGGATGAGAGTCTCCTCAAAGCATCCTAAAATGACCAATATAATAGTGGAGGAGGAGGTAGCCCTTGCAATACAACAAGAGGCCAATTAGCTTAGGCATAGACATAGTGGATAGAACCAAAATATAACAAGTATGACTAGTTAAAATAAAATCTACAACCATATCAACAAAACCATTTAAAAAATTAAAGCCTAACCCATAACCATGTAGCCATGAAAATGTTCAAATAGCATAGAAAAGAGGATGTGATAGAAAAGAAAAAAAATTCTTACTTTTCTTGCTAGAAGAAGGTGGCTTGGAAACCTCAAGGGATATGCTTGAGAGATCAGATTTACCCCACCAACCATGTGTTATTCTATTGGCTATGCACCTTTCGTAATCCATGGAATAATGTGTGGTATACCATCCCAAGTCACCTTTGAGTTGTTCTACCACTACAAGCCTCACTACGAGGCTTTTGGCAAAGACCCCCAACTCTCTTTGACCCAAGGGCAAGAGCTAGTCAATCTCAATAAATCCTTTATCGTCCACCTTATATCTACAAGTTGACCAATTTAGGTAATGGAAACCATTAGAACCAAGTAGCATATTAACTAATAACTAAGATAAGCAAAAAAAAAAAGAACTTAATACCATGCTTACTTTTCCTCATGGTAGAAATTACTAGGAGGGTTCTGAAATAATGTGTTGACACAATGACCAACTAGCAAAGTGTTGTAGGCATTATACATGTTGAACTTGGGCATGTTCTAAATCTTGAACAACTTACAAGTACCTCTTATATACATGCTATCAAGTACTTCACCCTCAACACATGTTTTAGGATTATCTTTAATGAATTTTACAATTAGGCTAGAAGACTAGGATAATAGAGTTTCTATGATCATGGCTATTGTGCAAGATGCTAAGTGTGACCACAACATCACAATAAATTTTTGCAACATAAAGGCTAGAAACTTCTTTGTCCATGGTCTAAACCATAAGGATCCATGCTCCAACATCATGTGGGTAGGCAAGATGTGGGGTTCTACTACATAGATGTAGCAAAGCAAATCCACCAACTCGATGATGACCAAAATGGGTTTAAGAAGGGCCCTGCACACAAGAACAATAACCATTAAAACTATAGATGACAATAACCAAAAGTAATCAACTGTTAAACAAAAAAATTATCACAACCTTAATGTCAACATTCTCACTAAATCCACATAGTAAAATTCATAATTTGTAACACTTAAAACATAAAACAAGGTGATAACCAAAATCACAACCAATTTACATATAAGAAACCAAAAAGAACAAAGAAGTCAACCAACAATCAATAGAAATTCCATGGTGAGATATACATAAAAATAATAAAGTTTTTATGTGAAGACATTAAAGCCATGAGAACTAGCTTATACCTACTACAACAATCACAAAAGCCCAAATTGAATTTGATAAAATTTTTAGTTGAAATCGTAGTTAACAATGAAATCAGCTGTAGTAAAAGCTCTAGGAAACTAATTAAAAATTTTTAGAAAAATGCAAGTGACTATTGAAAACTAAAATATAACGTGTAAATGACCTTGAGAACCTCTAAATACAACCATAAAAATAAAAAAAGCACACCAACACTGCCTGTACAATCATGGAGGATTGTATTTTTCACAACCAACACTACAATTGTATAATTTAATTTAGATAAAATGGAAATGAAAATTGAGAAATAAAAAAATTTTTCTAAGGCTATGCACTAATTATGCATGAAATTCAATAATATTTGGCATCCATGCTACAATCCCAATCCTAGAAAAAAATTTTACAACAATCTAGAACCATGACCAAATTCAACCAAAAATTGCACAACACAAAACTATAGAAAATGGCCATAGGAAATCACTAATGAAAAATATCAAAAAATATTTTATTTTGCTAAAACCAATTCCAAATCCTTTCTAAAAACTCTAATAATTCCTAAAAACCTAGGACATTGGCTGATAAATGTTTCCAAGTATCTAAGTTAACCACTTTCATAAGGGTAAAGCCATGCATACATGGATCTACTAAAAAATTCATAGAAAACTTACTAAAGATCAAAATTAAATGATTCTATAGCTATTTGAACCATTAAACCAAAAACTAGAAGTCCAAACTTGAAAAACCAAAATTCTAAACTATTTTTGCAGAAAAAATGCAAAAGTAACTTGAAAAGAAAACCGTGAAAGCCAAAAACATCACTTTGCGCCAGCCCACAAAGAAATTCACCACAAATTAGAATCTAGTTATTCTATAACATTTTTAACCATTAAAATATAAAATAAAAACCCATAACCTTAGAACACAAAAATTCCTAGTCATTTTTGTAGAAAAACTTAAGAAAATGACAAGGAAAATAGCAAAAATTGCATAAAACCCCTATGTATTAGCTTATAGAAAAATTCATAGAGAATTCATCGTAAGTTAGAATCTAGTGGTTTAAATACTATTTTAGTCATTAAACACAATACTAAAATCCTATGGCCACAAAAACCAAGAAATTCTAACCATTTCAACACCAAAGATACAAATGTGATGTTGTTTTTAAGTGCAAAAGCCCAAAAATGCATGGAAAAGACTAAAACCAAATTGATAACCAAGTTTAGGCTAATTCCAACACCAAAATAGCATCAAAACCTTACGAAAATATCCTAGATATAATGTATTAATTTTACAAAATTCAAATATACCCAATACACAATTCAACATAATAAAAAATGCTTAGGATTCTAGCACAATTTTGATAAAATGGCGAAGGATTTGTGTACCTAGGAGTCATGGAAGTAGAGCCTTTACCAATCAATGGTCATGAGAGGTTGGAGAGGCCTTTTATAGTTGCATTAGCCTCCTCCAAGGCTGAATTCTTGCTGATAGAAGCATTCATCTTGGACATGTTAATGAACAATGCAAAAATAGCCAAAATCCTTAAGACTCTTGGAATCCTTTGACAGCTACGCTTGCTCCTTGGTGTGGGATAACTATGAAAATGCTGAAAGTAGGTACAGATAAAGCAAAAAGCAAGATAGAATCCCTAATTCTATGTGCCATGGAATGAGAGTAATATGAGACAAATGATTTATGCAAAATTAAAACAAGAAAGTCACTCCCAAGCTTATGCACCTACCTTTAAAACTCTCCTTTCCTCAAAACATTCATCTGCATTTCACTTAACTTCATGATAATAGTTATAAAGTGAGACTATGCTAGGTGATTTGGAAATTAATTCATTTAAAATTTCAAATTTAAGGTAGGCCCCACTAGGCACCTATGTAACAAGCCAATAAAAATCATACTACACTTCAATTTGAGCCTTCTCATGGTAACTATGGTAGGGATTAATCCCCTAGAAGCCTTGGGATGGGTTCTAAACCCCACCCATTACTAGAATATAAATTCTAGACATCCATCGATGTCATAAAATATTATGCCCAAAATGGAAAACCAAGCATTGACATTGATGGAAACTGAACATTAAGAAAGGCTAAAACTCATACAAATACCTACTATTTTGGGTAACTACCCTAACCAAGGGCCTAAGGGGAATCATGTCTTCTACCATCAACCAAGCTCTCAATTGACTCAAGAAAGTTTACACCATGCACCAAACCCTGGCCACAACCTCTAATAGCTCCAAAACTTCACAAGATCAATCAATAGATGCAAACATCACCTTTCTTGCATTAACTACAATGGAGCCTACCTCAAATATGCTAGCCAATGTAGTCCCAGAGTATTTGACAATACGTTAACCATTTCATACCTAAAATAACCTTCAAATTCGCATTCCTTGTCCTTTACATCTCCCTAGAATCTCTAGTGGCATTAAAATATCAAATAATTGATCCAAAATAAGCCAAAATCCACTTCAAATTTGTGACTACACTAGGAATGGCATCATGTACATTGGCTAGCCTAGTCCTAGCATAGATGGGTAAGGAAAGGATACCAAAGGCTAAAATAGCAGTTAAAATGACATACCTTGGAAACCACACATTCCCATAGCTCCTGGTAAGCCTGAAATGGGAAATAACCAAATAAAAACTAGATAAAACCTAGTCTCATTTTGGAAATATGCTAGGGATGATCCTAACTATGCTAGCCAGTGTAGTTCTAATGTAGTTGAGTGAGGGGTATCACCAAATGTAAATAACCACCTCCAAACTACCACATCTTGCTTTCATATCTTTCCAGTACTTTTAGTCACTTCAAACTATCAAATGGTGGTATTAAGGTCACCCAAAACACACTTGAAGCCTCAAACTACACTGAAAATGCTTATGACTATGTTGGCCAATGTAGTCTCAAAGTAGTCATCATGTGAAAATTCCAAATTGTTCTTGGAAATTTCAAATTAACTTATCAATACATCATCTCAACCTCAAAATCCTACCAAAACCTTCAAAGGCCACTAAACTCTAGAAATTGAAAGAAAAATTGAAAAAACTACATTCCTCTATCTACACTAAGGCTATGTTGGCCAACATAGTCCCAAGGAGAAATAACCATGTCAACACTTAAAAACCCTAAAAAATCAACTATCCTAGGCCAAAACCCTAGCCAAGAATACCATTAATCCCAAGAATCCAAAAGCCTAGTCAATTGATCATGAAAACCTACCTAGAGCCAAGACTTATGTGTGACTATGCTAAAGCAAGATAGAACTATGCTAGCTAGTGTAGTCACAGTGTAGCCCTTGCTCTAGAGTAGTTATACAAATACTACAACCATTAAAACTAACCATCCTAAGCCAAACCCTAGTTGTAAACACCAATAACTCAAAGAACCTAAAAACCTAGTTGATCGACCACAAAGTTTCACCAAAAACTAGGATTCACATGCTACTACATTTAGGTAACCCTAGACTACATTGGCAGTTGTAGTCCCTATGTAGTTAGGATCCTAGGATGATTTGGCTAACACCACATGACTCAACATGACTGAAAACTTGATCCAAAAAGCCTATACACTAAAATCTTGAAGCTAGTTGTAGTTTGGCATTATTCAACCATGAAAAGGCCTGACCTTATTCCAACTACATTAAGAGAGACTAGGACTATGCTAGCTAGCATAGTCCTAACATAGTCATATTTTTAGGCAAGTTTGATCAATGCCCAAACACTCCGAATGATCCAAAAACTGGCTTGAAAGCCTAGAACCTGAAAAATCAACTATCCTAGGCCCATACTACACTAGGCTTGAAAATACTAGATTCAATTGATCTACACTAGGCCCATACTAGGCTACATTGGCCAACATAGTCTAGTGGAAAATGATGTAAAAAATCACTTTTAGTAGCATATTTTTCCTTCCAAATGTCAAATTCAGCCCTTTCAAAACCCTACGCTACCCTAGGAAGCTAGCGAAGTATGATTTCCAATCCTAAAATCCCCTGAATCTTTTTTTTTCATGCATCTATGCTAGGACTACACTAGCTAGCATAGTCACTAGTTTTGACACCATTTCTAGCTTCCAGAGGGTGAAAAAAAAGTCAAAAATGCCCAAATCCTCAACTCCAATCCACTACACAAGCCATATAGATCAAATCACAAAGCGTGAAGCCTTATTGATTTTTCAACATGTCAGTGTCATATCATAGCCATGATGTCAACCTATGGAACTCACTTTACCCTCATGACTATTTCTTGGGATTAAATGTAATCTAAAACTTTTAACATCTCATCATAACCTCATCCAATTATCACAAACCACTCTTTGACACACTTCAATACTATAGGATCAAGTGTGGAGAGGAAACACTAGTGATAGATCTACAATGATGTTTTGAATTCTTTGTTGATGTCTCTCAGGTCAATCCTCAAAACATTGATAAAGAGAAGCCAGTGAAACACCACCAAAAAAGTACATGTTGTATCTATAACCTTCACCACCTAATTTGAGACATGGTTTTACTGTAAATGTAAGGTTTGTAGCCTATGAGTTACAATCTTGCATACTTTAACATCTTCAGACTAAAAAATGCCTCATAAGTGGCTTCTGCCTTACTTGCCAAGTGAAAAAACCAATGTCATGTATATTTATGGGCTTGGGAAGGCTAACACTACCTTGGGGACTACCAAATTTGGGCATTTTCATGGGTTTTGTGGAGGTATAGTCTCAAATACGCTAGAGCCACCTACATGCAACGTTGGTTAGTGTTGGGTTTTTTGTTTCCCAAGAATTTCAATCATAGTTATCTCAAAATTAAATGTGGATATCACAAGGCCAACATTGGTGGTGTTTGATTTTCAATTTCCCAATAATTCCTAGAGTAGTTATTACAATTCCTAGTAGTTATAGCATGGCTAGCATAGTCATCTTAGATCTTCAGCAATATCACATGGCCAGCATATTCACCACATTTCCCAGCAAATTCCAACAATGCTAGTGTAGCTATCCAAAGCAAATGTGGTTGAGGTGAAGCTAGCATAGTCACAAATTTTTTTTTACTATGTTTAGTATCCAATGTGGCTTTGATGGACCTAGGTTGTCAAAACTTACCATAAATGGTCAACTACACTGGGATTTATGACCTATAACACCTACAAATAGTAGTAATCTATCAACAATCATGGAAAATATTTATAACCCAAATTCAGCAATTTCAAATCCTATACAATCCAAACTTGAACACTTTGTTCTGGTTCCAAAATATTTTTGCAACCATACCTCTACAGCAACCTAGAGCACCAAGAAAATTCATTTTCAGTACTTACAAGACTTTTGGAGTAATTTGGCATTTACCTAAGCACCAAATACTCTCAACATAGTCCTATTATTACAAGAGTCAAATACCATTGTTCACACCATTCACACCAAAAAATCATAGATTCAGGCAAAAACTAGCAATAGGCTTTTGACGGTTGAAGTTGGGGAGTACCTAGATTGTGAAGTGTGACTACAAAACACAACCTACTAGCTCCAATAGGCTTTAATCTCCATTTAGTTAAGCTTCTTATGCATATAAGTAAAAACTCTATACTTTTTGAACTTTAAACTTTGATCATTTTTTCCTATTTTTTAATAAAGTTTAATAGTCCATTAGTAGTACAAATTTTATTCAAGTTTAATTCTCTGTTTACTTTTATTTGAACCTACAATTTTTTTTCCTATTTACATTTCCTAAGTCCTTAGATGATCAGCCACACTATCTCGGGCACCTTGGAACTTGTTTCTAAGATGCCCTTAGGATCCAAGCTTAGGACTACCTCACCTAGAATTTTCTGGTTTTTCCAACAACCAAATTTTTTAGGTGAAACAAGTGTTGGTGGTGGTATTCTTATAATGAATGGATTTCTTGAACTTGTAGAAGTTTAATCCTAATTTTTACAAGAAGGTACCCAAACTACAAATAGCTCCCTAGCATTTTTAGGCTTATTGGAAATGTTGAACGTGGCTATAGTATATGGGTCATTATCAACATTAATGAGGTTCTTGTACACTTTCATGGGCTAGTTCTTAGGCCTAACATGGTTGGATGCATCTAAGATCAATTCTTTACTATCAATCATCTTCTAAATATCATCCTTTAAGAATAAGCAAAAATTAGTATCATGACCACAAAGCTAATGATGATGGAAAAATTAGTCAAACTTGAAGTATTTAGGCATTGGCGAATCATCTTTTAATGGCTATTGTAGGATCTCTAGTAACTTTTCAAAGATGATTATGTCTCTTATGAGCATTTTTAGAAAACTACTTATTTTGGATATGATTACTTTTAAGCAATTAATTGAGTAGCTCGAATGGTTTCATGGTAGCTTAGTGTACTTTAACTAGTCCTTCCATTCAAAGTTGGGCTTCAAGGAAGTAGAGCTATTGGTAGCACCTAAAGTTGATGATTGAGACATCGCATCAAGGGCTTTGGATTGTAAACTTCTTGGCTCCTCTATCAATTTTGAATCTTTAGCTACTATGGCTATGGCTATATGCATTTTCTTTCCCTTGTCACTATTCCTTTTTGTGTGTTGGTTCTTATAGGCTATGTAAGAAGTGTCATTACTAGCTTTTGTACCATCATCTATGTTTTTTATCTAGGAAAATGCTTGACTAACTAATCAAAGGTATAAGTAGTATAACTTTGACTTGATGAAGTTATTAATTACTCCCTTGAAGATGTCTAAAAGATGTGTTCAAAGATGAGCTCAAGAATTTCATTGAGGATTGCATTCCATCTTTGAATAAACTTTGAACAAGTTTAATCGGTTCCTGTCTCACTTTCATGAGCTAGCCTTCAAATTATATTTAAAATGGTTAACAAATTAAGTGATCAAGTCTTCGAGGAAGGAAAAAAAACCTTTAGGTAATGTTCAATACTAGTCTAAAGATTTTTGAGTTAAAGACATAAAGAAGATTCATAGCACTATGCAGGCAAGCTTGTAGCAACAAGCATTCCAAATGAAAGGTTATAAAGTGGGAATTGGGATCATGTTCACCATTGTACTTAGTAAAAGGAGGGATTAAAATGCTAGCACATAAAATG
This sequence comes from Gnetum montanum, assembly GCA_015680685.1. Classification (NCBI taxonomy): domain Eukaryota; kingdom Viridiplantae; phylum Streptophyta; class Gnetopsida; order Gnetales; family Gnetaceae; genus Gnetum; species Gnetum montanum. The sequence continues at coordinate 422,997 of MNCI01008068.1, read as the reverse complement.
ATTTGAAGGACAATAAGATTTATGGGATCATCTTGGTAGAAGTTCATGACTTTTACCATTTGAACAATACTAGCTTTAAGCTTTTGTAGCTCTTCAATAAGGATCTAAATTATTTGAATGGCTTGATCCAAGCTTCGTGAGACTCCTACAGGCTACACTAATGGCTAGACAAATGGTTGAAAAACTTGGGATCATAAAATAGGCAACAATATGTACTAGAGAGGTCATGTAACTACCATGATAGGAGGATTGAATATGGAGAATGAGGTTTAAACTATCACATACGGGACAAATAGAGTATTAGAAATAAACAAGTTACAAGAAACATGTGGAACTTGAGATCCCAAAGTAAAACTAGCTAAAACTATGAAATTTTATGATATAGGAGAGGTTACTGGTAGAGGCTAAGGTGCAATGAAAAAAGAGCTTAAGGTAAACAAAAAAGTAACTTGAGAAGTAGGTTGTGACACTTGGTTTATGAAAACAACAAGCACAAAGTTGAACATGGTTACTTCAGGGATGGATCACTACAAAAGGTATCCTAAGTGCATTTCTATCTCATAAGAAGCCTTGAACTCATCTTTCTCTTCTTGGTCTTACTCTATGATAGCTTCCTCACTTACTTCCACCTCATTGTCACCCTCTACCACTTACGCTAGCATGTGCACATATGATTCTATCAACTTAATATGTTCATAGGGGGAGGGAATGCACTCCTTCCTATTCCTATGGATAATTTTGAACTCGTGCGTAGAGTCTAGTTCTTTCCAAGGAATACACAAATCAACTTGTATCTTTGCAAAAATGATATTATAATAATCATCATTTATGTTCATATATAGGGAATTTTAGTAGACATGCTTAAGGAATTGAGGACATTCGATAATGACTGGGTCTTTGAGATCATAGATGGAAGCATAATTCTAGCTTAAGGCCATGTTGATAGGCTTATTAGGTGATATATTAGATATGAAAGGCATAAAATAGTGCAAATCCAAGGTATTGGTAGATTTAGCACAAGTTTCAATGGCTTAGATAAAGAAGTAGATGTAGTGTAAATACTACAGCTATGTAAATGTGGCACAGTGTGCAATGTAGTTACTATTATAGTGTAAAAATTGCAACAGCATAAATGAAACTATAACTATAAATGTAGAAATAGTGTAGATCTGCAACAACATAAATGAAACTACAATTGTAACTATAACTATAAATGCAAAACCTAGAGAATGAGATAGCGCAACTGTAAATACAACATATTAAATGCAGCATTTTAAACATAGCATTTTTTTGACAATGCAAGGATAAAATATCAAAATGTCTATAGCTTATTTTGTCCCAACGTATTTGTGGCAACATTATGAAAAAAAGGAAAAATGGCTACAACATATTTTTCCCAACATACTTGAGGCAACACTAGAATAAAAGAAGAAAATGAAGCAGATTTTAAGGTAACCAAAATACTAAAACTCAAAAATGTTGGTATTATGAATCACTCAAAATTAGCTCCTTTTCACTGAATACACTACTGTAAAATAATCAGAATAGGCTCATAGTAGTTATACCTAGGTTTGGATGAAGAAAGTAAAGAAGAGACCCTCCTTCTAGTGCCAAAAAACTGTAACAACAAAAACATTTGAGCTCAATATTGAATAGATCTATGCAAAATAGTTTTACCTCAAAATCCATGAACCTCAAAAGGACCTAAGGTGTCCTAGGCAGTCTTGTTGATCACCTAAGGACTTACAAGATCTGTTACTAAGATTAAGATTATAAAATAAGCTATAAAATGGTGAAATCGGGCAAGAAAACAAGCAAACAATGGATCGAATGTTGGATCTGTGAGAAAATTAAGAAGAAATAGAAAAATAATAGAAAATGTGGCTAAAAAAATTCAAAACACTTTAATAATTTTTAAAGAGTACAAAGTATAGGGAATATGAATCAAAAAATATAGAAATGTGGGTATCCCACGAATCTCTATAATGATGCTATTAGAATACTACTAGGTTGGTAGGTTGAGTATATCCCATAGGCATCCCAAATATGTCTATTTTTTTATCTTATCCTAAATGTCAACTGTAATAGGTTCTATCTACTCACAATGGACATTGCTAGAAAAAATGGCTCTCTACTCTTAAATCTTTCTGGTTCAAAAGTCTCAAGCTTTGGAGAGTATGAATGATCCAAGAGCCTCTAAAATGATGTCAATTCTTGGTTTTACAGGCTATAATTTGTTGTTTCCATGTTTTCTTAGCTTGGGCAAGATTCCCAGGCATTATACATAGTGTTTTTGACACTTTTCATGGTCCAAAATTGCAACATTTTTACTACAATGTTTTTAATAGCAATGAATTTAATCACAACGTTTTCAGTAATGTATTTGACAATTACAGGCATAATTACATTGTTCTAATGTAATTTATATTGTAGTTGACATTCTATGCAATGAATTAGACCTTTCAAGATGAGAATGCTCCAATATTTTGACAAAACAAAGTTACTATGTGAATTTTTGAAGGGAAATCAAGGCATTTATTTTTGCTCTTGAATCTGATCAAAATTACATGACAAAATTTAGATAAAAGTCTTCTCTATTCTCAATGTAAATTTTCTTTGACATGCTTCAAGTATGTTCATCTTGTAATAGTGCAAGGATTGATGACCTTCCAAGAAGCTTTCTAAAAGTCTCGAAATTCATTCCCTAATTTTTGAACTTTAAAAGCTCTTAAATTTTCATTTTATAAGCCTTTTTCGTGACTAAATAGTCATTTTTAATAGATTTTAGGATTTCTAATGCAATGGTTAGGTTAGATTTTCCATATGGAACCTCAAAATTAATATTTTAATCCTATCCCTTAATATAGACCTTAAGAGTTTCAAGAGATTAATTTAGCATAACTTAGATGTTTGATGTTCACTTTTAACATATAAATAGTCATTTCTAATAGTTTTCAACCTTTTGAATCTAATGGTGATGTCTAATTGATCTTCTAGATAATCAATAATTAAGTGATAGTTTAAACCATGCTTTAATAGAGCTATAACCCAAATTGACTAACCATATTTCATAATGCTATGATTAAGATTAACAAATATAACTCTTTATGAATATATTAGGTCTTAATTTTAAGTGATTAAGTTATACATATAGTTAGACCTATAACACTAACCCCTTGTTGGTTATTACTTACATTGTCAATGTAAGTGTCCAAATAAGAATAGAAAGGTTATTAAGAGTCTAGGATATGTAGCCAAGTCATTACCAAACCAACAAATCAAGAAATTGAAAAATCATTTAGAATACTAGAAATGCAAGCAAGAAATAGAATCAAACCAATAAGAAACTATACCATTCAGCAACTAATATCAATCATCATGAAAAATCATAACTTAGCTCTAACATCAATTATGACATCATGTTCCTAGTTGTCATGGTAAACTTGAAATATATGTAACATTCAACATTATTCTTAATGAAATGTGATAAGAAAAATGCATAAAAATAAAAATAAAGATTTATAAATGTAAAAATAATGTATATAGGTCTTGGTTTGATAATTTCTTAAGGTTGTCGTCCTTCCACATTTATTCCTTAGAGGCAATCTAGGACTACCACCATAGTTAGGCCTCTACCTAGATGGAAGGAATGGCTAGTAAATTTCTTGTATCACTTTACTCAACACATGTTACTTATTTTTATCAACTCCACAACTCCATGTTGGCATGACCTCTAATTCCTAGGTATAAATACCTTAGGTTAAATCTTCAAAGGTTACCTCAAGAGATATAGTCATTAGTACAACATTTCCTTTCAGGTATTATTAGAATAATTACATAATTTGTGACAAAGAAACATAATCTTTGTTATGGAATGATTCCATTTGGAAATGGAAATGTAATAGACATGACAAGGATCATGATCAAGAAGATAATTATGATGAGTTCCAACTTAATACCTAAATCATAATCAACATCAAGGAGATTGTGTACATACTAACCAAGCATTAGATAGATAGAAAAATCAAAAAAGTGGACATGAATAATATTTCTATGTTTGAATAAGGTTATAACACTGATTTACAACATTATTTGCGAGTCTTGCATAATGCCTACACCTTATAAAACATAAAAAATTAATGTCAAAAGCTAAAGATATTACCAAAGATGCCCATTAAAGAAGCTAAAAGTTTATACTAATCCTTGAAATCAAAATCCATCCACAAATGAAGTATGATACTAGAGCTCTTCCAAAACAAGTACTAAGTATAAAGAAAATGTAATCATGAATATTTTGATGTAGCCTTGGATGAATACTATTCTTTGTTGCATAAATGTCTAGGCCATGAATTCTCTCAAAGAAAATAACTATGATACATCATAGATGGGCTCAAGAATAAAATAAGAGAGGCTCTTAATATTTTTTCCCAAGGGAGACTTTAAGAAATGAGGACCAATTGGATCCAATATTTGATAAATTAGGTAGCCAAAAATGAAGGAGAAATTGAAAAGAAAGAGATCATAGAGGAATATAATAGAGACTCATCTCTCAATAAAAAGAAGGTTAGCCTTTATAAACTAGAACATTAAGCATCATTAGAAAAGGTGGTCTAGCAAAAAACCTTGCTAATGAGAATATATATCACTAAAATTTCAACTAAGGTTAATGACATGTGTAATGCCATTAATAAAAAATTCTAATTATCATTAAAGATTATAAAGAAAGTAAAATATTAAGATAGAGCTAGAGAAAAATACAAAAGAAATAATAAGGTCATAAAAAGATACTTCACCTAACAAAAAGGAAAAGTAGTTACAATTGAAAAGATTTCAAACTCATATTCAAATGATGATAGTTGTAACATCTATTAGTATGAACATCCTATGGGTTGTTTCCTTGTGATATCACATCTTTAAGAACCTATTACTTATGTCTTAAACCTAAAATTTATCAAAAGACAAATGCCTAAAAGATTGTCTTATCCTTAAGGAAACTGTTATCAATTCTAGCATCAATAGTACCACTATCCTAATAGGGATCTATTATATCCTTAGGAGTACTACAAATAGTAGTGGAAAAATTCACAATCATGGGGGATGCCATTACCCAAGCAACAATACCCTTATAAGTAATATAATCCTTATGGCTACCATGTCTAATAGATTATGTCAATAAGTGGCTCTACCACTCATACTCCTATTCATCATTACTACCTTCTAGAGTACCATATACTTCCCACCCTATGAAATGAACTTCTCTTGTATGCTCCCCATCCTCTCTACTACTCTTAGCCTTACTCCTAATCCTTTTTCATGTGCTTCACTAATGTAAGGTAAAATCCCTCCATATGAAATGCTAATAAAGTAGCAAACATGTACATGGATTATAGTTCCAAATATTCTGAGTGGAATCCATAAACTTATTCTTTTCTTTGATGTGCTAATCCACCTAAACCTACGTAACCCTATATGGCTATACATCCCACATCAACCATCTTCCATATCTCATAATAGTTTTCTTTAAACTAAAGTAACAATGACCAAATTATCATGTTAACATATGCTATAACAAACAAGATCAAGGTAAATAACCTTTCTAAAAAATGAACTAACCCTAGAAGTCCTCTTATTTATTTACAAATTGTAAGAAATGCATCATGAAAAGCTCCATTAGACATGTGACCCATGTCTATAGATTCTCCTCATATGATATTACTATTGGTTATGAGATTAAAAACACATATGTTCCATGCTTATAAATCCTCCTTTAACTCAAGGCCAAGGTCTAAGACACATACTCTAATGATTGATTAATTATTTTTAGTAACATTAATATCTCAAAAAATTCTCTTATTGATTGGTATTGTTTCAATTTGATTGCTATTTGATCCCATGATGATGGCCTTAGGATTATCCAATGCAATGCCATTGAAAGTGATCTAGACTTGGTTTGAACACCCAATTGATAAGTATGACTAATTATTTTAATTCTTTCTTACATGCAAAATCCATTGCAACCATGGTTAGGTACCTCATGTCCCACTTTTGCAATCCCTTCTGACTCCATTTCATGTTATCATTATGTTTTAATGATGAATTTGGTGGTTTTTTCTAGCATAGTGTAAAATTTCAGCATCAATAGTTATGTATATATGTATTGGAACAAAGTTATGATTCACATTCAATTTCTTAAGTGCCCATAAAAACTTATGAGAGTGGTTATACAACGGCATTAAGGGTAGGAGCTTGTGTTAGGGAGAACCCACTTGAATAACTCTTATGAATCATAGCTAATAACCAATATGACACCCTCTAGAATATCATGGGCAGTTTATTTACCATTATGTGTCATTGTGACCTTTTCTTCTCTTTGATTTTTTATTGCATTTTATTGGAGTCTTATTAATTTTATTAAGTCTCATGTTTTTTTACCTAATACAACAATTTTTTATTAGTTCTAATCATTTTAGGCATATGAAAGATTCATCCTCTAGTTTGGCAAGCCTTAGGAAGCAGTAGAGCACTCAAAACACTATGAAATGTCAAACTTTTAAAGGAAAACTAAAGAAAAATATAATTTTTAAGATCCTTGATATCATAGCTATGATGATGTAGGCCTTGTGATGTCATAGCTATGATTTCACATATATAAAATAGTATATATGTGTATGATATTCCTTAGAAATTTTTCACATTTCTTTTAAATAGGAAGGGATTTTTTGTTGTTTCCAAAGGCTAGAGCTTTTGAAAAGTCATAGCTTTAAATCCTTAGGTTTTATTCATGCAATTCAAAAACTCTTCATTTCCTAGAGCTGATATCTTTCTCATGGGGAACACTAGGATCACAATTCAAAAATTTTCTAACCCTTATTTTTGAGCTTACTAAGGTAATTACTAATAAAAATAATAAACTTAAATTAGTAATTTAATGATTTAACTACCTTAGAGCCTAAGGAATGACATGTCATAATCACCAAATGTTAATATTATATTTTTTAAAAGTTTTGATTAATGCAACATCAACAAGGAATCAAGACCATAATAAAAGTATTAAATATTAATGATTTAGCTTTGGTAATTATAGATGATTCCTAAACACATTCTTGAAGTAGTAGGACCCTCATAGCCTAGGCAAAAAAGAACATGTAGAGAATGTGGCAAAGACAAAGGACAAAGACAAGGATGAAACCAACCATAATATTCCCATGCAAAGGATCTATGAAGGAAACAAGAAGTTGATCATACTATGCTTCAAGACCAACAAAAGTAGAAATCTACATAGGCAGAAGAAATAGTACCACTTGCTCTAGTACCAAGTAGACAAATCATTCTTTCAAATGTATGCATAGAGGTCATTGGTAATAAATCCTTCATGAATGGAGTAATCATGGAGCTTAAAATTGGATCATTCATAGAGTTTTCAGCAAAAGAGACATAAGAGCAATTACAAGCTTCTCCATTTTTGCCAACTCTATTAGCCAATAGAGGATGGTGTGAAGGTAGGAATCATTGTAATAATGAAATTCAACACAATCTAACATGAAACTGAGCTACGAAATCTTATGGCCACCTAATGATTTAAAAAAATCAATCTTTCAAATAATTTCTCTCAAATAAAAAGGGGACTTGTAGAGCCTGGAAAAAGTTTGACAATCTAAGTTAAATGTTTTTACCAAACATTAGTAAATTAATAACAAAAGAAAAAACATGTGCATGATATACCCAATAGAAAATAAACATAGATCATATATGAATTTATATGAAATTAAATGCAACATGTGGCTGGCAAATACGAATAATTGTCAATGAGATATGAAGTAAAAAAATATACCTAATCTATTAAAGTGTTAAACCAAGAGAAAATGTGAAGAATCAAAAATTAGATCTATAGCAAATCTAGATCATACAAGAAACAAAAAGCCTAAAGAAAAAAAACCTATATTAGAACAAAGACAAAAGATTAGGAACTCCAAAAAGATGTTTCAAGATATGTACGAGGGATGAAAGGTATCTAACAAGAAGTTGTGTTACCTAATTCTTCTTTAGTACATGCACTTGATGCATATCTAATGGAAATAATAGCAAATATAGTAGCTAAAAATGTAGATGGAAGGATCATATTAATGTGTTAAACTAATTCTAAGTGATTTCTCCATGTGTCAGTAGGACAACATGAAGACGATACATTGTGTCAGCATGGAAAAAGAAAGATAAAAAAATAGAGCAATTATTCTATGGAAAGACACAGTCTTTGAAAAGAGATTTTCAAATCACCAATCACAAATAATATTAAATGTGATGGCTAGTAGAGATAGTTGTAAATGCTAAGAAAATATCCGAAATTTTGATGAAGGAAAATTCCAATTAAAATGTTTGAATGGCAAATCCACTCCTTTTCATTTATGAGTATCCTTATTTTTATAAGTTAAAAATACACTGTAGATCATGTTGGAACAATGCATTAGGGTCCAAAAAATCTTTTGGAAGGTTCTAGAAGCTTATGGATAGAAGAATTTACATGTAGATGTGAAGATTGACATCAGATATTGAATGCAAAATTAATATTTAATGTTAAAGAGCCAATATGCTAAAAAGATAAAATTTGATGATGTACATCAAAAGTAGATCTAACATAAGACACTCAAAAGCTAGAAGTGGAATCGATGCTGGAGCTAACATCAAACATCAAAAGTGGAAACCATAGATGATAAACTAAAAATGAAACTACAAATGATGCAAGATGTCATTTCTAGCAATCCAAAGATAGAGATCTAGAAACCATATTGTATATGATGCAAGATGTCAAATCTGAGTTGCTGAGGATGGATCTGAGTTGAGAATTTATAGAATGTATCCAAGACTCCAAATTATGCAAAAAAAATGCCAAAGTGGGTACAACAATGAGTGAGAAGATGTCATGGTTAATATTGAAATAATTATAGTGTCTTATGTTGTGGATGTTATTACTACAATGTTAGAATTACCTAACATAAAAATTGTTGTGATCTCTACCTAATCTGACCATAACACTAAGGACCTATGGATGGAAAGAACTTATGGAGATAAAACTAGTATGGTATCTTATCTACAATAGAATAGATCTACTTCAAAATATAAATCCATCACATCTAGTCCACTATGTACCTAAATAAGATATCAATGGAGCACTATACTAACTGAAAAGTATTCATCCAATATGAGTCATCTTCTTTTCTTTAAGATCCCATGTAGATTTGCAAAGTAAATTAGTAGGCCAATACTTCCATTTTTATGCATCATCAAAAAGCTTTGCAAGCGAGCTAGACTACTAGAATACATGATTAAGAGTGATCCAAATTCATCAACTCAAAAATGATGAAGCTCATACCTATGAAAAAGGATCAAGTAGAACCATCATCCAACATGGAAGCTACATAAATTAGTTAAATAACACAAATAATAACTTCTACTCTAGTATCAGTAATTCCTACAATGGATATTGTTGGATCATTTATGTATGTTATTATAGCAAATCCTAGATTCTATCATCCAATGATGAGACACCTTTAAGAAATATCCCAAGCTATAATTTGGAGGGATACAAACTTTTCATAATGCTTAAGGATATTATTTGATGAACTTGAGGTCTCCATAGTTCCAATCTTAAGTAAAATCTCAATGTAACCAATAAGGAATGATTAGGATGCCCAAATTTTGTGGAATGCTATTTCATTCCAAGTCATCCTTGCATTTTAAGTGCGGCTACAAATCTGATCATTTTCCATGAAAGTCATAAAGATGCTATCAATGAAGTTACTAAACATGTTAATGCTACCTAAAATATTCATGTGGATCACATTCATGGTTTTATGAATGCCTAGTATGTTTATGAATCTTCAACTATTTATGGTAAAGCTATGAGAATAATGAGTGTAGTTGAGCATGAAGATATCTTACACCAAAAAATTCAAATTGGCTAGAATATTAAGACATATTTAAGATCCCTAAAAATGTCATGATGGTCTAATCTAAACTAATTTTAATTAAAGGAAAGTGGGTGATCACTAAGATCTAGCTATAGCATGTCATGAGTGGCAAGGTACCCTACATCCAACCATATGAATCTCAAAGTGTTCACGTGTGATCTAGTCGAATTACATGGACTCAATAGTTTTTGATGCACTAGTCTTCTAGGAAGTGAACCTTACCCTAAAGTTCATTCGTTATCTTCCCAACTACACTTGTGAGGTTCAAGGGTATGGTTTTAGTGTAATTTAGGTACATGATTTTTTTTCATTTTATATTTTATGTTCTTTGGTTCTTAGAGTAGAGAGATGATATAATTTAACAAGTAACCTAATTTAACTACTTACTAGTCTCTAACTAATCCTAACATAAGCATCCAACCCCACTTTCTGTACATGTCCTAAACCCATGTATCGACTACTGGGTTAGCAAGCACTACACTACTAGGCACACCAAGCAATAACACTACTAGAATTACCAAGCAAATACATGTTTACACTTGAAGTGGTCGTACTTATGTATTTAACCTATTTAGCTTATCTTACTTAATCACTTAATTAACTTAATTAATAAGAAACATTGAACAAATAACTGAAAACATTAAATGCAAGAATAAAACATTTAAACTATTCTAAATACTACAAGGTTTATCAAGAAGCTCATATTTATTATTGTACACACTGGTATGGTTTAGGTACAATAGTGCTTGAATATAGATCCATACACTCAATGAATCCTACTATAGGCACTTAGGAAAATATTCTAACTTTCAAATGAAAAAACTATAAGAGCTCTACTACTACTATGACTTCTTCCTTTCATAAACATAGTTGGAAGCTTGTATTTATAGTTTTTTCTACAGTACTACATCAACGGGACCCCATAGACATAGTAAAAACTATGTCAACATAGCCCCATCAATAAGGCAACACAATGTAAACAAGGCTTCATCAATGGAGGCCCATCAATGTGACACTTTGACACTCATCATATCCCCACAACTAAGTGAAAACTCATCCTTGAGTTCCCTTACAAAATTGGAAAGGTATGGGATTATTGACTAACTCTTAACAAAACAAATTGACTTGACAAAACTAACTGCCCAAGTGTACAAATTAACAAATTACAAAAATTTTGGTGTTCATGATAAAAAATTGAACACCATTACATGACTACACAAAAATTTGATAGCACATCCTCTAATGGTGTGAAGACAGTGGAGAAGGTCAAATAGTCCTAGACAATCGAGGCTCCTGAGGTTCTAAAGGACCTTCACTGATTTCAGGCATGTGTGGTAGTTGAGGTGGCTATGGCTATCTTGCTATAACTACAACCTCTGGTGGAAGGAAAAAGGCATCTAGTAATTCCTTTATCTTCTCCTCCTTGCTCTAGGGATCACTCACAGTCCACATGGCATCACCATTGTGGGCTAGAATTGGGATATCCCATGGATAGGACATTATTGAAAACATCTCCTTCACATTGACAAACTAGGTAGCAAACTATTTACATTTGATATCAAATGTCCTAACTACACTCTATAGCTCCTGGTAGTCATTCATCCTCCTGGCCAAGTTCTCAGTAGTTGATCGTTGATTAGTGAATTGTGACTTAAAAACATCAAGTTTAACGTTTGCCACCACAAGCTTCTACTTAGTGTCATTGTAATGTTTGAACTTGACCTCATATAACAAGTATGAGCTAGCCACCTATTTCTCCAGTTTTGACTGTAGTTGTCCAACAATCAACATGGCTAGGTTTGCATAATGGAGATTGGTGAGCTCCATATATTCTATCATCTCTTCAATCTACAACTTCTTTGTGCAAATTTTTTTTTTATTATAAGAATCTATTCCATTGATGATGGGTTACCATAATTCTTTCCCTTTTTGGAGTTGTTAGAAAGCTTCATTCATTTTTAACTTCATCAACTAGATGTGTTTCTCATTTACTTCCTTTTGTAGACTAACCTACTCTTTATAATGACCTTTAACTCTCTTAAATTTGAGAGCCTCTAATTTCTAGATAGCTACCTTAATCATAGTATTCTAGTGAAGGGCACAAACCTCCTCCATGGAAACATTTCTATTTTTTACAACCAATCTCCTCAATTTTGAGTTTGCCCTAGCTAATTGCTCCTACTATTGATGGATGAAATTAGTTAATTGTTTCTTGTGCTCATCAACATTTCATGGATGATGATTTTCTATGGTTAATTGCACATTCTCCTTGTGGGTTTGATCCAAGGCCTTCTAAATCTTGTGTTGTGTAGCCTCTACCAAGAATCAATAGAACACCATTGTTTTCATTACACCCTTAACCCCTTTCAATTTAGTGTGAAGCTGTTGCATAGCTTCATCTCTTGTTAGTGCTAAGTTGAGAAATGTGGAGTCTACAATTTTGGCTCTTAACTCTACAACTTCTATAGGCAAGCATTCATTCTACTCTTTGACTATTTCAAGTTTCCCCTCTGAGATAATATTCTTACCCCTTTCCTCAGGTAGCTTTGACTAGGTTGCAATAATGTTTTTTGGAAGGTTAAAGACATCCAGAAGCTATTGCCTGGTTCCTACCAATCAATCAAGAAAATATTTGTGCAATGCTATGTTTATTCTATCACTTATGGTCCCTACAAATGTCTATGCATCGTTTAGTGAACTGATGTCTAGTGCAGGTGTTGTAGGTGCATTAAAAGTTTCAGCAATATCATCTATGATTACTTCTACTGTAGTTTCCTACCCCTAGTGCTACATCACCAATACAGTTGCCCCTTCACCCTCCTCCAAGTGCATCTAAAAGGTCATAGCATTTCCAAAGATTTTTGGGAATGGCTGTTATTCTATAAGAGATACTATGACCTCTCTAGCACTTGGATTCAACCTTGTAGGCAACTATGTTCTTTGGGCTAGGAAAATGGATCCACCTCCACCCATCAAGCGAATTTTTTGGGCCATCTTATTAAGGTGACTAATTGCTAATCTATACATGGATGGGTCCCCACCACTCATGTTTACTTGTTGCTCTTATTCACTCAAGAGACATTTTCTGTATTCACACAATCATTGGGTAGTTGTAGCAACATCTATCATAGTTGTTTGAGTGGCAAGTGAAGGTGGTGGTCACTACTCCTCTTCTTGGATAGTGGTTGTAGGTATCTTATCCTTCATCATTTCTACCTATGTAGTAACCAAAATAGTTTTGACAATATCATTGGTGTAATGTACTATTCCTCCCCTTCAACAAAGTTTTCTAATGAGACATGGAAAGGGGAGTTCCTTCCTTCCACATTCATTTTCCTTAAATTGCTTCTCCCATCTCTAGATTGATTAGCTATGGAAGGTTGCCTAAGAATCTCCCACTCATAGTGGTGAATGCTCAAGCAGAAAAGGTGGTGATCTCACTATGGGATTAAGGTGGAAGGTTGTAATCTTATAATGAATCCTCTCTTTTGATGTGAGCACACCAAACTCCTTGCAATCAACACCATAACACCGTTGCACCCATTCTTTCTTGATATTAGGATGCCCCTACATTGGGATCTCAATAAGGTTTTTCCCCATTTCTGGTAACCCAAGCACCATAGTAATGGCTTGCATTAAGTAGGACACTGAGATGTCCTTAATTTTTATAGTTGATTTGGGCTACCTATTATTCCAAAATAGGAATGTCTCTCCCATGTACCACTTCTCAATGGAAGTGATGATTAGCCACATGGGAGAGGCCCTCAACTGGTCCTACACTTCTCTTGGTGCATGTTCTAGGAAAGGGAAAAATTTTAACTCTTGAAGAACTAATTTTTGAACCTCCCTTGATTTGATCTACTTTAGATAAGCCTTTGTTAAGGTCACCTTAAGATTTTCTAGTTGTGCTGGCACATCATCCTAATAGGAGTGTCCTGTTTCTACTGCAAGTTCTAGAATCTATTGGATAGATTCCACCTTTGCCTCTTCCCTAAGAGGACCTATGGAATGGATTGCAAGTGGTTCTTCTTAGGCCTAATATTAGCCCCTTCCTATTCTAGGCCATTTCTCCATTGGTTGGGACAGTCCTGCTTCTTGTGTGTGCTTCCCTTTGGATGCCATCTGTAGTTTCAACACATCCATGGATTAGTAGATATAATGTGTAACTTTAAATTTTCTATTATTTGACGATATGGAATAGTAAGAAGTCCATGGAAACACCCAAACACCCAAGTAGAAGATTACAAAGAGTATCAAATCCCCTTAAAATCACACCTTGTACGAACCTTTTAATCCTTCCCAATTCCTAAAACTACTAAGTTCACCAATTTATTAAAAGTTGATTTAATGAAAGGGACCTCAAATTTTGATAACATGGAAAATCATAGTCTGTGAATAAGTGGATGTCATAGACTCACTACCTATTCCATGAAAAAGAAACCATGATTGAGCCATCTATACAAAAATTCAAAAATAGAAACCAGACATTAGCAAACAAAACATTAATCACAAACCACCATTAGTAACAGCTACAACACCACCATGTCCTGTTGGCACAAAGCACATTTATTAGCAAAAACTTGAAAATCACACTCAAACAAAACAAAGTCAAATATATAAGAAAATGTAAAAATATTCAAGAAAGATTCAAATGTACTAACAGTGATGTAAAACAATAAATGGTATAAAATAGGAAGAATTTTTAAAATCAAAAAGACGTAAAATAAACAACTATAAAGATAAAAATGTGTAAAATAAAAAATAGAAAAACTGAGAAGCCATATGGATGATTAGAATAGATGGCCATCTCCCTCATGACTAAGTTTAAAGGAGGAGATCTGAAAAATTAAGTGTTGTTGTTCATCTGTTAAGGTATTTTTTGTATTGGCTTGCTTTGGCTCATGGAAAAGCTTCACTTGTTGGATGTTGACCAACTGCTTTTTATTTGAGCTCTCAGGTTTGTATATGGTCATGATCCCAAAAGGAAAGGTTTCATAAATTATATAAGGTCCCTTCCACAATGTTTGAAATTTTTTTTTATACGATACATGTGTGGGATTCTAGTAGAGAACCTAATCTCCTAGTTAAAATTTTACTTTCTGTATTCTAAGGTTATGTCATTGTTTCTTGAATGTCTTAAGCACTTTATTCAAAGATAGGACCACTAATTGGTTTTCATCTAGCACATTGAGGTTGATCAATCTTTCTTTTTGTGCTAGACTTAGGTCAAGGTTCAGTTTATAGGCTATTGAGAGTGTACGAAGCTTGGATTGAATCAGAAGTGTTGGAAGTTTTCCATACACTAGCTTGTAGGTAGAATAGACAATAGAAAGTTTTCATGTTGAGTGATAGGTCCAAAGGACATCATTGAGTTTTGTGCTCCAGTCTCTCCTATATTTGCTTATAGTCCTTGTTAACATCATTATGATCTCCTTGTTAGTTACCTCTACTTGACTGTTGGCTTGGAGGTAATAGGGTGTTGTTAATTTATTTTTGACCCCCAAGAATTGCATAAGTTTTCGAAAGGTGGCACCTGTAAAATGAGTTTCATTGTCAGAAATTAGTGCACATGGCACCCCAAACTTATTTACAACATTTTTTTGTACAAATCTAGCAGTAATGGATGATGTACAATCAGTGACGGCTACTACTTCTACCCATTTGATGCAGTAGTTAACTACTATGATGATAGACATCTTTTTATTGGACATAGATGTGATGGGACCCATGAAGTCTATGCCTCATATGTCAAAGGGCTCTAGTGGTTAAATCAACTATTGAGAACCCTTCATTCATGCAATCATCCCACCATCTCTTTGACAATGTTTACAAGATCGAACAAACTAGTGGGTGTCCCTAAAGATTGTAGGCCAATAGTATCTTATCATTAGGATTTTTATGGTTGTACATCTCCTTGCATTATGGCCTCTTCAAGGGCCTTTGTGAGCATCCTGGAGAAAGCATAGTTGATCCACATTAGGGACACACCAATGAACTAGGACATCAGCACACATCTTGTAAAGATATCCATTGATTTCCATGAAGTACTTTGCCTGACGAAGAAACTATTATTTCTTCCTAAAGTCTAGACCTTGTGGCATCTCTTGAGTGAGAAGGTAAGTGAGGATGCCATTGTACCATTTTATTTTAGTGGCCACCTAGTCATTTATTACTCCTCTAAAGAGGAGTTCATCTAGAAATTAATTAGACAATGGACTCTCCTCCTCTTTGTTATCCCATCTTAACGAAGAGAGGTGATCAATGACCGCATTCTTAGTCCCTTTCTAATCTACCATTGTAATATTGAATTCCTGCAAGATCACAAGCCACCATATGAGACAAGGGATCACTGTTGGCTTATTCATTAGGAAGTAGATGGCACTATGATCTGTGTGCACAAACACCTTATAGCCAAGCACATAGTGCCTGAACTTTTTGAGAATAGACACCACTGTCATTAATTATTTCTCTATTGTGATGCAATTCAACTATGCATCCACAATGCTTAGACTTGCATACTGGATGTAATATGGATGTTTCTTATCATACAATTGTGTGAACATGACTCCCAAGGCATAATTAGATGTGTCCATCATTATGTAAAATGGTTTAGTCCAATCTGGTGCTCAAATGTACCTAGGTACCTAATCTAGGTAATCTAGGGCTTGCTCAAATGCTGCCCCATAGGTAGAGAAGTCATCCATAAAGACTTCTACCCCACTACCAATCTGCTATTACAAAATACTAAGCACCAGGCATTGAAATATTGTAGGGGCATTGCATAGACCAAATGGCATCTTACAATATGCAAAAGTCCCCCAGGGACTCATGAATATTATTTTGGCTTGATCTTTGGATGTAATTTGGATTTGGTTATAGCCACTATAACTATCCAAGGAGCTATAATAGCAATACCAAGAAATCTTATCTAACACTTTGTTCAAAAATAGAAAT
This sequence comes from Gnetum montanum, assembly GCA_015680685.1. Classification (NCBI taxonomy): domain Eukaryota; kingdom Viridiplantae; phylum Streptophyta; class Gnetopsida; order Gnetales; family Gnetaceae; genus Gnetum; species Gnetum montanum. Next base: position 406,078 of record MNCI01008068.1, on the reverse strand, counting down.
GAGAAAGGATCTTTAAATGTTGTCATGTTCAATAGTCTAAAGTCAATGCAGATTCACCACTTACCACCTTTCTTTGATAAAATTATGAGTGGGCTAATCCACTCACTATCTACTATGGAATAGATGAACCCTACCTTGTAGAGTTGTTCTATTTTCTCGTTGATGATCTACTTTAACTTGGGGTTCAACCACCATTGTGGCTACCTTCTTGGCTTCATGGCTAGGTTGATGTAGATGTGATGCTAGCATATCCTTGGATTGATTCTAGTCAGTTTGGGATATGACCAAGCAAAGGCTATTAGCCATTTGTTGACCACCTACAACAGCTTGTCTTTTTGTTTGATAGCAAGATTTGCATTGATTATAACTGCCTTACCATTGTTTAAAAATGCATGCTTCATGCCAGTTAGTAGAGTTTTTTAAGTCTAGGGGCTCATACTTAAAATTGTTAAGGATTTCCAACTCTCTCAAACAGTTATCATTGTCTTGCTCATTGTTGAGTTTGTGATGAACTTGCTCAAGTTCATCTATGCCCTTGACATAGACACATGTCAAGCTCTTAATGGATTCCATGCATAGTATGCTATAACCTAAGTCAGTTTTCAACCACTAGGTGCCCTCTTATTTTTGTGGCTATTGCATATAGGCACCTTTGAATATCTATTTCATGTGCACATTGATTACATGCTTTGATGAATGTGATTTTAATAGACTAGATTTTCTACATGCAATTATACCTATTATCCCTGTATGCAATGCATGGAACACACTTCCTCTCTAGTCCTCCAAATTCATTTTCCTTGAATATTTTTAAGGAGAAGTCCCTAATTTCCATTCATGCATCAACAGTGCTTAACCACACCCTTCCCATAATGATGGGAAAGTCACCTTTGTATTTTTCAACCTTGATCACCAAAAAATCAACTGGATAGGACCACCCACAAACTATGGTCATAATGTCCTCCACTAGTCCCAAAGGAACAATGATTGACTAGTCTACCAATTCCAAAAAAATATTTCTCTTCCTGAGAGGTGGTAGTTTCTAGGCCTTGTACATGTCATAGAAAATGAGATTGACATCAGAACCAAAATCAAGAAGAGCCTTACATGGCTTATGTCTAGTAATCTACAAGTAAATAATAGGACTTCCTAGGTCAAATCATTTAGTAGGAAGGTTGTCAATCTTGATCCAATCAGAAGCAACATAAGTTAATATAAGGGTATAGATCTAAGGCAGCATTTAGTTTAAAGAGCACTTAAATGTATTTGATCTAAAGGATGAGAGTGTTGGAGATACAAGGTGACTAGTTGCATTAGGTTGTGAGGGTTTTTGGTTTTAGAGGATTGATGGATCAAAAAAATGGTTGTTTACCAAATCAATTATCCAAACCACTCAACAAGAATATCGGTTGTAAATTCATAGCCCTCATAGCATTTTGTTGTTGTGGCTATGGGGGAATTTCACCCTGCATGAATGGAGTAGGAGGTAACTAGGTAGAGGGTGGAGGGATGCATGCAAACAAATGCAAAGGGTGGTATGGATATGGGTGCTTCCCTCAAGTAGATGGTGAATGAGTTTTATGGTACTCTGGAGGGTAATAGTGATGTTAGAATGAGGCATGACTTGCAAAGCCAGGTTGCTAAACATAGTACCCGTATGGTTCTGATTATCTATAAGGGTATTACTATCTTGATGGTGGCATTCCCCATGAATATGGTTCATGTCACTATTCATACTATTCATATGGTTTTGGTGGAGCTTCACTTGGATAGTAAGCTTGTTGTTGCTAGTGGAACTTCCTTTGATTGCCTTGAGGATAAGGCAAGCATTTGGATGTTTATGGATTAAGTGGATTTAGTTGTGGATTAAGTGGATTTAGTGGATTTAGTTGTGGATTAAGTGTGACACCACAAGGCAACATCCCTTCAAATTTTCATATTGATAAATGTCACATCCATCTTCATCATTGAAGTTTATCTCCACAACTTCTTCTACTATAGCATCTTTTCCCTTACCTCTCTAGTAGCTATGTTTAGCTTCTTTCTATCTTCTATGGTCATGATCACTATTCTGCTCTTTGAATGCTTCAACAGTCTTCATAGTAGTTTAGAACTTTTCATCCAAAGAGTTCCATAATTTTCCAACCTTTTCTGAAATGTCAAAAATATATTTTTAAATAGGAAAGATTTTCCTATTCACCACTTCGTCGAGTGGTGACTCCTCCTCATCATAGAATTTGACTTCCCTTTTCCTGATGGAAGGATTTCTATTATACTCTCCTACACTTTTTCTTTTTCATAATCCACCTTCTTCTTTTGCTACTTACTTTATTAACCTTTCTATCTAATGAGATCTCATTTTGGATAGTCTCCCTTGGGCATAAACCCCAAGAGTTATTTTTGTTTCTGCTAAGCCCATCTATGATGTGGTAGAGTTGTTCCCTCTGAGAATAACCATGTCCATGGCATTAGTGTATAGGAGAATATTATCTACCCATGGTGGCATCCAAGGGTTTGTGTATGCCCTATTTTTAGCCTTAGATTTGCCTTCTCAAATTAGACACCCTAGAGTATGTCTGGTATTTGTCATTGAATAGCATTGTACTCCATCGGTGGATAGATTCTGACTCTAAGAATCAGTACCGACCTTCAACCTCTTTGATGAGTGTCCTAGGAAAGAGTTTGAATTTTTACCAATCATTTTCAATGTCTTGCAAGGCACAAAAATGATGGAAAGCTTCTAAATGCATCTGTAGATTAGAGTTATATCCCCCTCAAATCTTGGAATATTGTTCATGTCTAAGCACTTGATCTACCTATCTTTCACATGCCTAGTTGGGATCTTTACTACCTATGCAATATTAAGCATGCTTCGAGTTGCCAACAAAGGCTCATCATCATCATTATTTTGTTGTCACTAATGATGTTCTCAGTTACCCCTTCATTCATTATAGGCTTGGTGATCAGTATTGTTATCCCATTAAGCATCTCCATCATAGTTATTCCTTCTATGGTTTCTTTTAGAATTAGAAGAAGAGGAAGAAGAAGATGTAGATGAAGAGGGTGAATAGGAAGAAGGACTACCATGATCATGGTGTCTACCAACTCTCCTTCGATTGTCATGGCTAGAGTCATTAGATTTCTTATTATCTTGATGCTTATCTAAGCCCCTGCCTTGACTACCATCTTTGCCTAAACCTTGAATGTTAATAGTAAAATGTAGATTCAGGTTCACACCCCCATGACTAGTAATGAGGGATGGAGAATTTTCATGTTGAGAACCTTCAGAGAAAGGACCCTCATTATCATCTTGGTTCAACAAGAATAAGGGGTTCGTGAACCATTTCCACTTCACAGAGTCATGATGTTTCTCTTGATGTAAATCTCTCCTACGTTGTGTGTCAGTGGGATAGTAGTTCTAGAAGTCATAATCCAACATAACGTGCTCCTCTTGAAGATCATGGATGCCTAACTTCTTAAGTGTTTAAAGAAACATCACAAGCATAGATTGATTGGGAGGCATTACAATGTTGCCTTCCATATCATGACATCGCAATTGCTCATCCTAGTGTAGGATGAAAGTGAAGTTAAGAAGATATTTGGATGAGTATATACCACTTTGCACTCCTATGACAATGGTTTAACATCATCATGCCTGTGAGAAGAAGAATACATTTTGTAAAACAATTAAAATTATTAGTGTGCTTTTGTAATTATATGTTATTTAAGAGTGATGTTGACCTTGGATTCATCCAACAATATTAATGATATTTACTAATCCTAGATAGTGCACATTTAAATGAATAGATTCCCCAACAATGACACCAATGATGAGTGGCAAGATACCCCTATGCCCAACCATACTCAAAGAATTCACATGCAATCTGGTCGAATTCTGTAGATTTTATAGTTTCCAGTGCACTAGTTTTTTAGGAAGTGAACCTTGCCCTGAAAGTCATTCATTATCTTCCCAACTACACTTGTGAGGTTCAAGGGATGGTTTAAGTGTAATTGAGGTACATGGATTTTTGTCATTTTATATTTTATGTTCTTTGGTGCTTAGGGTAGAGAGATGAAATAATTTAACAACTAATCTAATTTAACTACTCACTAGTCTCTAACTAATCCTAAAATAAGCATCTGGTCCCACTTTTCATACATGTCCTAAACCCACATATCCACTACTAGATTACCAAGCACTATGCTATTGGGTGCATCAAGCAGTAACGCTACTAAGCTTACCAAGTGAATATGTGTTTACACTTGAAGCCATCATACTTATGTATTTAACCTATTTAACTTATCTTACTTAATCACTTAATTAGCTAAATTACTTAAAAACATTGAACAAATAACTAAAAACATTAAATGAAAGAATAAAACATTTAAACTATCCATAATGTTGCAAGGTTTATCAAGAAGATCATCTTTATTATCGTACATACCAATGTGATTCAGGTATAACAATGCTTGAATAAAAATGTCTACTCAATCACTCTTGCTGCAGGCACTTAGGAAAATATTCTAACTTTCAAATGAACAAATTGCAAGAGCTCTACTACTACTATGACTTCTCCCTTTCATAAACATAGCTGGGAGTTCGTATTTATAGTTTTTTCTATAGTACTACATCGACAGGGCCCAATAGACATAGCAAACACTACATTAATGTAGCCTCATTGACGAGGCAACACCACATAAACGAGGCCTCATTGATGGGGGCCCATCAATGTGGCCATGTCAATGAGGGCTTGTCAATACAACACTTTGACACTCATCAACATGCAAAGTCAAAAGTTTAATAATTATAAGATGACATGATCCAACTGCAAGATCCAACTTAGTTTGTGGCACTAGAGTTACTTGGTGACTTCAAAACTTAGGAACTCCAACATCTAACTACAAAGCAATGTTAATCGAAAGTTGAAAGGAAGAAAGCCATATTAGAGAAATGGTAACTTAAAATTTAGCTCAATTACCTTTAGGAATAATTTTTAAAGGTAGTTGTTAACATCAAAAGGTTAGCATGGAAGACTAGAAAGCTATCGATGGCAAAGATCTATGCATTTCAACAAATGTTTGCAATTGAAATTAGGACATACAAAAAATAAGTAACCAAGTAGAATATCTTTAAGAGATATTATAGAGAATAGGTAGGCCTCTAAAAGAAGATAAATGAGAAGTAAATTAGGTTAGTCAATGTCTACATCAATGCTACTTTATAACAAACTAATAATGCTATTTTATTATAGAAATTTTCTTCATACTCTTACAAGGAGACCTCTACCAACTAAGTGTTGAAATTCCTAGCATGTGGTCATAAATGGTCTTTGGATTGATATAACCCTTAATATATCAATAATTATAAAACAAAGGAGTACAAAACCTTCAACTAAATATAACCTTAGCCTACTACACATGAACTAGAAATGGTAGAAAGATAATAAAAAATTAAGCTTTTAATGTAAAAAAAATAGCTAAGTGTAAACCACTAAAAATGACTAAGTATAAACTATAGAAAAATAAACAATGAAATAGACTATGAGTAATAAGATAAAAAATAAGTATAAAATTTAAGTAAAAGGGCATAAAATATTAAAATATTAAGAATTGGATAAGGAAGAAACATTCTTAAATCCATTTCCAAATAATAAACTACTATATTAATGGACAACAAAGTGTTTGCCTTCTATGGAGGCCCAAAGTTTAAGCAATGGACAAAAAAAGTAAATGAGTTGAAATTAATAATAAAGGATCAAATCTTGAGAAAAATATGAATTTGAAAAGTGAAATTGAACCTCTAAAGAATTAGGATATGGATGAGAAAGCTATAGGTATGATCTTGGATCAATTTCAAGCCAAAACAAGGTTGTTTTAGCTAAGGAACCCATCACTAATGTTGGAGCTAAAAACATTCCAAGTCTAGAATGTGACGCAAATGCCTAAAAATTCTCTCTAGAAGTGATATTGAAGATGCAAATGGTGTTTTTGGAGCATGAATGTGATGTAATGGTTTCAAGAACTTGTGCTCTTAATTTCTTAAAATCTAATAATTGCTCTTAAATCTTAATCATCTTGTCTAAAATTTGTATTTTAAGCTTATATTTACAAATCAAAAGTTGTTAATTTCAACTTTGGATTTCTGAAATCAAACTTGAAGATAAGTATAGTTCATCTAAAGTTTGCATTGAGTTCAAAAATAGCAAATTTGACCTTTGACTTTGGCAAATACAACATCTTATTGAGGTGACATTGACACTAATGTTAACATCAACATCAATATCACTAACACTAAGAAAAATTTTAATAATTTTTTTAGAGTACTAGTTCCAAACTTTCAAGATGTTATTAAACATCCTAACTGACTTCAACTAATGCCAAAAAAATCCAAAGTGAGTATAACATTGCTTTCTCTTGATGGATACTACTAAAGAACTAAAGGAGAATCTGTTAAAAAGAGACATGAGCTAGTAGGTACTTCTAAGAGAATTAGATAAAGTAGGATGATAGGGAAGAAAATATGGAACATCATCAATGCACCTATAATAGAGTGCTACATTATAGAAGTGAGGCATGGCTAGATCCTAGGAAGCATAAAAAAATTTAAATGAAACACTTCCTAACCAACTAAATTCTCTCAATCACATCCTCACTAGAATAACATAGAGATACTTGTTTGACCTCACCAATGTAGATCATGAAAAGTGAAAGAGATAGAGAAAGAAAAGGATATATCAAATACTGAAAAGAGAGAGTAATAAAGCATAGGTAAAATTATGTTAGGAACATTGGTAATAAACTAATGATGGTGTGTTATGTCACAAAAGTTGGAATCATCTAAATCCCTAAAGCTAATCTCTTCCTTACCTCATCATATCTAGATTTCACATTTCTTATATCATTCTATGTTTGATACTTCCTCACTGCATTGGAGAAGAAACACTCATTCAACCTTACTATTGTTGAATATATAGAAGTATGAAAATAGATGAGAAGAGGGGATGAGAGAAAGAATAGAGAAATATAATACAACAGAGTAGAAGTAATAGCATGCAAAAGTGGAGAGCAAAAAAATGAGGAAAGAAAAGAAAATATCACTCATACACTTGTTATGAGGATGGTGCTATGTTACAGAAATGAGGCATGGCTAAATCTTCTACACTATATGGTTGAAATGGTTGCCATATACACTATCAAAGTAAACCCTCCTTGTCCTACTCAAAAATATGCTTAGTCACATCATCACATGAAGCAATGAGATATTTAGTCACTTAAAACCCTCACTGGTTATGTGAAGTAGATAGAGTAGTATGGGATAGATAGCATAGGAAAATAAAAATAAAATAGTTAGAAAAATAGTGTACGATTGAATCTTGGATACACAATCATAGTTTAAATTACCTTTAAGCTTGACTAGACCTCATGATGATGTCAAATGATTAATTAACCTTGAATGCCTAGATCTCAAGTTTGAAGCCTATTTGACCACATACCCTTAATAGAAAATTTCCTTCAATGGCCCAAATACATAGTCAAAACTCTTGATATAATGGCTAGAGACATCACTGAGGACTCTCTAGTTGAAATTCCTATTACAATCCATGGTGAAGAAAAAACACTAAAATTAAGTTCCTCACTAGAACCCCAAATGGCTCAAGACATCACCAAGGTCCTTTAGGATAACATTAAAGTCTTTTCTTGGTTGTACAAAGATATTCTAGGTCTTGACCCATGATTAGTACAACGTAACATCATACTTGATCCTACTGTCAAGTCCATTAAACAAAAAGTATGTGAATTTAGATCAAATCTATCCCTAGCAATTCATGATGATATTATGAAGCTTTACCAAGCTAGTTTCATCCGAGCAATGGATTACACTAATTGGGTGTCTAATATAGTGGTAGTTCCAAAAAAAATGGGAGTATTCATATTTGTATAGATTTCTGAGATCTTAATAATGCAACTATTAAAGAAGATTTTCCATTACCTAGTATTGATCAACTTATCAATACTACAGTTGAACATGCCTTGTTATCCTTTATGGATGGATGCTCTAGATATACCCAAGTTAGGATTAAACCAAACCATCATCTATACATAATCTTCATGACCCCATGGCATGTCTTTTATTATACCATGATGTTGTTCAGCCTAAAGAATGCAAGTGCAACCTATCAATGAGCCATGAATTATATTTTTAACAATTATATGCTAGGGTTACTCAATGATTATGTCAATAACATAGCAATCAATTTCAAAATGGTCGATGATGATGCTTATGACCTAAACTTAGTGCTTTAATGATGTCTCAAGTACAAGCTTAGACTTAATCCCAAGAAGTATGTCTTTAATGTCAAAATGGAAAAAATGCTCGGTTTCATAGTATCTAAGGTAGGGATACATGTTAACCCTAATAAAGTTAAGACCATAACCAATCTATTACCACCTAGAAATGTTAATAAACTAGGAGACTTACAAGGTATTTTGCAATTTATTCATAGCTTCATCTTGAGGCTCACAGATAAGTTACAATCCATGCAACACTTGCTTAAGAATGGAGTTCACTACAAGTGGACTAACCAATACCAAGAAGCCTTTGACAACATTAAGAGTTGGTCCAATTTCCTACCATGTACCTACCTTAGAATGGCAAACCATTTTATATCTACCTTACAATCTCTAACAACTCCATAGCCTCTTTACTCTAGTAAAAATTGAGATGATGGAGCAAAGTTACCTATCTACTACTTAAGCCATGCATTGGTTGCTTATGGGACCTAATATAATGAGGTCAAAAGGCACTACCTAGCCCTAGTCTTTTTCCTAAAGAAGTGGAGACACTGCCTCTTTAGAAGCCAAATCAACATCATATGTAAAGATAACATATTGAGAACCATAACAACAAATATTTATGAAGGTAGCCAAATAGCTCGATGAAAGCCCATAATAGTTGAGTTTGATCTACATTACATCTCACAAGCCTTAACAATAGGTTAAGCTATATCTGCATAACTCATGACCTCTTTGGTTGAGGAGAATGCTACCATTAATCCTAAGTTCCTTGATGAGCATGTTAAGATTATTAATGAAGTGCCCAAAGGATATGAGGTCATCATACACTTTGATGGAGCTTCAACTACCCAAGGAGCTAGTGATGTTGTTATCATGACACTACCGTCTAGTGAGATCCAACCTTTTACCTACCGATTCCAATTTCCATGTACTAACAATGTAGCAAAATATGAAGGATTTAATCAAAGGGATGATAGTAGCTCATGACCATGGGATTAAATGCTTAATGATAAAATATGATTCACAACTAATGGTTAACCAAGTAACAAAAGTCTAAGCATGCAAAGCTAAACATTTATAGCCTTAGTATAACTTAGCTAAAATGCTCATGTCACAATTTACAGACATGGGTATCCAACACATTCCCCAATGTGAGAACACACTAACTAATGCCATCACAACCTTAGTCCTAAGTGTAACACCTGATGTATTTAACAAGTTTTCCTCCTTAATGAATGAATGTGCTCTTTCCATCATGCAAATACTAAAGGCAGCTGCATAGCCTCTATTGACAATTCTCCTTAATAAAATTGGTATGATGATATCAAGTATTACTTAACGCATGATGAACCTAAATAGAACCTATCTTACAAAAAGATGCTATACGTAAACAATCAAAGCAATACATCATTATAGCTGATAACACATTATGTCGAAGGTCCTACAATGGCATATGGCTAGTATGCATGGGCAGAGAAGATGCCTATATAGTTCTTAAACAAGTACACAAGGGTATATGTGGAGGTCATATAGGACCTAGAGCCATGGATGCAAAGATTAGATGATTATGATACTATTGGCCCTATATGGAAAGTAACTACCTGCAAAAAGTTAAAACCTATGATATCTACCAACAACATAGCAACCTAACCCATGTGCTGCCAATTGAGTTACATACCACTTAGATCACATGGGCATTCCAATGATGGAGAACAGACATAGTTAGACTAAAAACACCTAAATCCTCTACTAGACATAGCTTCATCATCATCGTAACTGAGTATTTTACAAAGTGAGTTGAATCTATCCCTCTGAGACAAAAATAATGCAACAAGTCTATAAATATTTCTTGGATAACGTTGTATCCTATTTTTGCCTATTGTTAATCATCGTCAAAGACAACGGACCATAATTTAGTAACCACAATTCAGTAGCCATAAGATGCAAACCTTTTACCAATAATTAAACATCAAGCATTCCTTCTTATCACCTTACTACCCATAGGTTAATGGGGAAGTAGAAGCCATCAACAAAGTCATCATAAATCTTCTTAAGAAGATGCTAAGCAATGACAAGCACAAGTGGCATGAACAACTACTATATCCACTTTGGGCCTCTAAAACAATCTTTAGAATAGCAACTAGAGCAACTCAGTATATCTTTGTTTATGTATCTAAAGTTGTTTTTCCTCTTGAATTAGAGGTACCAACCTTAAGGATAACCCTTATCAACCTCATCTACAATGAGCAAAATAAGGAGATGTGTACCATGAAACTTGACCCAGTAGAAGAGCAATGCATACAAATGCTTGCTCACATTAAATGATATCAAGAGAGGTAGAAACAACAACATCATCATGATCTAAATAGGTAGATAGTTAAGTAAGAATACCTTGTCCTCAAAGACATTCACAAACATATGGATAAATTCTTAGCTAGTTAGGAAGGACCTTTCTTAGTCACCAATGCTTATGGTAATGGAGCATTCAAGTTGACAAACATGGATGGACATGAATTGACCAACCCGATCAACCATTCATATCTCAAATAGTATTTCATCTAATGTTAATCCATTTGTATGTAGCCTTTGTTTGCTTTAGATTCACAAGTTAGATGAACAACCATTGATTAACCTTATAGCTTACAATAAGTGAGCCTACATGATCCTTTGCCTCTTTTTAGCCTCTCAAAAATACTGCAAATTTTTTATGAAGCTGTATAGCATAACATAGGGTTCATAAGTTCTGCTAATTATCACCAATGGTGACCTATGTACACTTGTTACCCTATGTAACCATTTGTAAAATCATGAATTCTTTAACTTGTTTGATCGTACTCTTAGATTTATGCTTACAAGATGAGCCTAGAGTCATTGTAGAGGTGTGATTCATCACAAAGGTGAGGCACCATGAGATCTTGATATATTAGATTTATTTAGCAAGTTCCATCTTACCAATAGTACTTACCTCACATCACTTCCATTACCACTTCTAAGCTATAACCTTGTAGCCCAATCATAGACTTCCTTACCTTGCTAACAATGAAGATCTATGTTTGACCTTCATGCACTAAGGTCTTATAACATCTCCTTCCACATGATCCACCATCAACTTCATTGAATGCAACACATCTAATTCAACAAGAAAATGAAATAAAATTCACCCTTAACAATGAAACCCAATGAAGGTTTCAAACCTAAAAAAAAGAAGGGGGAAGTAAATTACCAAGAAAGCCAAAATGCCAATGAAGCTTGAAGATAGTCAAATAAATTTCTCTAAAATAAAATATCCAAGTGACCAAAGAAAGCCTTAAAATGGAGTGCTAATCCCTTCAAAACATTATCAAGTAACTAGCAATTCAAGTGTAAAGCATGGAGACCTATTCAACCAATTGACCTATCACCACCACATCACTAGTATGATGTCAATATTTGTAATTTCTTGTTCAACCATGTGAAAATTCTCCAATAGCCAATGTAGCCATTATCTTATCTAAAACTCTTGACATCCTACCATGATCTCATTTCACCTTCATGAGTATTTCTTAGCATGATTCAAAAACTACAGAATACATTGTGGAGAGGGGGCATTGGTGATGAACCCATGGTAATGTTTTGTATTCTTTGTTGATGTCTCTCAAGTTAATCCTCAAAACATCAATAAAGGGGGACCGATGAAACACCTCAAGGAAAATTCATGTTGCAATGTGAAAGCCCATAGCCAAAATGTTTATTCTAATTTCATGAAAATCAAAAGGTAGAAAAAATCACCTTGCTTTCACCAAAAATCCTACATTATGGCCTTATATTGAAAAATTTTTAGGTCGTTTTCAATGTAAAAATTTGATATTTGTAGCCCACACACTATAGATCCCATATATTCTAGCTCATGAAGGCTAAAAATGCTCTACAAGTTATAATGCCTTGTATCCCAGCTTCTGGAAGCCAAAAAATGCATCACAAGCTACAAACTCCATGTATTCTAGCTTGTGGGGGCTAAAAATACTTCATAGCCTACAAAATTGATATTTTTATCTCATAAACTATACATTTTAACTTCACACACTATGCAGTGTGTGGGATTTGGGCTTTGATTTCACACAATCAACATCTCAGTCCCACATGTTGGGCAACATGTGGAAGCAATGTGTGGCACTTGGGTTTTAAGCTCACACATTGCACTTTGACCCAAGAAAAATTTGTAATGCTCAAAAACTATAATGAATGATAGCACAACAGATTCATAGCCTATAAATAATAAATTTAATGCATCTTTTAGGAATTTTTGGAAAATCTTGCAGCAAATCACTTAGCATAAATCAATCAAGATTTATAGTAGATTTTGACAACCTTTTGCACCATTAATAGCATTGATTTCAAAGAGCAAGATTTGGACCAAGAAGTTATGACATTGTAGATCAAATTGAGAAACCAATGTAGAACTTTGTGCAAAACACACCTTGCAAATCTATACCAAATCCATCAAGCACATTTGTTTCTTAGAATTTTAAAAGCCTTGATCTATACTCTTGTTGAAACTTATTCTTGCATTCATTAATTTATTACATTTAATATAAGAGTTGTAGTCATTACCATTTGGCTACATTACTCTCGTATTCTTCCTATTCTTGGATCTTGCATGTCATCTCATTTCATCTATTTTATCATAATTTTTCTACATTTTACATTAATTAGTAATATATTTTTAAGTCCTTGAGTGATCAACAATACTATTCAAAGTGCTCTGGATCCTTTTCAAGGCCCATGGATCTATGAGTAAAACTATTTTACACAAGATCTTTCAATTTTATAGCACCAAATTTTTCTGTCATTATAGATATGATTAAGAGGGCTCTAAATACATCATACTTAGAAATGATGTAGCTCATACCACTGAAAAAGGATCAAGTGAAATCATCATCCAAAATAGAAGCTACACAAACTAGTCAAATAGCATAAATAATAACATCTACTTCACTATCAATAATCCCTATAATAGATATTGGCAAGCCATCCATGCATGTTCCAATAGTAGATCCTATGTTCTATCATCTAGTGATGAGTCACATTTAAGAAATGGCCTAGGCTATAATCTAGAGGACTACAGACTTTTCACAATACTCAAGGAAATCATTCAATGAACTTGAAGTCTCCATGAACCTAATATTGGATAAAATCTTAATGTAACCAATAAGGAATGACTAGGCTACTCAACATTTTTGGAAATGCTATTGCATTCTAGGTAACCCTTGCATTTAAAAATGGGGCTACAAACCTTATCATTCTCCATGAAAGCCACAAAGATGTTGCCAAGGATGTTACTAAACATGTTGATGTTACCTTGAATATTCACGTGGATTTCATTCATGATTTTATGAATGCCTAGGATGTTTAAGAATTTTCAAGCATTGGTTGCAAAGCTGTGGAAATAATAAGTGGAATTGAGCATGAAGATGTCTTAGATAAACTACTTCAAATTGGCTAGAATATCAAGACATCTTTAAGATCACTAAAAATATCATGGTGATCTAATATAAACTAATTTTTATCAAAGCAAAGTTGGCACTTACTAAGATCCAACTACAGTGTGCAAAGTAAAAAGTTTAATAATTTTAGGATGAGGTGGTCCAACTTCAAGCTCATCTACAAGATCCAATTTAGTTTATTGTAGTAGAGTTACTTGATGACTTTAAAACTAAGAAACTCCAATATCTAACTACCAAGTAATTTTGATGGCAAGTTGAAAGAAGAAAAGGCATATGGAAAGCTTTAACTACTAATGCTAAGGCCTATGTCGTACAAAGAAAAATTATCATGCTAGAAGAAGAAATTAAGAAGTTTTTAGTAGAGAATAGAAGAATAACATAAGTAGCATTAGAGAAACAACACAAAATTCATCTAAGCTAACTCAAGGAATAATTTTTGAAGGTAGATGTTGATATCAAAAAGTTAGCATAGAAGAATATAAATCTTTCGATGGTATAGATACATGCATTAAAACTAAGGTTTGAAATTGAAATTAGAACATGTACAAAAGAGACAACCAAGCATGATATCTTTAAGAGACATTATAGATAACAAGTAGGTCTCTAAAAGAAGATCAATGAGAAGCAAATTAAGTTAGCCAAGGCTCATATCAATGATACTTTATAACAAACTACTAATATTATTTTCCTATAGAAATATTCTTCAAACTCCTACAATGACACCTCTATGAACTAAATGTTGATACACTAAGCATGTGGTCTTAAATTATCTTTGGCTTGATATAACCCTTAATATATTAGAAATTATGAAACAAAGGGACATCAAACCTCCAATCAAATATAAAATCATCTTACTATACATGAACTAGAAATGGTAGGGAGACAATGAAAAAGTAAGATTTTAATGAAAAACATAGCTAAGTGTAAATCACTAAAAGAACATTGAGTATAAACTATTGAAAAATAAACAATGGAATAGACTATGAGTAGTAAGATAAAAACTAAGTATAGAATTTAAGTAAAAGGTATAAAATATTAAAATATTGAGAATTTGGTATGGGAGAAAGAGTCTCAAATTCCTTCCCAAATATTAAACTACTATATTTATGAACAACAAAGTGTTCATCTTCTATGAAGTCTTAAACTTCAAGTAATAGACAAAAAACATAAGTAAATTATAGCTAATATTAAAAGCTCAAATACTGAGTAAAATATGAATTTGGAAAATTAAATTGAACCTCTACTGGATTAAGATATGGATGGGGAAGCTTTAGTCATGATCTAGGATTAATCTCAAGCCAAAACAGCATTATTTTGGCTAAATGCCCCATCGCTAACGCTAGAGCTAAAAACATTCTAAGTAGAGAATGTGTTGTAGAAGCCTAAAAATTCTATCTCTAGAAGTGATATTGAAGGTGTAGAAGGTGGCCATGTAGCATGCAAGTACCCATGCTATTAATCTCTTGAAATATAACAAGTGCTCTCAAATCTCGATAGACAAGCTTAAATTTTGTAATTTAAGCTTATACTTATAAGTTGAAAATTGTCAATTTCAACTTTGAGTTACAAAAATTGAACTTAGAGCTAAGTATAGTTCATCTAAAGTTGATGTCAAGTTCAAAAATAGCAAATTTAACCTTTGACTTTGGCAAATGCGATGACCTATTAAGGTGATTTTGACATTGACGTTAATGCTAACATCAATATCAGCATAACCAAAACTTAGGAAAATTTTGATAATTTTATCAAAGTGTTGGTTCCAAATTTTTAAAATATCATTTAACATCTTAACTGACTTCAAATGATGCTGAGATGATGCCAAGAAAAGTGAAAGGATAGGAGAAGATGCCAAATCTCAAGTTTGAATGCTGTGATTTCAACGATGCTAGCATTAAAAGTGTTGATGCTAACAATAATGTTAGCATCAGTCATATTTAGTCTAAGTTTTGGTATTTTGAAAAAGTTTAAATTTCAAGCTTTTAGGACCTCATTTCATCTTAGAACTAATGCCAAATTTCATTGAGATATCTAAGAAGCCTAGAAATAATTTCATAGGCTGATGGTGAAGATGCATGTTATTACTTGTTAAAGATGAAATTTAGTGATTCTAACACAACATCAGCATCATTGACACTCAGCAAAAATTTTTACTTTTCTCAAAGTGATGATTTTTGGACTCCCATAACCTCAGTTGGCCTCCAACCTATCATCAAAGTTTACCAAGGTAAATTTGAGGATCTTTGGAAGCTTGTAGATGTTATACAATGATGATTATTGGGACAATACAAAGTTCAATGACATTGGCATCAACAACAATGTTAGCCAAGAAGTTAGAAATATTTTCAACATTATTCACAACTAAAACTTCTAACTCTTGAGATGCCAAAACTAACCCTAGAATGAGTTGGAATGATTTTATTTTATTTTTTTAGCATCAAGAAGCCTGTAAACTTTTGGAATACTATGAACTAGATGCAAGAGGTAGCTTGGAAGTTTTAAGGCAATTCCAATCTTGTCAATATTCTAGGCTTAGCAAAAATTTTGATTTTTTAAGTCCTAGAAAAACTTGTAAAAAGATGTCAATTGGAAAACCCTAGAACGTCAAAACTATTATCAATGAGTTGTCTTAGCCCTACGAACTCATTGTGCATGATGGAACATAATTTTGATAGGATTTTAAGTGTCAAAAATAATATTCTTGACATTGATGTTGATGCATCAGCATCAACAACACTTAGTGAAAAGTTCAGCATTTTCTTGAAATTTTATAAAGTTACTAAAACTAAAGCTAGAAAGCTAGGATTGGATCTCTAATGATTCTTTAATTTTTTGATGGACAAAAATAAATTTTACAAGACTACATTTAGAACATTTTATCCTATGGTGTTAGAGGAAAGTTGATTCAAAATCTACTTCTCCTCTAACACTTAAAAAATTTTGAACCCATAGTTTTCTTGAGATCATAAAAATGAAGTTCATAACCTATATTATAGATCCAAATAACCTCTAGGAATATTTGGAACTTGAAAATGTGTCTTGTGATTATCTCTTTTGAAAATTTTATACTCAAACTCACATGGAACAATTTCAAAACCATACTTAGTCTCAATCTCTAGTGAATCAAAAAAGTGGATACAACATTACCCCCTCTTAATGGATGCTAATAAAGCACTAAAGAAGAATCCATTAAGAATAAAATAGGTGGATGATTGATGTAACTACAAGAAGAAAAGTGAGAAGAAAGGAGTAAGAGAAGGAAAAAAAATAAGAATATCATCAATACACCAATCATGAGGATGGTGTTATGTTCCAGAAAAGGGACATGGCTAAATCCTACACGTAGAATGGTTAAAAGGTTATCATTTATGATGTTCACACCCTATCCCACATATGCTTTCAAGACACCCTTACTATAATAGAATAAGTCACTCAATTTTTACTAAATATACTAATGAGAGGAAATGAAATGCAATAGGAAATAGAGTTAGAGGAATGATAAAGAAGAAATGAGAGGGAAGAGATGAAATATATAGCTATCAAATCAGGCTAATAATAAAATAGGGAAAAGAAATAAGGGACATTACCCATACACCAAGATGAGTTGCTATGTCATAGTAGGATGGCTAAATCCTACACATAAGATGGCTGAAAGAATGTCATTTACACAATTCACATCCTATCTCATTCATGCTCTTAATATTCTTTTCTTGAAATAGAAAGAGCTTCTCAATCCTCACTAAATATGCTAGTGAGAAGAAAAGAAATAAGAGAGGAAAGAAAGTTAAAAGAAGAATAGAGAAACATGAGAAATGAAAGATAAAATATAGAGTTGCAAATTCAAGAGAACAATAAAAATTGGGAAAAGAAATGAGGGACATTACCTATACACTAAGATGAGGTGCTATGCCATAAAATAAGGGCATGGCCATGTCCCACACTCTAATGATTTATTGATGCTTAATAGATTTGATTTCCTCCCTACCCCACTCAAATTCAACATACCCTCACATTAATTTAATATAGTAGAACACTCATTAATCACTACAAAAGATAGATCACTAATCAACATCCTCATCATAGTGTGTTGTAGAAGAATATTAGTAAAATGGGATAAGATGAGATTAGGTAAGATAGATGAAATTGCATGAGAAATTTAGAAGAAAATAGTATAAATTGAAGAAAGAAATAGAGTAGAAAATTAAAATGGAAAGGGAATCAAAATAATGCAATAAAAATAAGTAAAGTAATAGATAGATTTAGAGAAAACCTAATGTTTTATATTTTTCTCTTCCTTTTTTTCACATATAGCATCTTTTAATGTATTTATTATTCAAAGGTTCTAGGTATTAATTCCTATTTAAATCTATCAAGTAGTATGCTTCGTTATTAATATTTTTTAGGATGACAAAGGAACCTTTCCAGTTCAGCAAGAATTTGGTTATCCTAGCATTAGCAAAATACCTAAGGAAAAGATTGTACTCCTTAATTTCTCTCAATGTAACATGCTTGTTATGGTGATGGTGCATGACTTCTTCATGATTTTAGATATTGATAGCTACTTGCCTATAATTTTTTTCAAGTGTGTGTAGTTTAACATTATTCATGTTGTGATTCTCTTCATCTAACATTTAATTGTTCAAGGGTGTATGAAGAAAAGACACATCCAGCTTCATCGGCATCATGGCTTTTAATCCATAGGTTAGCATAAATGGGGTTTGGCCAATTACATTATGAAAGATAGTACAATAGACCCAAATGGCATGGAATAACTTGGTATGCCAATTGCATTGGGTTTTGTCAACCAAAATTTTGAGTAAATAGGTAAGGAGTTTATTAGTTGACTTAGCTTGATAATTTGATTTCAGGTAGCACAGAAATGAGAATGATTAGGTGATTTGGTATTTCTCACAAAATTTAACTAGTTCTTTGTTCTTGAATTGAAGTCCATTATCAATGATAATATGAAGAAGTATACTAAAATGGGTGATCATGTGATCTAAAATAAAGTGACAAATATAGTTTAAAGTTGTGGATTTTAGAGGATTAGCTTCAACTAACTTAGTAAAATATTTAGAAGTTGTAAAAATGAAGTAATGACTAGAAAAAGATGGGAGACTAATATAGCCTATTAAATCTACCCTACTTTTTAAATGATCATATGATTTCTAAAGTTCTAAGATCTTGATATGGTACATAAATAAGTGAAGCATGACATTGACATGTATCACAAATTCTAACTATTGTATATGCATCCTTAGAAATCATAGGCTACTAGGGACCTAGAAAAATGATTCAAGCTATGAGAGACCATGAGCCTAGGTGACCACCACATACACAAGAATAAATCTATTTTAAAATGTTTTCTACTTCGTCATAACTTACACAATGTAGAAGAACGCTTGATGTAGAAACACAACATAGAATACCAAGATCAATAATACAAAAATAGTTAGAATTTTTGTGAAGAGCATCCTTTGACAAATAAGATAGATTTTTGGGAGATTTTCTAGTTTGTAAGTATTCTATAATGTCCTGATATTTTACATCTTCTTCTAAGTTAACTAAGTTAATACATTATGTAATGTGAGAGTGATAGTTGCATCTTATGTTAAGTGACATAAATGATCTTTAAGAAGAATTTGCAAGAAGAGAAAAAGTAGCTAATGCACCAATGAGTATGTTTTTAGAGCAATGGATATGTATGATTAAACATTCATCAAATTGAGAAATCAAATTTTTAGCTAACTCTAAATAAGATTAAATGTGTTCAATCTTGCAAGCATATTCATTGTCTACTTGGTATATGACTAATTGAAAATCATCAAAGACAAAAATTCTCTTAAATCTAAGTTAGAGTACAAAGAGGAAACCTCATATTCTACTACATATTAGTACATGGAAAATGAAATTTGTAAGTTTAATAGATGGGAACCATACCTTTGTGGTAAAGTACGCAAGCTATGCTAGAACCTTAAGCTATATGAACACCATCAAAGTATAAGTATAAATCGAAATCCTCATGTATCAATGTCATAGTTGAAGGAGGAATTATCTCCTTCTTACTTAATTCCTGAAGGAGAGTTTAGAAAGTTATGATAAAAGGTTTAAATAATAACACTAATATAAGTAGATCCACTATGGCTTGTCCCTTAATTGAGTGTTGGATAAGGTAGGGTAACTCAAAATTTGTAAGAAGTGTTTTCCATTTTTCCATGCAATTGTTTTCGTAAGGATTGATAGTGATAGATCATAAGATGTTATCTCATCAAATGACATTAACCTTTTCCCCTAGTAGGTAGTGTTAGCATTTCTTAAGGGCAAAGACAATTATTAAGCAATATTTCTCAATATTCATATAGCATGTCTTACAATCAAAGAAGGGATGAGAGATGTAATAGATAGGAAGATTAACACCATCTTTGCAACATTAGCAAAGCATGGTTGTGATAGAATAATTAGACTTAGAAAGATATAGATAAAAAGCAATATCAAACTAAGAGGTATAAAAAATAGAAAGGTTGGTGAGGGCATACTTGATTGCATTGAAATCCTCTTGACACTTCAAGTCCCACTTGAAAGTTATAGATTTTTTGATAAGGTAAGAAAGGGAATGAAATTAGTTAGTTAGATTACATATGAAATGGCAAATGGATTGAAGTCTACCTTGCAAGATGTATGTCTTTGAGACACTTAGGTGATGAAAGGTTCATGGTTACTTTGAACTTATCAAGATTCATGGCAATACCCTCATTTAAAACTAAGAATCCTAACACTGTGCATGTTTCTATGCCAAAGATGCACCTTTTGTGGTTTAAGAAAATATTATATTTATTTCCTTGGGCCAAGACTATGTCTAAATCATTGGGATGATTAGGTGCAATAATAGCCTTAATAGTTGGATCATCCACATAATCATTGATTTCTTGAAACATCATGTCACTAAAAATTAAAATCATAAATTATTGAAATGTTTCTCCAACATTATTAAGTTAAAAATGCATTTTTTATAGCAAAAAGTTCCCTATGAGGTCACTAAATTTGTGAAGCATTGATGTTTAGGATTGATTTGAATTTGGCTATAGCTAGTATAACCATCCATGAAACTAAGTAAAGCATGGCATACCATTATGTCAATGATTTAATCAATGTTGAATAACAAAGAGTCATTTTTCACTATTCCTTTATTGAAAACATAAAAATTAATGCATATCCTAATGGCTTCATTTTTACTAGGCATAACTACCATGTTGGATACTCAATCATAGTATTCTATAGAATGTATGAATCTAGCATTGTTGACTTTGATGATCTCATCTTCTATGGTTAAGGCTAAGTTAGCTTTAATCTTTCAAGCTTTTTGTTTAATATGCTTAAAACCCTCCTTGAGTATGATGTTATGTTGAAAAGCATAGGGTCCAAACTTGGCATGTCATTGTATTCCTATGCAAAAGCAATATAATTTTTTCTAAGTCTTTCCGAGATGAATTCTTTAATGTAGTTGGGCAATTTTTTCCTTAATTGTAGGATCTTTTACTTATTTTGATAATTTAATATGACAAGCTCTAGTAAGAAATTGTTAGTTAAGATAGGTTCATGATCCAAAAAGGAGAGGCTACTTTGAGAAACTAAGTCTTCCTCAGTGATATTGACCATAAAGATGATGGAGCCCAAGTCAAGTAGAGAAAAATTAATTAAATCCTTATTAAGAGAATGAGTGATTTAGCTGTGGGACCCATTCAAGGCTAGTGACTCACATAGATGATAAAGTAAGGTGACATCCATGGCCCGTAAAGAATGAGAGAGAGAATAATTACATGAAAAGGAATTAAAATTGAAAGTGTTAGATGAATTTACATGTAGAAATGCACTAACTAAGAAAGAAAAGTTAGAAAATTTTCAAAATACTTTAGAAGAAAACTTAGGCAAATTTCCTAAAGAATAGCCAAAGTGAAGTCAAAATATTTTTGAAGCCAAAGAAATGGAGAATGAAAGAATTTTTTAGTTTGAAAAAGAGAAAGAAAATTTTATAACTTGTGTGAGAAATTTGAAAAATTTTCAAAGGCAAGCAATAGAAGAAAAGTGGAAAAAGTTTCTTAGTGATGAGTGGCAAGGTACCCCTACACTCAACCATACGAAACGAGCGTAGCACGCGCGATCCGATCGAACNCCAATTCCTTGACTAGCTGTACACACCCGTAGGTGCTCATAGCCAAGTCATACTTACCCCATGTTCTAGGAGATAAGGGTCAGAGAATCTAATCGCAATGAGTAGTCGATTCCTTGGTTAGCCATACACATTCGTCAATGCTCGTAACCAAGTCATACTCATGTCGCGCTACTAGGAAAGTAATAAATAACATTAAATAAACCTATCCATGTACTACAAGCTTTATCCACAAAGCTCATCTTTATTGTCGTACACAACTTGTGTTCAGGTACAAAGCTGCTTGAATAAAGAACCGTTCACTTGGGGGACTCCTACTGCGGGCACATGGAAAATATTCTATCTCTGGGGTGATTAATCCACCAGAGCTTCGCTACTTCTAACCTCTACATCCAAATGAGGGGAGTGCTACCTCTTATTTATAGTTTTGATGGCAGACCGTGATATCGTGTACACAATATCGTGGCTTGTGCATATCGCGCCTCTTCATACCCCCATGACTGAATGAAAACTCGTCCTCGAGTTCCTTACAATAATATCGGGAAGGTATGGAATTATTGAGGGGAATGGAACTAATGGGATGACATGTGAATGAATCATTATTACAAGACTTGACAAAACTAGTGTTCATGACAACAAGGGTGAACACCTTATTACAATGACATCAAGCCTTTGTTGGCAACTGAGAGAGAAAGAGAGAGATAGAAAGAAGTGTCGCTGCTTCCAACGCCAAGATTGCTCCTTCGTTGTCCATCCATAAGTGCGCCATCGATCTTGCTCCTTGCATAGCTGTTTCAGTGCTACTCCATTCCAAGTGTTTTGCTCCAGCTCCAGATCCAATCCGTTGTTTGCATGATTGCCATCTGCACACATAACACAATCATATATTAGCAAGGGTAATTGAATCATTAAGTAATTAATACCTTGCTTCGGTGTAAGTCCATTGGCTAGGTTGTGGTATGGCTAATATGGACCTAGGAAGATGTTACTAATGACTACCGAAGGTGTAGGGGTTAGGAAGAAAATCAAAAATTTTGGGGCTAGGAGAAAATCGAAAAAAAAGGGGGCCCCATACCCCCATGACTAATCACAAACCTCTGGTAGCATTAGAATGAAGAAGGGAAAGGGGTAAGAAAGATAGATAAAAAGGGACAACTGAAAACAACAGTGAAGTGGATGTCAAGATGGGAATGAACAAAATAATAATTAATTGCAAAATGTTAAGGAAAAGAAGTTAACTAATGCTCCAAATAGGAATGTCAGTGGGTCCTCCCCAAAGCAGGCTCATGCACTTAATGCCCTGACAGACCCACATTCAAAGATTCCGTAGGCCCTGGGAATGTCTTTTGGAACAAGAGTTAAAGTCTTAACCACAAGAATTTACCGAAAAGAAAATAGTGCATCAACCAAAATATATACACTAATGATACAACTGGCAATGAGGTGAACAATGGAGAGAAGGATGGAAAGGAGAGAAGAGAATGGAATGGAATCTCAAGGAGAAAGTGGTGTACAGCCCCTTGTGTGTTTGATGATTAATGTGACCTGGCAAGTCTCATTCCAACTCTGGCCTCAAACCAACCACTTCCAGTGACTTCGCATCAATGCATTCGACTAAACCATCCACTTGGATAACAAGGATGCATCTTCAAAGAGCCACCACCATTCCGATGAAACAAAGGAGGCAATGGGAAGCGAGAAGGGCCTTAGTTAGAGGGAACACTTTTGGTTCCATAACCAGTGCTTGTAGCCCCAAAATTTATTTCGTCTAACGGGTGTGCTTTCAATTCTCATTTTCATTTTTTTTGTTGTTTTGTGTTTTTATGCATGAGAACCACACCATGCAAAGACTTCTTATTTTTATTAGCTCAGCTTCCGATAATTGGGTAACATCAGAACGGTAAGCAAACTCAAGAAGAAAACATCCAAGCACCCAAGTGAATGACCAACACAAAAGCATCAAGTTCCCTTGAAGTCACACCCTTTGCAATCCTTGAGTCCTTCCTTAGTTTGAGAAATACC
>MNCI01008068.1:365230-376035 GCA_015680685.1 Gnetum montanum | reverse complement strand
CCTCCTTTTATTTGCAAGGTGAAAGCTTCATTGAGTTTCATTGTTAAAGTTGAATTTAGTTTGTTTTCTCATTGAATGAGATGTGTTACATCAAACAAACTTGACAATGGACCATCACAAAGAGGATGTCACATAGCCATAGTGCATGAATGTCAAACATAGGTTACCATTATTGTTAAGGTAAGCAAGGTTATAATTGGGTTATGGAATTGTAGCTTAAAAAGGGGTAATGAATGTGATGTGAGAAAAGTACTCTTGGCATGGCAAGACAAGCTCACCAAATCTTGAGCATCAAGGTCACATGATAACTTGCCACCATGATGAGTTGCACCTTTCCAACGACTTCCAAGCTTCACCCTACAAGCACTACTCCCAGAGAACAAGAAAACAAGACAAAAAAATGTTATTGCAAAACATTATGTAGGGCTACATGAGATAAGCAGCAAACTATAGGCCAACATAGGTTACTATCAATGCAACATTGATAGATCTATGTAATGCACATCAAATTTTAGAAAGCTTGTAGTTCATTCATTGTGCAAAATAGATAGAGAGATAGAGAGATCATGCAAGCTCACTTGCTATTAGTTGTAAAGGTCATCTACATCAATTGTTGATTCATACCTATGAAAAAAATCACATTAGATGTAATAAGGCTTAAGGTAGGAATGGTTGATGGGATTGGCCAATTCATTTACATTCATTTCTATCAATCTGAATGCTTCATTGTTGTAGGCTTTAGTGACCAAGAAAGACCCCTCCTAGTTGGCTAAGAACCTGTTTTCATGCTCACAAATAACCTTGAGGACCAGGTCACCTTCCTTGATCTTTCATTTGTTCAGATAATGACGTTGTCATTGCTTCTACATCTCTTGGTACTGTTCGATGTGAGAAAGTATTTATATTCAATACTCTTTCACAAAATCAAGTTCAATGGTACATAGCTCCTTGTTTTGCTTGTTATTAATAAAGTCAAATAAAGCTACTCTTAGTGATGGAACCTATAAGTCAAGAGATAAAATAGCTTTAGATTCATAAATAAGGCTATATATGATGACACTCATTGTAATTTGAAAGATAGTCCTATAGGACTAAAGTGCATGGACAAGCCACTCATGCGACTTGCATCTATTATTATTTAGCATCTTTTTTAGTAAGTTCATGATGACCTTATTGTTAGCTTCAGCTTGTCCATTAGCTTGAGGATAGTATGGTGATGAAAAAAAATGTTTAATGCTTAGTTCTTGGCAAAAGGCTTATGTTTCTTGGCTATTAAATTATGGTCCATTAACTATGACTATGGTTAAAGGTATGCCAAAATGAGCTACTATGTTATCTAGTATGAACTTACAAACTTGTTGAGATGTTTTCTTCCTTAGAGAATTGCTTCAACCCACTTTGTAAAATATTCAGTTGTAGTAATGATAAAGATATGCCCCATGGAATACTTAGGCATTACAGGTTCAATAATGTTAATTCCCCACCATTGAAATGGCCAAGTTATCTAAGTGATGTGTAATGCAATTGGAGGCACATGTATTAAGTTGCTACGTTGTTGATAGGTTTCAAAAATTTTGACCTTTTTCAAGCAATCAATTTTTATAAAAGGCCAATAATATTCTAATTGTCTAATATTTATAGCCATGGCTTTAGGTCATATATTTCCTCCACATACACCTTCGTGAACTAGCTCAAGGACTATGTAGGCCTCGATTTTGCGCCAGGCACATTAACAATATGCCATCATAAGACTGTCAACATACTATGTTATTTCCTACAAGGACATATTTTCTTGATCTTTTACATATAGCATCCTTTTGAGAAGCAATCAAATTCTATAGAGATTCATCATGCATTAGGTAAAACTTGATATCATCATACCACTCTTTTTAAGAAGTAGTATCAACATTGGCTATAGAGATGCCTTCAGTGTTCTATGTGATGGGAATAGCATAGTTCGTGAAGAAAGGTAACTTGATAAACACATCTAGCATTACATGCAAGGCTAAGGTTTCCATGGCATCAACTAAGGTATTCTTGTTTTGGGATATATGTTGAATATCAATGTTTGTAAATTGTTGCATTATTTTCTTAGCTAAGTCATAGTAAGATTGTAAATGTTTAGCTTTACATGCATAAACCTCAATTACTTAGTTAACCATAAGTTGTCAATCACCTTTTATCATCAAGAATTTGATTCCTTAGTCATGGGCTATCATCATTCCTCTAATTAATCCTTCATACTCCACTAAGTTTTTGGTACATGGGAACTAAAAATAGTAAGTGAAAGGTTGCATTACACTAAAAGGTGATGTTAAGATGGCAACAGCACTGGCACCATGGGCAATTGAGGCTCTGTCAAAGTGCATGATAGTCTCATAACCCTCCAATACCTTGTTAATTATGTTAACATGCTCATCATGGAATTCAAGATCTATGGCTACATGATCTTCAACCAGGAAGTTGTGAGTTTTGTAGCTATAGCTTGATCTTTGGCTGAGGCTTGGAATATGTAATGTAGGTCAAAATTAGCTATTATGGTCTTCCATCATGCTATTTTGCTACTTTCATAAATATTGATCATTATGGCTCTTCATACATTTTACTTGCATATGACATTAAATTTACTCTTGAAAAGGTAGTGTCTCCACTTCTTCAAGAACAAGACTAGGGCTAGACAATACTTCTCAACCTCAGTGCATCAAGTGCCATACGTAATCAATGCTTAGGTTAATTAGTATATAGGTAGCTCCACTCTATCATTTCACTGTTGACATAGTAGAGAGGTGATGGATGTGTCAGAGATGGCAAACTAGATGTAAAAAGGTTTATTCTTCTATGATGAATACACTATAGGTAATTGCACCAACTCTTGCTTAATGTTATTA
Organism: Gnetum montanum; assembly: GCA_015680685.1. Classification (NCBI taxonomy): domain Eukaryota; kingdom Viridiplantae; phylum Streptophyta; class Gnetopsida; order Gnetales; family Gnetaceae; genus Gnetum; species Gnetum montanum. The sequence continues at coordinate 373,147 of MNCI01008068.1, read as the reverse complement.
AAGACTTGTCGACATTGGACAATCCACTCATAGTAAACTCCATTCTTAAGAACGTGTTGCATGGGTTATGGCTTATACATAAGCCTTTAGATGAACCTATGAATAAATTGCAATCTACCTTGTAGTTCCCAAAGCTTCTTAAGGTTAGTAGGTGTTGCCAAGTTGGTTATGGCCTTAATCTTATTAGGATCGACATGTATCCCTTCCTCAAACAATATGAAACCAAGCACTTTACCAATTTTGATACCAAAGACATACTTCTTAGGATTGAGCCTAAGTTCATATTTGAGACATCATTTAAGCACTAATTCAAGGTCATGTGGATGGTCATTGATCACCTTGTATTTGACTACTATGTTTTCCATGTAGTTATTAAGTAATCCTAGCATGTAGTTACTATATATGTACATCATGACTCATTAGTAGCTTGCACTTACATTCTTTAAACCAAATGACATCATGGTATAATAAAACATTCCCCAAGGGATAATGAAGATCATGTAAAGTTTATGCTCTGGGTTAATCCTAACATGGTTGTATCCCAAGAACCCATCCATGAAGGATAGCAAGGCATGTCTAGTCGTAGTATCAATGATTTGGTCAATACTAGGAAAAGGGAAATCATCTTTAATGGTTGTCTTATTTAAGTCTCAAAAATTAATGCAAATATGTATACTCCCATTTTTCTTAGGTACTACCACTATGTTGAATATCCAATCCATATAGTCAATAGCTCAAATAAAACTAGCTTCATACAATTTCATGATCTCATCAAGAACTACTAGGGATAAATCTAGTCTAATATTATGAGACTTTTATTTAACTAGCTTCATACTAGGGTTCAATATAATGTTGTGTTGCACTAGGCATGGATCAAGACCTAGCATATCTTCATATGACCAAGCAAAGGCCTTAATGTTATCTTGAAGGACCTTGATGATGTCTTGGGTCTATTAAGGTTTAAGTGATGAACTAAATTTTAGTGTTTTCTCCTTACCATTGTTTGTTGTGACTAGAACCTTTGCTAGAGACTCTGCAGTAATGTCATGAACCTCAAGGTCAAGGGTTTTAACTAGATGTTCATGCCATTCAATAGGCTTTTCTATACAAGCTATGTGGTCGACCAAGCTCTCAAGTTCAAGATCTTCATAATTAAGGTTAATAAACCATTCAACATCACCATGAGATCCACCCAAGCTCAAAGGTAAACTAAATTACTTTCAGGTGTCCATACTCCAATCCTACACATCAACCATAACCACATTAAGTGGCACTTTCATGATAAAAATGAGTAAATAATGTCAAAACAATGTAAAATACTCTAGTAATAATGCAAAGATGAGTTAAAACACATTACATCAATGGCCAAAAAAGGTCAAGACATGATCAATGATGGCTATCAGAGGTAGGTTAAGGTAACTAAGATGAAACAAAGCCTAAATGATGTAAAATGAGGCCAAATGAAAGCCAAATGATGATCAAAACCCCATAAAGTGGTGTCAAGCAAGGTTACATAAGGCCTAATGTATTTATTGCTAGTACCAGTGCATCTTTTCAAGAAATTTGATTTCTAGGATTTTTCTAGGCTAGTTTTTGGGTTCTTATGCCTTGAAATGTCAACATAGTGGTCTAGGAGGAACAATAAGTCATTTTTTATGTCGATTTGGCCCTTTGGAATCATTACATGCTACCAAGAGATGAAAAATACATTATCCAATGTATTTAATACTAATTCCAACATATTTTTAGAGAAAAATTTATTTTCTAGTCTTTCAAACTTAAAGTTTTGGCTTCAATAGTCTCATAGGGCACCGTTGGGGTCTTAGTGTTGCAAAATGGTCATTTTGAGGCTAAAATAGATTAACGAAAGTGTAGTTTGGAGCCCTTTAGCTGAAAAATATGCTAGCCAACGTATTTTTCCCTAGCCTCAACATATAAATGATAAGATTTAATTTTTTCATCCTCAAACTAAGGTCAAGTTATAGCTAGCTTCAAGCCCCAAGGTTCTAGGCTTTTCCAATCAAATTCCAAGCAATTCAAAGTGACATAAGACTATCAAAACCACCACCCAAGTTAAAAACATGCTAGCTAGAATATTTTGTACCCATGTGAATGTATTTCTTTTGGAATTTTGACATCTGAACAATCTAGGAGGTCAACAAACTTGGTTTTTTGGCTTCCAAGATCATTGGTATCTGTAGCTAGGGTTTAGGACTGAGACTAGTGATTTAGGAGGTCATTGGAAACTTCATTTGGTCACTTCATCTCCATACTCCCTAAAAATACATTGGCCATCATATTTAGTGTTGGAGCTAGCTTATAAATGAAGTATTCAACTAATTTTGACCAATTTTTAGCTCAATTTTCAAGATTCCATGGCAATAAGAGGCTCCAGATAGGTTCTATGACTAAAGGAAGGCATCTAAAGTTTCTTCAAATATGTTGATGGCCTATTATTGATTTTTCTTATAATTTATATGCTAGCTTTTGTATTTAGTACTCATTCTAGCATATTTTCTAGGATTTGATCAGTTTCAACCCTTTTATAATTTATCATCTGTTGTTTCAACGTCACCAAAGGCTCCAAGTAGGTGCAAGGGTTATGGTTAGGAATTTTAAAGATCTTTTGAGGTTTAATTGGTGTATTTTATGCTCCATCCATCCAAAAATATGTTGGCCAACATATTTAGTACTAAAATTAGCATACTTTTGAAGGATGTATAGGTTTTGACATTTTTTTGATAGGGTTTTCAGGGTTTTGGGGCTATTGGAGGTTCGTGTTAGGGTTTGGGGTTGGGCTTGGTGGTTTTGGAGGGTTAGTGAAGGTCTCATTTGTGAATTGCATCTCCACTCCTTATATAAATCCACTATTTAATGTATCTTTATCTTGTAGCTAGTGTATTAATTCTTGGAATGCTTTGTCTCAAGTGTTTTAAACAATTTTTAGTACTTGGGATCTTCCAGTAACAATATCGAAGGTTTTAGAAATTCATGAGGCTCGATTGACCACAATGGATTAATGATGGGTTGTTGGGGAATGCATATTAATCATTGTTAAAGCCTAAAATCCATTCCAAGGTTTACATGTTTGCTTGGGCATCAACTCCCAACCTACTTTTTGTTTGAAGTTTTAAATTCCATTATTTTGGGATTTTTCATGGTTTATTTGGAAGACACCTTGTGGGGCTCACTAAATATTAAAAGATTATTTGAAATCAAAAACCAAGAAAACCTAGTGTATTTATTACTTTCTTGATGTGAACACTGAGTTCACTAAGTGTTGGATTGGTGTTCTAAGGGTTATTGTTTCCATTCCAACACATAAATACACAAAGGGTTTCCACATTGAAAATTTTATGCACACTATTCTCTTGAGCTTGGTTCTTGGAGGCAACACTTAGTGACAAGGTTTTTCAACCATTCTTAGCTTTAGGATCATCAACTACCAATGTATTTTTTCCATTCCCCATCACAAAGGTAGTGCAATTGCAAAGGAGTTGAAGATTTTACTTAAACCTTACAAGATGTCAAAGAGGAGAGGAGGAACAAGTAAAAACCCTATACTAGAGAAGGTAGACATTGCTACCAAAGGCATATCTTATCTTCCAAGATCATCCATTAGTGAAGGCTCTTCCAGCATGACTACCAAGTGCCCTTCTTTCACTATTTTTTAACAATTTCTACTACAGTATGGAAGCATTTTGTATTGCCTAAGTCTGCCTATTAGAAAACTTTTGGTTTTATGCACATTGAATGTTATGTCTAGGATTTGTTAATGTTCTCACATTGTGATTTTATCCTTAGGACCTTTCTCTACAAACATATGAATTTTTCTTTAAGCCCATTTTATGCATTTTTGCCTTATTTTATTTTATTTTATATTTTACTGAAAAGTGGCCAAACTTTACAATTGTTTTATAAGGATATGATGCATAATTTTCAATTTTTGAGGCCAAAGGGTTGTTCTATAATGTTTGTCAATCACATTAAAGGTTGAATCACTATTTTTTGGAGCTACAGTTGATTTTTCATGATTTTTACATAGACCATTGTATAGCATTTTTTCAGTCTTTTCATGTTTTTGACCTCCAAAGTTTCACAGCGTTGGCTTACTCTAGTAATTTTTTTAGCAACATCCTAGACTTTTGAGGATTTCTGGGATAGTGTATAATGTTTTCTTAGTATATTTTTAATTTTTAAAATTTTTTTTGTGATTTTCCCAAAGCTTTCACTGCAACTATTTCACTGCAAACTAGGTTTTTCTAGAAAACATTTAAGTGATTCCATACCACAATGTGAATTTTTCTATGCATGTTACTACAATGTTGGTGTGGGTTTTGTGTTAAATCATGCTTATTTACAATTCCTAAACCTAGAAAAGAACTTTCTCTAATTTTTTGTAAAATTTTTAGTCACATGAACTATCCCATACAATTGCAATTTCAATTGTTGGGCCTGCAAGTTTCCCAACATGCACTAGTGGCATTGGTCAATTTTTTGTGTTTTTTCAACTATGTTTAAGGTTTCTAAGGGTTATTTAAATGGTGTATATGAGTTTTGGATAGCTTTTTATTTTATTTTTTTATTTTTGCAAATTTTTTCCCTAGCCTTCCTAGAGTTTTACTACAACTATTTCACTGTAAACTCAAAATTTCATCAAATTCAAGTTCAAATTTTTACACTTGTTAATGCATTGTTAATCATGGGATTTAAGCTTGTTACAGGCTTGCTCATGTAGTTTAATGCTCAAAATAAAAATTTTGTTATTTTTTATGCATTCTTTTAACTATGAGACTACCCTCATTATTTTGGGCTACTTGGTTTTTTTTTTTTTTTTTTTTTTTTTTTGCAAAAATGTCAATAAGTTGAATTTTGATTCTTTATTATGATTGTAACTTTGGATTTAGGTGTTTAATCTTGTATGTCAATTTTGACATTATATTTGTTATTTTTTATTTATTGTAATTTGGCTACTATTATGTTGTGTTTTAATAGCTTTGTTCAATTATGCAAGGCCTTTTTGAAACCCATCTTAGTAGTTATTGAGTAGTTTGGGATTTTGTGCTACATAAATACACCAAGACCAAATAGTTTTCTCCCTAGCATAGTCCTTGATCATGGTTCTCTTTGGTTCAGGCTTGGGGCCAAAGAGTTCTTAACATTCTTTCTTAAGAACTTTAGTGTGATCTTATGATCACGCTTGACCACCGACACTACAACTATCATTGCAGAGATATTGCTACCTAGTTCTGCTAGTCACATTACTAAGTTCATGGTAGATGACCCTAACACTCATGTAAAAGGCAATCATCGTGATGATGTGTACACAATCGAAACATGCAAGTTATTCTAGATTTGGGATATGCCTGAGTTTATTCAATTGAACATCAACAACACCTTGATGATAGGTCACTAAGTTCATAGTTTGTTCCAAAATCCTCCTAGCATCTTCTACCAAATGCAAGTGTAAGTGTCATCCTAAGTTTTGTTTACTTATTCTTTTCAATAGGCTATTTGGTTCTAATAATTTTTTTTTGTATTTATACATTGCAGGTATATATTGCATGATGGAGGATTAATTAAGAGTGACCAAGTCCTACCTTTGGCACACACAACATTGATGGTTTTTGCATAAGGCCAAGCTATGAGACTTGTGATGTTGAAGCAACTAAAGGATGATTTTAGCAAATATACTTCACATTACTCTCAAGTCTATTGCAAGTTTTTGGCCACTAGGATTGCTCATGTTTGGTGGGGCCTTCTAGACTTGGGCGTATATGCACCCATGGTTTCTAAGGCCCCTACGTTGCCTAAACTAAGTAAGAAAATTTAAAAGTTTTTTTTCTTCTAATTTTTTAATTTTTGTTTATTAATGTCAACATTCTCTAGTTGTATTGTTTCTTAGTTACTTAGGCCTCACTTGTTTAATTGGTTTGAATGATGTGGTTATGAATTTAAATTTTTAATTTACTATGTTTATTACATATTTTTGTTTTGTGTAATGTGCTTATGCTAAAGGCTAATGGGCTACTCATGTTGTCTTGTAGATCCTGCACCCAAATCTACTATTGCCATAATCACCTTGGGATGTGTAGAGACACTTATTCTTAAGTGGGATGAAGTAGATTCACCATAGGAGTGGTTGGTTGGCAAAGCACCTAGAGATATCCAAAAGAGGATTGTCAATGTAGGTTTGCTCAATTTATTCATGATTCCTAGTCCATCAATGCCTACTGTAGAGATGGTGAATGTAATTGACTCTTTTGACAAAGGAGGCAAGAAATTCATCTCTCATGTTCACAGTGTGCCTGTTACCTTGGCCATCAGTGAATTCACATTTAGCAAACTCTTTAGCATACCTTGTAATGGCATGAAGGTTTTTGCAAGAGTAGGGAAAGAGGTGGATCATAGAAAGAAGGTTGAAGAATGATTTAACTCTCATCATGGTAGTAGTGCATTGCCTCTAGACCAGTGTTAGGTCATAGAGGTTAATGAGATGTATCCATTGTTTTGCTCCAAAGAATTTCCCATGTTGTTGTCATAGAAGAAGATCCTTGGTATTCGATAGGATTGGACCATGAAGAAGATCCTCACTGAGGGTGCTAAGTTTAACTGGGCTACTCACTTGGTCTCTAGGTTATGGGATGAGATCCAAATATTATGAAACAACCTTGAGATGATATGCCATATGCATTTTGCATTTTTTACAGCATATCTAAGGAGGTTCATGGAATTCTTGGTGGTTAAGAAGGATGGAAAATGGGTGAGTCATGACCCCTCCTAGTTTTTCAAGCCATGGGTAAACCATATTGTTCTAGCTATGCAAGTTCAAGATCCATCAATTGAGAATATTAGGGAATAACTATCAGCTACCACTAATAAATTTAGTGATGCACATTATCCTTCCCCTGATAGCATGGGGATTGATCCCCATATTGCCTATCAAAATGTTAAGATAGCCAAGGAATTATGTGCAAAGGGTGATGATGTAGCCAAAGCAAAGTTAATATGGCCACTGGTTAAGGAGACAATCACTATTGTTGAATAGCCAGCTAAAAAGAAGGTATCTCTTAGGTTCGACAAGGTACATCACATTGTTTCAAGTATTTTTTAATTGAATTTTCTTGTTATTTTTGTTCCTTATGTTATTTAGCATATTTTTTATGTTATGTGCATATTTATGTCATTATATTATTCTTAGGAAAAATTTGCTAATTTGTTCTACATCTTGCCTTAGCCATTCTTGTAGGGAAACAACAAGAACTTATAGCGTAGGTAGCAGCAAAGGCAGAGAGAAAATGCCAAGAAGAAAAGGCACTACGGCAACAAGAGGTGGATGAATTGGCACCTGATGAAGCATTGGATGCCCCAGATGCCATATTTGAAGATTCAACATTCGATGATGAAACTCATGTTGACATTCCACATGGTCCTCCAAATATTTATGCATTTTAGTTTATGTGTTGTATTTTATAGTTTCATGTTAAAATTTGTTTTAACATTTAGTTGTGTTAATGGTTATACATGTTGTAATGCCTAAACCCCTTCTAGAAGTATACACTTCTACATTTCATATGAAACCATGGGTTGAGATTCCTGATAAGACTGAATTCATGTGAGGCATGGCAAAAGACATGATTGATCAGTTGTAATAGATAGCTCTTGATATTGGTAAAAATAATAGCATAATTTACTTAAATTTTTTGCTTTATTTTTTATATATTTGATGGGATGCGATATCGCATGGGCCGCGATATCGCGTACGCGATATTGCATCTTCCCCTACGATATCGTGTACATGATATCGCAGTCCGTTGCCATGTCTATAAATAAGAGGTGGCTCTCCCTTGTTTCTCATATTAGAGTTAGACAGTAGCGAAACTCTGGTAGTTTGATCCCTCTAGAGATAGATTATTT
>MNCI01008068.1:310095-365039 GCA_015680685.1 Gnetum montanum | reverse complement strand
CTTTCCATTGCCTTCAGGAGTAGCATTAGATTAGGAACACATCATACACCTAACTCTGGACTAAACCATATGTGACAAATATAATACTAGTTCAGGTGGGAAGATAGCAAACTGCAACCTAAGGATAACTTTCTAGGTGCCACAACTAGTCCGTCTGCGGAGTTCGACCGGATCGCACGTGAGAACACTCGTATTTGTATGGTTGAGTGTAGGGATACCTCGCCACTCATCAATATTTTTATTTATTTATTTATAGCTTTCTATGTTTTATGGTTACATGGTCCTAGTAGTTTAAAGTGTTTTTTGGTTATTTGTGTTGTTTACTATTTTTATGTGTTTATTTTGTTATGTTGTTTATAGTGTCCAAGGTTGGATGGGATCTTAAGTGTGATGTTGAGTTTGATGAGTTGCATACACTACTACCTAAAGTAAAAAATGTTCCATAAAGGTTGTATGAGGAGACCACTGAATGTCCCCTCTCATGTGCCAGGTCTTCATGGGAGCGTCAATGCTCCAACAAATTTCTATGGGAAAGAGTTGTAGTGTTGGAAAAAGAAAACAAGTGGTAGGTAGAGGAGATTAAAGATCTTAGAGATCACAAGGAGTTTATAAAGGCTTATGTAGACAATAGAGACTCCTTGCACACTAAGGAGATAGAGTGGTCATGCTACTAGAGTGTCATGCATGGCAAGGTTGCTCTAGTTAGCAGCAACACAAAAGAGGACATCAAGATGGACTTGTTAGTTTGCAAGATTAGAGACTAATGGGACTACTATGCTTAGGTCCTTGAGTGGGGCAAAAAACAAAAGTATCACAAGCGCAAGTACAACGTTAAAAAGGAGAGCTACTTCAAGTGATTACAGGAGAAGGCTATAAAGAGCCAAAAGTTGAAGATGCTCATGTAGGGAATCAACACAGAGGATTCTTTCAAGTTATTTGAAGGCTCTCTTGTAGTGTTATATTCCCTTGCTCCTTAGATTACTACCACTTCAAAAGAGGAAACTACTACTACCCTTTCATGAGAGCCTTCAATGTGGACAAATTTTGAGAGGAGGAACATCTTAACAAGTGTACATCTTGAGAAGGTAGATTGGGCAAACATGAATGAATAACAAATTCTTCATCATTTAGAGACTAGTCTCCTAAACTTTCCTCCAGAAGACCTTGTACTAGAACCTCCATAGGTTTGTTTTTTTTTAAGTTTTTTTTTAAAATTTTTTAGTTTACTTTGTATTTTGTTTTTATTACTTGTTTATAACTATGTTTTTGGTTATATTGGTTACTAATAAAATTTTTGGTTTTATGTTTTGTTTTGGTTTTTGTTGTGGTGTAGGCACCAAGTGTTGGCAACAGTCCTAGTGGCGATGATGATGATGATGTTCCTCCTCCTTCTTCAATTTTGCCTTAGGCCTAGCAATCTTGTCATGTTTGGGTTATCCCAATTGCAATGTTGATGTTATTTTTTATTATTATTTATTCACAACCATTGAAGACTATGAGACAGCTCATTATTGTTTATTTTATTATTACATAGTGCAACCATGGGTGTTAGACTTATTATTATATTTATTATCATTGTTAACTAGATTTTTGTCACACTGTGTGGCTATGGTTGTTGGACTTGGACACTTTGGTTATAATATTTTTAGTTTAGCATATTTTATATATTTTTATCGTTTTCATATGTTTTGTGTTTTTATGTATTTTATGTTTTATTTTGCATGAAAAGGCTACGTTGGTTAACATGTAAGGCTATAAGAAAAAAATTTTGTAAAATGTAAATGGTACAGTAATCAAACAAAATAAAGTGCAAACTATGTTATAATGGTTGTAATAATGGTAAGGAAGAAAAGGGTTACAAATGCATTGCCAATTTAAGGCCTTGGCAAGCCACCGGTTTAAGGCCTTGGCAGGCCATGGTAAAAATTTTATAGATTTTTTATGTTTTAAAATTTTTATGGATTTTTCAAGTTTTAAAAATGTTTATGGTAATTTTATATTTTAAAAGGGAAAGCATAAAAGGCAAATCATGAACAATAACAAACTATAAAATTTTATGTAAATGTGTATAATCAAGGCTAGGTAGTTGTAACAAGGTAAAACACACTAAAACTAAATGGCACATGTAGAAAAAAGTTCAAAACTAAGCTACAAAATAAAAAAAAGATTACACTATTATCAACAAAGGGTTAAGCGAGTGGAAAATGCACTCAATCATGTAACTGCTTCTAAATCTTCAGAAGATTAGGAAAAGTATATGATCTCTATCACACAATCCTATACTCCCTATTTTCCTCAGTGACCACGTTGAATGGAAGCTTTTCCCATGTTGTGTCCATAGTTTTGTTGTTTCGGTTTAGGCTTGGTCCACTCCTTTGAGCCTCTCGACTTCGCTCTTGGTAGTATGAGTTTCTTCCTAAAACTCCACTTCAAACCCTTGCTCCACATCAACTTTATTGACTACCAAGAAAACCGCACTATCTCCATGAATGATTATTTTACCTCCCTCATAAGGCAAATGAATTTCTTAGTGGATGGGAGAAGAAACTACTTATAATTAAGCTAGCCAAAGCCTCCACTTGATGAGATTGAATCCTAGTGTCTCTTCCATCACCAAGAAATTGGCAGATGTGGGGAATTGTTCCCCCACTATGAAATCTAATGAGATGGAATTCTTTACTACTACTTATGATCTGTTAAAGGATTTAAGAGCAAAAGTAGGAGTACCTACATGTGTTCTACCAAGCCTAACTGTTCAACAATTATGAAAGGTATAACATTGTTTGTTGCCCCATTATCAACATGCACCCTATGTATTTTATATCTTCCAATCCTTATGGTTATAAAGAGAGGGCCCCTTATTATCTTAACATCATGGGGTTTGCTTTTTACCTCACTATCGCAAAACACTAGTATGATTAACTTTGTTTCTTCTCTAGGCAAAGGTGGCATCATTACTATGTGAATGGATTCTTCACTAGCAAGAATGTCCTCATGAAAGGGAATTGAAGTCAACATTCTCACTAAGGTTTCACGGTGAGCAGGGAAGATCATTACCAGGTTGTATAGGCTAAGAGAGGTGTTCTTTTGTTTTAAGAATAGTTTCACCTACTCCATGGTGTTGAGGAAGTCCTTGTCACTAGCCATTATTTTTTCATTTTTATTAACCTTGACTTCCTCTAAACTACCCAGGATTTGAACTTCATGTTTTAAGGTTTGTGATTTGGCCCCCTTCCCCTTTTCCTGTTGTTTGTGATCCTCCCTTGGTTGACTAGTTGAAGCATTTTGAGAGTTGGAGCTCATAGGAATGGCTAAAATGGACATGGGCTTCGATGGGTCTACTTCCTTCCAAGCCTTCACTTGTTTGTTGTCTTTGGCCTTGGGCTTTGGAGCAAACTTCTTATATTGCTTAGTAGGTGATTTCTTGTTATTAAGCTACGAAGAAGTTGTTGTATTAGCCACCATGGGAGGACGTTGATCAGCTTGGGTTGTAGGCATGAGGGTAGCAAGAGGGACACTCTGATGACAAAAAGTTCTTTTGTAGACACAAGTAATGGTATCCTTACGACAAAATAATTCCTTGAACTTGATGAAGTTGAAGAGCCCAGTTCATCGTGAGAAGGTACCCAAATCACGAATGGCTCCCTAGTAGGTCTTGAATTGTTGCTAACGTTGAATGCTACAATCATGTACAAGCTATTGTTTGCATTCAATAGTTCTTTGTATACGTACATGGATTGGTTCTAAGACCTAACTAAGTTAAAAGAGTCTAGCACTAACTCTCCATTGTTTATCATCTTTTGCATATCATCCTTTAAGGCTAAGCAGAAATCAGTGTCATGTCCAGGCAATTAATGATAGTGACAAAATCAATCAAGTTTGAAATACTTTGGTATTGATGGATCATCCTTGGTTGCCAAAGGGGGATCCTTAGCAATTTTGCATAATCGATCATGCCTCTTATGAGCACTCTTAGTCATTTTCTTATATTGGATTTGATCATTCTTAAGAAATTGGTCAAGGAGCTTAGATAGGTTTAATGGCAACTTAGTGTATTTCAACCAATCTTTCCTCTCAAATTTAGGCCTTGTGTGGTTTGAGATAGAGGCCACCAATGTTGAAGGTTGGTTGGTTGTAGCAGGGGCCTTGGGTTGACTTGTTTTTGACCTTTGCATAGTTTTGTTTTCTTTGGCCATACTGGCCATAGCTACATGGTTCTACTTCCCCTTGTCCTTCCTTACATGCTTATTCTTGTATGCTACATAGGTAGGATCATGGCTAGCCTCAGTGGCATCTTCTATGTTCTTAGTTTGTGAGAAAGCCTAGCTAAGTGACTGCAAATCTAAATAATATAGTTTGAACTTGATGAAGTTGTTGATTGCCCTCTTGAAAATGGCCAAAAAGTGGATTTCAGCTAGAGGCTTAGGAATCTCATTAAGTAGAGCATTCCATCATGGAATGTAAGGAATAGGGGCTTGCATTGCAACTGGTTATTAGGAAACATTTAGTGTAAAAATGCTACAAGCAAGCTTCTAGTTTCTCCACTAGGTTAACCCCACTCAACCTGGACCAGTTGAGAAAATATGTTGGGCTTTTCCTAGGATAAGGACACTGGCTTTTCCAACAATAAATCACTGGGCTTTTTAAGGAAAAATATGCTAGGGATTTTCTTTATGCAAAATATGATGGTACTTTCTCACAAATATACTAGTATTTTCCTTAGAAGAAGATATGCTGGCATTCTTGAGAAATACACTAGGTTCTCAAGAATAAATATGTTGGTTTTGAGGAAATATGTTGGGCTTGCAAGAGATGCCCAACAAAAAATTTTCAAATGCTGCAAGTGGTATATGACTTAAGAAATATGCTGGCTTCCGGAAGACCCAAAGGCAGATTTTAATAAGTAAAAAATTGTAGTTTTTCTGAGAAATACATTGGCTTTAAAAAGTCTAGCAATTATTGGAAAAATGCAAAACACCCAACCTATTACAATAAATACATTGGGTAAAAATTGCAGGGAAATGGATGATTGTGTTGGTTTTGAGCAAAATTTCAAGGTAATATCCAAATGTTTTTTGGTAAACAAAATTAAATAGTAGTTAAAATTGGTAAACAAGCAAGGGCAGCACAGGATTGGACGAAGAATTTGGGTAGAGGCCCTCTTTTTAGTATGAAAAACAGTAACATTGGAAAAATTTAGTGTTGGAAAACCAAAGATTTTTGGTGAAACACTTTAACCTTGGATCCCACGAGCCTCAAGAAAGGGATCTGAAGTGCCATGGACAATCTTGCCAATCACCCAAGGTTAAATGAAAATGTAGATCTAATTCAAGAGAAACAACAAAAAAATAAACTTGAACTACACAAATGAGCTGCAATATTTTATTAAAATAATAAAGTGTTGCAAGAACAAAGTTTAAATGAGTACATGTTTATATGCTTATAATGAACAAAAAGCTAGATGAAAGATGCTTGACGCCAAATTGAAACCAACAAAGTGTGTTCATAGTCAACTTCACTATCTAAATGCTCAAAGTTTTACTCCCAAAGCTCCTTGTTTGTTTCTCTATACGAGATCTACATTATGGTGGTGAAGTGGTTGCTGAACTTTCGGTCAATTTGCATTGCTCTGAGAGTCTCTTTACTCAACCTAAATGCAAATTTGCCCAAAAGTCCTTTGAGTGTAGCATTCTCTAGTTTATATAGGTTATCAATGGCCTGATTTGTTGCTGCAAAATTCTACCATGATTGCTAACAAATTACTGAACATTGCAAGTGTTTGCAGGTCTTCTATCCTAGCGTATTTATCAAATTTGGCAAGTTTGATAAATCAAAGACCATCATTTATATGTTGGCTTTAGGTGGTTCCAAAGTATAAATTGCTATGGCCAGCATAAAAACTTTAAAAAATCCAAATTTGATGGTTCCCAAGGCATTTTTAGCCTTTCCAAGCCTAGGTACATACATAATACAACTTTTTTCACTTAGAAAGTGAGGTAATTACAACTTATGAAGCATTTTTTAGCCTCCATAAGTTAAAGTATGTGAGATTGCAGCCTCTGAATTAAAAATTTCACATCTTATAATAAGATCCTGCTTCAAGTTTAGTGGTAAAGATTACAATGCCAAGTGCTGGGAAAATAAGGCAAGTGTATCTGCCATTATTTTACACCAAATTACAATGGGTTTGGTCATGAGTTGCAACATGAATCTTCTTCGTAGTGTTTCACTTTGAAAGTTTGAAACTTAAACTTGCAACATTTATCTTATTATTTGAAATCCATACCATTATTCTAGTAACCTTAGCTGTAACCAAATTCATTTTTTAGATTATTTCAATGTGTTTCTAGGTCCCACCCCTACCTATCAATAGGTTAGGACACATAAGCATGATAGATGATAATCATCAAATATGCATGTAGTGGTAGCGTTGCATTAAATATATACTAGGCAAGTTTTAATGCTCTTCCCAGCAATGTAGGTTTTGTACTTCTTTCAAGTGTTTCTAAATAAAAGAGAGATGAGAATAAGCAAAGTAGGTTTTGTACTTCTTTCAAGTGTTTCTAAATAAAAGAAAGATGAGAATAAGCAAAATTTGAAAAAGAGAGAGAGAGGGAAAGTAATATAAAGCGAAAAGCAGGAAGGGAGATCGCCATTTTGGGTTTTAACGGTTAACAGTTTGAAAGCTAGAGAGACAGAGAGAGAAGAGCATATGTTTGTTTTATGCTCGCCAAGTCATGGTAAGCGTGAAGGGCATAGCAGGGAGGGACGGGAGGTGAGGCGGTGACAGAGGGAGGTCGTCAAGCAGGAATGAGGGAGGCAGGGACCCAACCATGTGGCGGTGAGTGTTAGGCATGAGGCATGATCCCTCCCTGTAAAACAAATGTTATGTCGTCATTTTTTATTTGGACGACGACAAATGGAAAGCAAAGGTTGTCTAGTGTCGGGAGCATGAATAATCACACCACAATAATACTGCACCACTACTGCCCATGTCAGGGCAAGGTTACGGAGAAGTTGAACAAGTTGGGAAGCCTCGGTCGCTTTATGCGGTGCCCCTGGGCCCTGGCCAAGGAAAGGAAAGCAAAGCAAAGGCACCACCTTTGAATTGAAGGCTGCCGGAACACCAAGTTTTGGTTTTGGGAAACAGAGTTTTGGTTGCTTGGATATCATGAAGCTTTTCTGTCTTACATGGCTGCCGCCCACATTGGCGTCACTGCGGGCAGGCTGGGCCAGCATCAGGCTTGGTGGGCAGGCAAGACCAAAAATCATAAACTTTCATGCACATTAGCCAGAGAAAGAAAACTCTAAAGTGCCGGTGAAAAAGTGGGGGAAAATCAAAATTTTTCCAAGTCCCCAAGGGGCAGGGTTAAAAGCCAAAATTTGGCTACGGAGTAGAAAATTTGTCTAAATGGCGAATGACAGAATTCAGGTTAAACCCAAAATCGAGAAGCTTCTGAGGGGGAAGTGGAAACCAAAAAACTGAAAACTGAGGTTGAAACTAAAAGTAAAAACTAAAACCAAAATTTTTTAAGGCGGGAGAGGAAAATAGAAAATTGAAGCCTGAAGCCAAAACTGAAAATCTTCTACGTTAGAGAGGGAAATGGGAAACTAGAACTCCAAACTGAAATTAAAAATAAGAATTAAAACCAAAATTAAAACTGAAAATCTTCTAAGTTTTAGGGAAGAAAAGCAGGAGTTTTAAAGTTTGGCTAAGTGTTGGGAAGTTAGGAAGACAGAAAAATCTTGTCTGGGTACCAAGGTAAACCAAGACTGAAATTTGCAGAAGTATTAGAGAGTTGGGTAGGTGAAATTTGACTATGTATTGGATAAGAAAAACCAGAAATTTGACCACGTATTAAAGTAATGTATTTGAGTCAAAGATGGAAAAGGAAAGTTAGACTTCTAGGAACTATGGGGATGGTAAGTTTGTTTCTATTTGGCTGTCACAACCTAAAGTATGCATATGTTTGTATCTATATTTTACATTTTTATGTTTCAATTTTTTTTATGTTTTGCCTTACATTTCTAACTCTTAATTTTATTTCATTTGGTAGTTGCAAGGATGGCATGATTCCTAGGCTTCTACTCATAGATCTCATGTTTTTCATGATCTACAATGCAGGTCCTATGATCATTATGATCATGGAGAAGCCTAGGAAGGTGAAGGACATACCCATTATCAATGATCATTTACTCTATCATATGTAGATATGGGCATGGCCAAGGGCTAGGTGATTTCTAGAGTTTTTCTTTAGCCACTTTCATGTGCTAATTTGAATCCTACTACCTCTTAGGATGGTCTTCCATGCTTTAGAGCGAATCTACCCTGGGTCTTACACAAGGTTGTTAGGTTGCCTAGAGTAGGACGTTGAGGATGTCATCACTTTCATTGATGATTATGGTCATTCCAAGGAGTTTCAACAAAGAGACTTGGATCATTTGTGAGGAGAACATCCTTGCAAGCAACTTAGCATGGGCTCCACATTGCTACTAGATATCAAGAGGCTCCAAACCTTATTTTATCCTACAAGAATGCACATCAATGTGTCCAAATAAGTTAACATGATCTTAATCAATTTCCTCTAAATATAGTTTTTGTTGCAATCTCTACATCGCTAATGTTCATTTTGTCTCTCTTGCATACGCAAGCATTCCAATAAGAAGGATACCTACTTGGAGATGTTAGAGAGTAAGTTATGCAAGGTGGCTCTTGAGAGTAACTAGTGTCCTACAATTTATGCATGATTTCCTAATGAGCTAACAAGGGCTAGAGAGCATAGGAAATATGGTGCCATCCAGTGAGCAAGGTTGATGCATGTGCTTCATGAGAGTCCTGATCTAGATTTGACTAAGGAGTAGCCAAAAGGCTCTCGAATCTACTTAGTGTCGTAGGGAAAGTTCACAATGTTGATTATTGTAAGTCTCATGTCTAGTTTTCAACTTGATCTATAGTATTCATTCTATGTCCAACTTGTCTATGTGTTGTCTTTACATATAAAATCAAGATCTCAAAGGCTGTGTACATTTAGCTAGGGAGTGTTTTGGAGTATAAGTTGCAAGCCAATGTATACAATACTCTCATGAATCTAAAATGGTTAATGAGTGAACCTAGAAGGTGTTGAGCAAGTGGAGCTAATTCTTTTATTTACACTAAGGTCTCATAGCATCTCACCCATAGATGTGATTCTCATGATAAGATGTTATTTGAGTAAGTAGCACCTTTTTGCATTTTGATTCTCGGACAAGGAGATAGTTTTGAGTTGAAACTAGGACTCACTAAGATACTGGTTTTATTTTTGTAACACTAGGCTAGTAGTTAAGGAGAATGACAAGCTTTCAAATCTTAATTAAAAACCATCACTCAATGGGCTAAGTATGATGATACTACTCATACTATCGCTAAGTATGAAAATCCTAATCTAGTTCAGATGCATCATCTCTTCATTGAATGTTTATTCTCTGGCAAGATCAGGTAGCATAGGGTAACCTTTCTAGTAAGACTCGTAGTTTTTACAATGTCATGATTTATTGGACTCGCTACGATTGGACTTGTCACTGAGATGAGAGGGTTTCTAGCAAGTTGTCCAGCATTGACATTATAAATGATGAGAGGTCTAGCAACTCCATCAATTTCATCTTCTACTAGTAAAGGTTGCAATGCTTTGCAGAGTTTTTGGCTTGCCTTGATCATGAGGGAAAGTTTTTGGATGAGAATGATTTCTCTTGTTCTATGTGTTGGTACATGATGCATATCATGAAAACCCACCCTTCAATATTGGGTGGTCTAGTAAAGGTAGCAAGATTCTTACATGAGGATGTAGCTAAGCCTTTTGTTGTAGATGACATGACACTTCTTAAGAAGCAATCAGCATGCTAGGATCTAGCTCATGGGATGGAGGTGGTAAGGGAGTGTACCTTGTGCACTCAAGATAAGGGGTAGGTAGTGAAGAAAAAGCAAGCACCTCTCATTGAGATGGTTGATTTGGAGAAGGCACGATTAGAGATGGAAGCATCTAAAGTTGTAGAGAGATTGGGTAAGTTAGAAAAACATTTTATGTTAAAAAATTACTAATTTTTATTGTTTGTTGATGGTTTCATAGCTATAGTGAAGGCAAAGAGGAAAGAAGAGAAGAAAGCAAAAGCCAAGGTAGTAGATAAGGATAGAAAGAAGAGGAAAGAAGAAGAGAAGAGGGTTTGAGAGGAAGAAGAAAGGAAATTACATGAGGAAGTAGAAAGACAAGCAAGGGAAGAGGAAGAACGATAGGCCCAAGAAGAAGTGGAGACAAATGAAAAGAAGTAATGGAAGTCATTGAAAGAAAGGAGAATGGTGCCTTGGCATAGGAGCTTTTTAGGGAAGCACTAACTTTCTTTGGAAGATTAAGGTAAAATTTTTATTTTTAAGTATGTTGAGAGATGCTTTTGATTTTCTAGAAGGAGACTAACTATTTAGTTTCACATATCATGATTTGGATGGCATTGATGTGAATATGATACCTTCCACTTCTAGGATCATTAGGCTACAACCTTAAGAGGAGGAGGTATTTGATAGCACTACCATAAAATGATTAGAAAAAAAGTTGAAGAAAGAAGAAGATTTATCTTATGGTAAGTTACTGGTTTTTGTGATTTTTGTTATTTTGTTAGGTTATGCTTGTTTGTGAGTTTGAATTATTTTATTTATTCTTAAATTTTTTACTTGTTTATTATTTAGTGTTTAAATAACATGAGGTTGGTGTGGGAAAATATTAACAAGGAGGATTTGGTTAGAGACATGATAGTGAAATTGATTACTAATTTTTGGTTTGTTTGTTGTTTTTTTTTTCGCTACCTAGGATTAATCCTCCAATCAAATGATGAAATTGATAAAGATATTAGGAATAGAATTGAGGTAGGATGGTCAAAATGGAGACAGCCTAGTGGTATTCTATGTGATAAAAGAATACCAATAAAATTAAAGGGGAAATTTATAAGAAAGTAATTAGCTTGCTATCTTATATGATGCTAAATGTTGGGTAGTACAAAAGAGGCACGAACAATAAATTAATGTGGCAGAAATAATAATGCTATGATGGATGTTGAATGTTACTAGAAATGAAAAACTACATAACACAAACATCAAAGGAAGACTCGAAGTGGCTCCTATTTCATATAAGTGTAAGAATAGCAACTTAGATGGTTTGGACAATGAGCCTATAAGCAAAGGTTGCTATATCACTATTCTAGAAAAGCCACAAAAAGGAAGACTAAAGAAGATATGGGAAAAATAATCGAAGATGATTTGAAGAAACTACAAATAAACAAAGATCTAGCTAGGCAAATGACGAAAAATAACTCATATAGCCAATCCCATTTTGTTAAAACAAGGCTAAGATGATGATGATGATTTAGTTAGATTCATGGTTGATAGTATGATGGACAAGTTAAAGTGTGTTGGTAATAGAGGTAAGTTAATTTTATTTTTGAGTTTATCTATTAATTTTTAAAATTTTTATGGCTGTTTTTTTCTTCATCTTGTATGTTGTTTTACCTAAGTTAGAAGATAGAAATAATTAGATAGTAGATGAATATGCTTTTATAGATGTTTAAGTTATAATAGACAAGAATAAGGTTTTCATTATTGATCCTACTTTACAAGCTCTTTTTGATGATGCATCCAAGGAGAAAGAGAGAATGGATGTTAATTTTTAAGTTATGGTACATAAATGGCCTCTCTTGTAGTCCAATGTAATGATAGATTTTAAGTTATTGGTCATAAGGAAGAACAAAGAAAAGTTAATCTCAAAAATCTAGTTTTTAGAGGATGAAGTGGTCAATCTAGCATTAGATCTCTATGGAAGTAATATGGTGAGGTGCAATCCTAAGGTTTCTTCTTATTGGCACTTAAGATTTTCTTGGGATGTTATCATTGTAACTCAAAATAAGTAACATTTCCTAATTGCACTCATGGAGTCGTGAATAAATAATTGTGGGATAGTTATGCAACATGGAAAAAATGGGGTAAGTAGCATATGAAAAATAAATTTATTTTTAAAAAATAATTTTAGTACTTGCTGAGCAACTCAAGGATGAAAGGGTTACTATAAGAATAAGAGATATTTTCATTAGCCAAATGGGTATTAGCAATGCTTTAGAAGCCTTTGAAAAATACATACAAATGAAAAAGAAGGAAAATTAGGTGGAAGCTCTAAGGTCCAACATGGTACAAGAGAGCAAGACAAAGAGGAACCCTAACATGAATGATTTTGCTTTGCTTGAGATTCTAGATATTTCTATAGAGAGTTTAGACTATCTGTGCCTTTTACCAAAGGAGATTATGGAGGAGTTAGTTGATGCTTTAAGCTTTGAGGTTTCTGAGATGGAACCTATAATAGGAGGTTATGGATGGAAAGCGAATTCTATTGGCACAACTATAGGCAAAGAGCACATCTTATTTAGTTTAAATTATTTTTTATTTTTTTTTAGTGTTAATATTTTTAAAGTTTTAAATTTTTTAGTAGTAGTTAGTATTTTTATAAGTTTTATTATTTAAATATTTTTGATTTTATATGTTTGTTTATTTTTGTAGGCGTAGATGCCTCAAAATGTTTTGGCAATAGGAGGAAGGATATGGAGGATGCAACAGTGGTGAGGAATATTTTCACTTCCCATGATGTGGCTCTAAGTAGGCAGGATTGGTGGATTTTATTTTTGTGGTTTTTCATATTTTTTATGATGTTATGGACTATTTTTTATGAGATGTATCTTGATGGATATTATATGGATGTTAGCTATGGTATAGAATTGTTATTCTTTATAGTTTTTGAGTTTTATATGTTTGTAGTTTTATAGCATTTTGTTTTTATAGTTTTTTTTATTTTTGCTATTTTTTCTATGTTCATGGTTTTGTGAATTTTTCTAAGGAAAAAATAAAATGAATGCTAAACAAAATGTGTAATAAAAATAAAATGTAAGTAAAATTAAATGTTAACATAAAGCAATAAATAAGGCTATGCTAGATAAGTGGTAAGTATGGGAAAATAATAAAGTGAAATAACTAAATAATGCAATTAAACTAACACCAATTAACACTAGGAAATATGGATAAACATTATAAATAAATAAAAATAAAGTGAAATAGTAAGGGAGAAACATTTTAGGGTGATGACACCTTAGCAATAGATTTCTTAACTTCAGACCTAGTAGGAACCTTTACGCTTTTAATAGACTTAACGATGTCTAATTTTCTGAATCCCAAGTCTACAAATTTGTAAGTATTGGATGACCAAGAAATTCTTGAATCCAAGTAATTATTTTCTTTTATCGAAGATGTTTAATAGATAAGAGCATGTTCAGATGCTAAGCTAGTTTCTTCCATAATATCTAAACATGAAATAGCCAGAATTCAGGATCATCACATATGACTACTTATTTATCTTTACAAGGAAAATGTATCCCTTAATGCAAAGGTGAAAAAATAGCACAATGGTAGGCTAACTAGGGTCTCCATAGAATAGCATTAATTCCAAATGAGTTTTTAATGATAGTGAATATAGCCTTGGATGCAATCAAACTTTCTATTAAAAAAGGTAATTTAAATGCTCCTAGAATTTCTACTCTAGCACCATTAAATAAAATCAAAGGGAGTTGTAGTTAGAGTACATGATCTATTTTTTGAGGCTAAGATACTCAATGATTGTCCATGACATGACATTAGTTATGGCTCCACCATCTACATGTACCAAGGATAGTAACACATTGTCTCTGATCCATATGATGATGTAGATTAGAAAGCTAGTATGCAACACCCATCGCAAGATGTGTTTTAATGTTTTCTCCTTTGAAAACAAGATAGTTAACCACATAGCATGGAGGATTGAGCACTAATAAGATTACATGAACATGAGGCTGAATGTTTGAAGGCACTGTGATAGATTTTAAAAGCTCCTCTAATGTCAAACGATGTTTCATTGCAATGGAAAGGAGGTCCAAAAGGAAAAGGTTTAATTCTGTTGACTTCATGGCAATCGCAATTTGGGAAAAACGATATCCCTAGAAGTTACATCCTTGGAAATTGATGTAGGAGGAACAAGACATGGTATAGATGGAGGAGTTTCTTTGTGATGCACCTTAAAAAGAAAATTTCTTTTAGTTTTGAATAGTTTGTTTGTTGGCTTGTTTCTTCTCCTTCTCTTTTTCATTAACCAATGCTTCCTTTTTGAGTCCAAGTAAGGATCCTAATAGCTAAAGTGGGAGTAGAAATCAAAGGAGACTCTTATGAATTAGATAAAGAGAAGAGATGGGATGGAGGAGGCATATCATAGGGTAAAATAGAAGGATAGTGAATAGGATGAGTAGGTGTAGGGACTCTATTCTTTGAAGGCAATAGAGGATAATCAAAGGTAGGTTGGGAACACATAGAAAGCTCATCATAATGAGGTGTCATGTCAATGAATAATGGGGCTCTATGTACATTCTAGGAGGTGGAAGCATTAGTATCATTTAGTGGAAGATTAATGACAAAAGGTATTTGAGGCCTTGATGGCATTGAATAAGAGGATAAGAAAGATTAATATTAGAAGAAATTCATTGAATGATAAAGGAGGTTTTTAGGTGATTACATTTTGACTCTAAATGAAAAGCTAAAATTCTTGTTAAATGAATATTTAAAGGATCATTCTAAATTTGAATTTTTTTTATTATTGGATTATACAAGAGTATTAAACAAAATTTTTCATTTTTCTACCAATGCCTAGACATCATTTTTAAGCATTTTGCAATCCCCAATATCATGACCAGGAGCCTTATGGTAGTAGCAAAACTTATTAGGATTGTAGCACTTGGAGATAAGTGGATCTACATTCACATGATGCGAAGGATCAATAGCCAAGATTTGGATGTTTTTAACCATACCCTTTTTTGTTCTGAAACGTATTTAGCCATAATGTATCCATCTTTCAATAGCATGTTATATAGTAGAGTGTATATCATGAGAAATTTATGACATTTAGACTTATTTCTTTGTGACCCCTTTTATTGTCCTCCATTATTGAATGTATTTTGTCCACCATCATTAGGTTTTGGATTTGGATTCTTGTTCCTACCATTTCATTCATTATTTAATGATGAATCTAATGCAATTTGATTTACTAAGGTCATAGTTTCACTAACAATTTGGATAGATTTATCTTTTCTTGCTACTTTGTTTACCTTGTTATGAAAATTAACTGACTTCGGATCATTGCATTGAATAGCCACTTCCTCAATGTATTTGAAAAAGCTTACGCATCATGCAGGCCAAGTCATTATGATAGACCAACTTCCCTATGATATAATTATTCACATCTCCTTCAAAGGTATCTAACAACTAGTCATCAAGCAAAGAATGAGTAAGTCCGTGGGCACTAGAAGGGTTAAATGTAATCCACACTGACTCCACAAAACACACACATGTAAATATCATCAGAATGAGATGAAAAATCTATGCTACACAGGACACGGGCTACAATTTCCCCAACAGTGAGATGAGACAAACTATAGAAAGGGATCGTAGAGATTGGGACATGAGGTAACTGACCCAGGGCATAGTGAATCCTACATGCAAAGCATGATTAACGTGTCATTAACCCATCATTCCAAGATCAGGACCAAGTCCATTCCTCTAAACAATGACATCGCATTGTTTCATCCCATGATGAGAAACTATGAGAGTACCACAACAACAAGGCGTACGATCACTTGGCATTTTGTTCAAGGGAGGAGTGATTTTTGTTTTGTGGCACTTCCTTCTTTTCTTTTTTTTCTTTTTTTTTCTCTTCTTTTTTTTTTTTTGAATACTGAATCCAGAGAAATCACCAACCTTCAGGCATGGGTGCTTGTCTTTCCAGTGGGACCCCCTAGAATAGCATTTGATTTTCGAGTGCCCTTTTGATTACTCTTACTCCCATTTTTCATTAGATCTACAAAGATCTTAGTACAACCACATTGCACGATAACTCCCACAAACATCACCAAAGAGAATCCACAAGTCCCCTTGATGTCACTCGCTAATCATTTCCTCTTGGTCCATCCTTCTTCATTTTGGGTACAATGAACACAAAATTAATTTTAAGTTTTAAAATGTCAAGAATATCATTGTACCCTCGAACAAAACCTCTTATTTGTAGAGTGGATGAGTGGGTGTAGTGGGCTCACTGTTCAAATAATTGATCACTCATGACTTAATAACATAGAACACACCTCAACCAATGATCCACATGAGTGTTTTATTCATAGACGAGATTACTTACAAAAATGTAAAAAGAAAAAAACACAAAAAGATAAAAAGATAAAACAAAAATTTGAAAAATGAAAAACTGGAAAACAAAAAGTTGTAAAATTAAAGAAACTAAAAAATATTTATTAATCTTGCTTGTCATTGAAATGGAGAATATCCCCCATAACTAAGTGGTTGTGGATGGCAAGGATTAATAAATGGAAGATGAGGATCCTTGCATGTTGGAAGTATTGGAACTGGTCTATACTTATCCCCTGGGGGTTCACACACTTGATTATAATAAGCATAGTGGGGCACTTTATATGATGTAGTTCCCGAATAACGAGTCGACCCACTATGATATTTGGGACCATTAGATGGTATGCAATGATTAGGATGATGCCTCCCATGGTTGTGTTCATTGGGCCATATAGTTGTTGGAGTGTTAGTTGGTGGCCCTAATAAAGTTACATGAGGTGTTGGGTTTGAAGGTAAGGGTGCACCACAGTGTGGGACTTGTGCTGAGTTGGAAGATGCAATGGCCTTTGAATTATGTTGTTCCTTCTTACGGCCGTGTTTAAAGAAGGGCACTTTTGATGTTGCTAAGGTTTCCCACTACTGTTGGAAGTATTAGCACAAGTGTTATTCGTGGGTTGTTGCTATGGTGCAGGTACCTTAGGAACAATCAGTGGCACTGTGGAAGGAGGGAAAGAATGAGAATGTTGAAAGTTAGGAGGAATATAAGATGCACAAGGTGGCGGTTGTGTTGGAGGCATGGGTTGATAGTATTGAGGAGAATGGTATTGTGGTGAGATAGAGTATGTTGGCCCAATTGGAAAAACAAGGTGTTGAATGTCATAAGCATTTGGATTCGAATGATATGAAGGGTGCCTCTAGTCTAAGGGTGGTCTTCCCCATGACTGGGATTGTTGCCACTATGATCGAACACAGTATCTCTGTACGAACTCTGGATGTAATGTATTTCCCCAATTCTCATGTAAATGTAACAATATTGGGCATTGGCCCTTGGGGTGATCGTACAGGCATATGTTGCATTCATATGTATGATTGGCAGTTGAGCACTTATTCCCTTTGTTCTTTTTCTCCGAATGTCTAATGTTTTTCCTACTTCTTGGGTTGTCAAAACTCTATCTCCAATGGCGTTGATATATTCTCCACACTTTTGATACATCCATTCCAACATATTATTGATCTTTGCCTCGGCTTCTTCTAACGATTGTTGTATTGGCAAAGATGATGTTTCCACCTTGAGATTAGTTGATTTCTCCTTGTTATGATCATGGACCTTTGTTAAGTTGAAATTCTGGTCCCATTGATGTTTTTTAACACTCTCCCATCTAGCCATTTCTCCTTCTTCTTTTGCTACCTGCTTAATAATCTCTTGGACTTGATGGGTTCATAGTTCGTATAGTTGACCTTGGGCATACATTCCTAAGGTCTCTCTTGTTTCATTACGTAGCCCATCAATGATATGGTACATTAGCCTTTCCTCGAAAAACCCATGGCCTAGACAGTTGTTTAACTGTGCATAATATCTTTCTAAGGCCATGTCCAAGGGTTCATGTTTTGCTTGTTTCCATCCTTGGATTTGTGTCCTCAAAGCTGACACTCTTGCATAGGTTTGATATTTTTCATTAAAGACTTCTACCATTTTTGACCAGCATCGTAGCATTTTTGGTTTTAACAATCTATACCATACTTTTTCTTGGTCAACGAGTGTCATAGGAAAGATCTTAAGTTTTTTCCACCCGTTATCAATGTTATTCCATGTGTGGCCATTGTAGAAGGCTTGTAAATGTTGATACGAATCTAAGTCATAGCCTCCTGAAAATTTAGGAAAGTTGTTTAAATCGAGCCTGGGTAGACAGCTCTCTTTATGATGCCTACATGAGATTCGAATAGCCTCTTGTATTTGCGTTAGGCTTGTAGTGGCCAGTAGGGGTTCATCGTCATCTGTTAAGTTATGCTTTCATGTGTTTGGATGATGTTGCTTTTGTTCATGTTTGTAAGAAACCCCTACTTCGGGTTGCATACTCCAATCTTCATTATCATAGAATTCATCGGTTCTCCAATGAATTTCCTCACTAAGTGTGGCATAATTGTAGTCTTGTAGGAGAGGCATGATTGTGAAATGGTGTGTGAATTTGTATGTGATTTTTTTATAATTAATTCTTCTTCTTAAGAGATATATCATTAATTCCTATACAGTGACCTTGTATGATATAACTAATCTAGATAACTAGCACCGTCCCTGGCAACAGCGCCAATGATGAGTGGCGAGATACCCCTACACTCAACCATACGAATACGAGCGTTTTCACACGCGATCCGATCGAACTTCGCAAATGGACTGGTTGTGGCACCTAGATCATTAACCTTAGGTTGCAATTCGTTGTCTTCCCACCTAGACTAGTATTATATTTGTCATGTATGGTTTAGTCCAGAGTGAGGTGTATGATGTGTTTCCTAATTCTAATGCTACTCCTAAAGGTAGTGGAAAATAATATTAACTAAGCTAAGCTAAGGGGGAAAGGGTAAGAGAGTCTAGTCTAGCCTAAGTGCGATGAGCATCCAATTCCTTGATCAACCATACACATCTTGGACTTCGTGCACAACTACCACTGGGATTACCAAGCACAAATCCCAGGTACGCCACTAGGATACTAAGTAGTCACACTTAAATGCTCATAATCAAGTCGTACTCATTCCGCGTTACTAGGAGATAAGGGTGAGAGAGAAAGCAATAAATAACAATTAAATAAACAAAGTGAATGCTGCAATGATGAAGTAATCTCGATCTTTATTGCTGGTCATGTGCACGTCCAAGTACGTCACACTTGAATAAAGAATGTCGTACAATTACATTCACCACACTGCAGGCAGACACGGGAAAAATAATCTATCTCTAGAGGGATCAAATTGCTAGAGCTTCGCTACTTCTATTCTAGGATGATAAACAAGGGAGAGCTGCTTCTTATTTATAGACATTGCGGCGAACTGCGATATCGCGGCGGACTACGATATCGCAGCGTACGCGATATCGAGGCCCATGCGATATCGTGTCCCATCAATCTTGTAACTAGTAATTTCTATGACTAACATTGTTATTGGGATTTCTGATGAGATGATCTCCAATAGTACTCATCATAGCTTGGACTTTACCTCTAGCAATAAGGTATTTTGTCAAAACAACTTATTCAAACAATGTTAGCTCGATGGGATGGTCTAGATTGAGTAGGAAAGATTCCAAATCATTAGCCACTTGATATTCAACCATTCTCCTTAACTCATTTTTAGGAAATGCATTTCTCAACTCTTTCTTAACGCAAGCAACTTTATAGTCATCTTAAGTCATGAGTGTTATGAGAGCCTGAGCTTTCCATGTTTTCATCAACTTATGAATTTGGAAGGCATGAGAAGAGTCATACCTATGTCTTGACATGATGTTAACAAGAGTTCCCTAGACTCACTCAGAAAAAAAATAAGGATCAAGTAAAAAAGAAACAACAAATAAAAAGAGTCTACTAGAAAATAAGTTCAAGACACTGGAAACCTTATTGGCCCTCCTTTTAGTGTTAAAAATGTTCTTTACACTCCTACAAGGACACCTCCAAAAACTAAGTATTAAAATACTTAGCACATGGCCATAAATGGTCTTTGGATTAATGTAACCCTCAATATATCAATGATTATGAAATGAAGGGGTATGAAACCTTCAAGCAAATATGAACTTATCCTACTACACAAAAACTAGGAAAAGTAGGGAGATAATAAAAAGGTAAAGTTTTAATGCTAAAAATGGCTAAGTATTAATTACTGAAAAAATAATTGAGTGCAAACTACATAAAAATAAACTAAATATGCAACAGACTATGAGCGGTAAGATAAAAACTATGTATAAAATTTAAGTAAATTAGTATAAAATATTAAAATATTGAGACTTTGATATTAGGGAAAGGGTCTCAGATCCCTTCCTAAATAATATACTACTTTATTAATAGGTCACAAAGTGTTCACCTGCTATGGAAGGGCAAACTACAAGCAATAGATGAAAAACATAAGTTAATTAAAATTGAGAGTAAAAGCTAAAATCTTGAGAAATATATGGATTTGGAGAGTGGAATTGAACATTTGAAGAATTATGATATGAATGATGAAGCTATAGGCACAATCCAGGATTAATTTCAAGCCAAAACAAGGCTATTTTGGTTTAGAGCCCCATCACAAATACTAGAGCTAAAAAAATTCTAACTCGCAAATGTGCTGAAGAAGCCTAAAAATTCTATCTCTGAAAGTGACACTAAAGGTGTATAAGGTGACTGCAAAACACATGGGTGCTATGATGGTGGCAGCTGCTGGTACTCTTAATCTTCTAAAATCTGACAGGTACTCTCAAATCTTACAAAACTAACCTGAAATTTATGTTTTGAGCTTATATTTTTAGGTTAAAAGTTAACAATTTTAACTTAGGATTTCCAAAATCACACTTAGAGATAAGTATAGTTCATTTGAAGTTGACATCGAGTTTGAAAATAGCAACTTTGACCTTTAACTTTGGTGAGCATAGTGACCTGTCATGGTGACGCTGATGCTGACGTCAATGTCAATGTCATCAACACTTAGGCAAACTTTGACAATTTTATCAAAGTGCTAATTCCAAACTATGAAGGTCCCATTTGACCTTCTAACTAATGTTGAATGATGTTGAGACAATGCCAAGGAAGTTGTGAGACTAGGAGAAGGTACTAAATGCTAAGTTTGGATGCTATGATTTGGATGATACTAGTGTCAAACATGCTAATGTTGACATTAGCATCAACATTAGTGTTAGTCATACTTAGTCAAAATTTTGGTATTTTGACAAAATTGGAATTTCAAGCTTTTGAAACCTTATTTCATCTCTAAACTAATGTCAAATGCCACCAAGACGTCCAAGAAGCCTAGAGATGTTGTCACTTGTCAATTTGAAAAAGTGATAATGCTCATGTTAATGATAACATCAACATTAGCATCAGCATTACCAATGCTTAGCAAAATTTTGGCCTTTTCACCAAGTGATAATTTTTAGACTCCCAAGATCCCATTTGACCTCTGAACCATTGTTGAAGTTTTCTGAGATGAAGGTGAGCATTAGGGGAGGCTTGTGAATGCTACAAAATGATGATTAATAGGACAACATAAAGTTTGGTAACATTGACACTAGCATCAGCATCAACATTAACCATGAAGTTAGAAAAATTTGTAGCAATTTTTCAAGCTAAAAATTCTAACACCCAAGATGTCAAAGTTGACCCTAAAGTGAGTTGGAATGATGGTTTTTTTAATGCTAAGAAGCTTGTAAACTTGTGAAATACTACAAACAAGATGCATGAGGTGGCTTGTAGGTGCCAAGGTAAGTTCCAACCTTGTCAGTATTCTAGACTTAGCAAAAATATTGATTTTCTAAGTCCAAGAAAAACCTATAAAAAAGTGCCAATTTCAAAAACTTGGAGTACCAAATTTGTTGTCGATGAGTCATCCTAGCCCTAAGAACTCATTGCACATGTTAAATTCAATTTCAACAAGATTTGAAAGTGCTAGAGATGATGTTCTCAACACTAATGTTAACACTCACATCAACATTAACATTAGCATCAACAACACTTGGAAAAAATTTCAACATTTTCTTGACATTTTCCAAAGTTACTATAAGTAAAGCCAGAAAGCTGAGATATGACCCCGAGTGGTCCTTGGAAGCCTCCAAAGGCCATAAATGAGTTTTATGAAGCTTTTTTGGGGTATTTTATCCTTTGGTATCGAAGGGAGACTACAACACTTAGAAAAATTTTAATTTTGGAGTTTTCCCAAGGTCACCAAAATAAAGTTCATAAGCTAGATTGTGAACCTAAATGACCTTTAGGGATCTTCGAGAGCTAATAATATGTCCATGATGATGTCTTTAGGGATTTTGATGCTCAAACTGACATGAAACAAAGTCAAAACCACACTTAGTATTGATCTACAATGAACCAAAAAAGTGGGCAC
This sequence comes from Gnetum montanum, assembly GCA_015680685.1. Lineage (NCBI taxonomy): Eukaryota > Viridiplantae > Streptophyta > Gnetopsida > Gnetales > Gnetaceae > Gnetum > Gnetum montanum. The sequence goes on along the minus strand of MNCI01008068.1, from coordinate 342,760 downwards.
ATTAGTTATCTAGAAAAACATTCTTAATAGAATCACAATAATACACTAGGCAAAAATCAAAACTAAGGACCTATGAATATGCTGATGTACTATATAGAGCTCGCTAACCTTAAATATGCTAATCTTGCCATGTTGATAGCTAGCTACACTAGAACTGAAGTAGAGGAATGAGCTGCAGCAACATTTGCTTTATTTGACCATGAGAACAAGTTGCACAATGAAGCAAAGAGAAAGCTACAAGCAACATAGGTAGAGCTAGAAAACCTCTAAACTCAATACACTGAGCAATGTGATGTCACAAAGTACCTAGCAAAAAGATTGGCTAAGTACTAGAAGCTGAAAGAAAAAGTTCAAGTATTCAATGTTAAACACAAATTGTTCGTTGTCTAGTTTATACAAGCTAACAAAATGTTTCTAATTTGTCATGTTCATGGAAGATCCCAACAATTGCCAATCTAGCCAATTTAGCTTGGACCATTAATGACCCACAAATAAACATTGAGATGTACCAAGTGATCCTCGATAATTTATGCATGTAGGATCAAGCTACTAATCCATCGTAGGAGCAACCACAGTAAGGAAAAGTCATTGACACCTAAATAACATGAAGGCCTACTATGGAAAAAGGTTTTGGAAATCTGCAATGTTGTAATCTTTTTTATACGTGTCTAGTCTTTTTTCAAGATGTCAGACCCAAAAAATATACATATTAAAAATAAAAATCCAAAGCACAAAAGTAGAGTACTACAAAGAGAAGAAACTTCAAATCAATAAAAAGAAAAGTTTTAACTATTTTGGAGATGTTTTTTAGATTTTCATCCTTGCAACCAATCCTAAAAAACCTTCCCTAGAGGGTAGAAAATTAGGCATTCCATGAAAAGATTAACATTGAGTGAAGGAGGAGAAAGCCCACACCCTATGAATAGAATCAACATCATCAAAAGATATTATCTCCATATCTTGATCAATAGCTACAAACAAATTATTAGTAATTAAAATATCTTAAACATGTTGGTCCTTCTAAATATTTGGCATGTAATTGCCAATAAATAGACTTTCTTAATGTTTTTTATTATGAAGAACCAATTGAAAACCATCTGAATCAACAATAAGATTCTATGAAACCTTAGGAACATATATTTGTTTACCCTTTGTCATTAAAGAATTCTTTGAAACTAATTTCATTTGAACCTTCCTTGAAGATAGATTCTATTGAACAATAATAAGAGAAAGAGATGGGCTAATTGTTGAAATGTCAATTGGAAAAAATCATCTTAGGATTTGCATCATTTGTAGAAAAAACCTTAGCAAGATCTATAACATTTGCAAAAGAAACATTAGTAGCATTTACAGTAGCTTATTGTTGATGTGTTTGCATTACTTTTTTTCACAACATAAAAGAACATGAATCAAACATGTGATCCTCTTGATGATAATAGTGACAACTTTGGAATATTACAATAAATAACCTTCTACACATAATCAATTCCACCAACACATAAGAATTTTTCACTTAAGAATCAAGATCCACTTCAATCATTTATTGAATTTTGTAAAAACCACTCACCGTAGTGAGGGTTTTAGAATGCTTGATTGGCCCAATACAAGAGACAATATCCCTTTCAACTTTTTGAAAAATTAATAGAAGATTAAGCAATTCAACAAAACAGTGAACCTTTCAAAATTCAGAGATGTTGAATTAAATGAGGGAGTCCACTTTTGAATAATCAATAAAGTATGATGATGATTGAAAACACCGATATTGAGGGCCTTAGAAACCATCGTTGAATGAACAAATTCTACCAGTAAAAATGAGTTTAACAAATAATGAGCATGGACAACATCCAAACCTTGATTTTTCCAAACCAAATTTAAATTATTTAAAACACTTGAGGAACAAAGTAAATAACCTAGAATTTGCATAAAAATTTACATTCTACAAATTTCTTGAGTAATAGATTCATATAAATCATCAAGTAATAGATTCATATAAATCATCAAGCAATTCGTAGAACGGCAAAGAAGCGATGGTTCCACTTGAAGGATCACCTACTAAATCTAGCACTATTGCACGTAATATCAATGTCAAATCCCTTGCTGCCTTAGATCAACACTAAAACCCTCATCGTTGAAACCCTTGCTACTAAAACTTCTAGATAAAGAATCTTAGCACTTGTGTCTAGTCTTTTGTCATTTTGTAAATCACTCAAATAGATAATGGAATGTGATAATCAAGTCACTTAGTCAATTAGTCAAGTCGTTGCCATAATTTTTCCATAAACTGTCCCAATTTTGTTTAACTCAAGGATAAGTTTTTTGTTAGTTATGGAGATATGATAAAGCATTTTGTGTGTGCTAGGACATCATAACTACGATGTCATACATTTCCATATGATGTGGTAGATACAATGTATTTTGGAGCTAATAAAGTCTATAAATACTATCCACCTACTACATTGAATGTACCTTCTCAATCATACTTGTAACTAGATTTTTGTAGCTTCATTTCATATCTTAGAGGGGGTTTTGGAACCCAAAATAAGGGAAACATAGTATACCTCAAGATAGATAGTCCAATTAGAATTTGATATAACTCGGCATTGCCCATCGAAATTAACCCCATGACAGGGAGCTTCCAAATCAAGTGTCTTACCATTTGGTTAACACTTCGTTATTACTTTTCATTTCATAACTTAGAGAATAGTTAACAAGTGCCTACAACATGGATCTAAGTTACTTATACCAAGTCTTATTCAAGTGAATTGTACCTAAACACCATGCCATAAGATCGAGATTAATTCCTATTCATTAGAGCACCCTAACATATTCTAAATTTACATTTAATGCATTTTCTTTTCATGCCATTTAGCTTAATCTTCACTGCACTATGCACTTAGTTAATAATTTATGTACCTATTGTTAAAAAGATTTTGTATCTTCACTTGTAATGCATCTTATTTTCTTGTATTACATCTTATGAGGTTGATTAACATCATGCAACACACATTATATGTTGGTACCTTATGTGACAATTTAGAGAAAAGTTTAAATTCTATCCCTTACAAATTACGATTAAACATTCATGATTCGGTGGCAAAGGTGGGCAATGCAACTAGCAAACCAGATTGAAAAACGCAACCATCGTAAAATAATGATATACGTTAATTTCAAGTTTTTTAAAATGATATTTATGATAAAAGCAAGAAGCTAAAACAAGGAACTTCACAAAGATGTAATCTTGAACACTAAGTTCATTACAATTTTTTTAAAACGCAGTGCTGTAATTTTCTTCTTACGAGCATCATCATTCTAAATTTCCTGCCCTTGACACATTTCTTCTCTCTTCAAAAAGACGAGGACGTCATTCAGAAAACTCCCTTTGTTTTATAATCCACTCCCAGCATCCTATGATAATTGGCACTTGTTATTTTCAATTTTATAAGTGATCTCTTTCTTTTGTTTGATGTTATTGTTAAAACAGAAATAGGGCAGAGCATGAGTGTGTTAGAACTTGCAGATTGTAAGTTTCATATCTCTAGGTTATGCTAAGACGTATCATTATTTTGCTGAAGCATTAACCTTAAACGTTTTTCAACAAGTAAAAAGACAGTACAATAATAAAATAAAATTGAAAGCACAATGAAAGTTTTAAGCATAATTAAACATTTAGAAAATGGAAAATTCATTGATTGTATATGCATCGCAAGTAAACTTGTAGTTTGACATAGATGAAACTAAAACCAAATGGATTTTCAATAAATTATTTTCAATTACGCATAGAAAGTAAACGCATGCTCCAATAAATCTGCAGTAACCATGAACAAGATAAAAGTACGAAAACGATTTTCTGTTTAGGCATTTGGAAAACTGATCCATGGTGCAAGCAGCCATTACAAAATATGCAACCTTACATACAATTGCAAATCAAACCTCTCCCGAAAAAACTTTCAAAAAATAAATAATCTGAGAAATAGAATCTTAGAATTTGCAAAATGTTTTATCGCAAAGCCTTGTTACAACATTCATACATTTTCGAATCCAGTGAATGTTAATGAGCAAAAATATGTAATAAAGCATGACACATCCGCTAATTCTAGCATAAGAGAGAAAAAACATTATTTGCAAGACGCATGACAAACATGTTACATAAACCCAGATATCCTATCCGACAGGTGCTACTTCAGTTTAAAAAATCAAAAAACCAACATGCTACTTGTTCCCAGATAACAAAAGACAATACAATAAGAATAATTTGATACATTAGAAAATCAGGGTTATAACCTAGAAACAGTATTACAAGAAAGCTTGAAAAAAACATTTAATCAGAGGCATCTGATGTGAAGCTTCCTATCGCTAGTGCCGAGTACAAAAAATATCCATTAAATTTAAGTACTGTAGTAGCAATTTACCCACAAAAATCCAACAGTAGTGCAATCATTGTGATTGACCCATATAATGAAATATTCTGTCTGTCTATTCAAAGCTGCCTCAGAATGATTTGGCCTTGATGCTTAGACAATTTCAGACAAGCTTCAACCCGTTCAGATATGTGAAACTTTTTTCAGTCCTTGGAGTTTCTTGAAATCTGGATTGAAAAATACTGTCATCAGTTTGCTAGTGAAATTGTTAAACAACCAAACTGATGAAAGATTCAATGATTGTTTTTTTATTTACACAAGAAACATCAGAGCCTTCTGGATAAAGCATACATGTCATTGACAGAAATTACTGTAGATCTCATTTGCTACCAGCTCGCCCAATGTAGAGATCAATGAAAAAGTTCATCTTCCAAGCAATAGAACTTTAGATACTGCCCTAAGAGTTGTATTACTACATCTGTGCTTGAATTTTGAACTTTTCCAAGGACAGACCCCAGCTGGTAAACAAGGCCTGCACTCTGGTGTAGGAAAGATGAAACATAGAAACTAGACAACGTGACAAGAACTGTAGCTGTAAACATTGCAATTCCTCTCTTTCACAGCACAGTAACATTCACCTATATTGCATATAAATTCACCTGTCATCAACAAAATGCCCTTGAATTTATCCAATAGTCTGAAGCCTAATATACTGACATAAGGCTTTATCAAAACTTATGGAGTCACCAGATCACTGTTATGTGATGCAGTGACCAGGTGAACATAAAAACATTCTAAGTTAAGAGTCCCCATTTGAAGATGAACCATCGTATTCACTACAGAACTACTACTATGCTTGAAGTACTTGACAATGAACAATGTGGCTCTTTAGCCTGTTTCTTCCTGCAATATTTGACCACAAATTTGTGACAAAAGTTTTGAAATGACCTTTGCCTGCAATGGTTTCCCACAGCTGTCCTGATCTTACTTTATCAGCATTTGCCACATCAACTAGAGCAATGCTCATGTTATTTCGAATAATGCAAAGCTTGCCATTTAGTGGAAGCAAAGCTGCTGCTTCTAAGGCACGAGAATTGCCCAAATGTAGCCTGCTGTCAACATACTTTTGCCATGAATCAGTTGTACTGTCATAGATTCTAAGTTTACACCCATCTCTACAGTCTAGGGCATATAACTGTCCATTCAAAGAGATACTAGGATTTCGCCACCCAGCAACCATGCCATCATAGACAGGAGACCAGTGATTGGTAGCAGGAACATACATTTCACTCATAACTTGCCGTTGAGATCCCAGTCCTTTCAAGAACCATCTACCATTGTATACAACACCAATAAATGGAACCATGGCTGTGCTCATGTCCGAAATGTATGACCATCTATTCCTATTTGGATCGTAAACCTCTGCTGATCTTAAAGTCCTGTGAATTCCTTCACATTCACCACCAGCAACATATAGGCAGTTATTTATTACACAAGATCCAAAAAAATGTCTTCTCCTTAACATATCAGGTGCACGGTGCCACTTATTAGTCCTTGCACTGTAGTAAACCACCCGTCTCATTGAACCCTTAATGGGATCCTTACCCCCAAATAGGTACAAATGACAGCCACTAAGAACAGCACAACCAAACCCAACAGCTTCAGAATATTCCCCAGGTACAGGAGGAAGGGGTTGCCAGAGCTGATATACAGGATCAAAGGCATGCCATGATATGCGACCATCTCTATCTCTCTTTATTACATATACCCATTCCTCTGCCATGCCTAATCTCTTCCTTAATGTGTAGAAAAAATTTCCTGCCAGTAATCTATACCACTTTTTGCAGACAAGCCGAAGTTTTCTATGTTCTATTCGAGGAACACGAATTAAACAAGCTATAGCCAAGTCATCAGGAAGGCCAGGCATCAAAGAGGAAGGGACTTTGTTCTTTTCACCTTTTCTGGATTTACCCTTAGATCCTCTGATGGAAGGTTTAATCTCAGGCTGTATGCATAACTTTGCCCCTGGTACAAATTTCTTTGCACCGGCAACTGTTCTAAGGCCAGTGTCAACCCTGCAATAGCATCCTGTGGCATCAACCTGAAAGGCATAAAATTTATTCAATTACAGGCAGGAAAGATTCAGATTAAACAAAGTAGTCTTATCAACTGCGGTTTTTTTCTCTAATTCTGCTTACTCATCTCTATATTAAGATATGTAATGGCGTATTTGAAATGGTTATGATACACACAATAGAATTTTGATCTAGTTCTCTACATGCACATGATAAAACACATTACTTTCAATTTCAGTGCAAAAAGAAATGGAAGTCATTGTCCATGAGAACATAAACCTACAAAGTAAATAGGTACAGTTATCTCCACATAAATAAAACCTGCACCCATACTACAATGTTTACCATTTCACATACAGATTTTTCTTTTTTGAATACCAATATAAAAGATTTGTCATTTTGCAACTGCCAATGATGTACAGCAATTTTCATCTTATTTTAACAAATTTAGGTTACAGCCAGAAATCTTACTTTATCGTGGTATGTTTTACCGTGACTATAGAATCTTGCATATTACTGTATTTCAAGGATTCAAGATCATTAAAGAACACTGTTAAACAAAAACAAAATTAAGCTCGTCATATTCAAGTTTTTTTTTGTATTGCGGTGATTTTCTTAATCTCCACATCACCAACATCATAGCCTTATCTCATCTATTTCGTATCTGCTTTATGGGCTTTTGCGCCATACATTTCTCTATTCTTGTTGATCCATGCTCAAATCTTTCATCACACTTTGGAGATTTTTTTTTTTTTCATAAAACCGAGTATCTAAACCAAATTGAATAGATCCTTCCTTCTGTAAAAACAAATAACAGTTTCTAAGTACCACATATTAGGTCTTACTATTTTCTCACGGTTAGGGTCAAAGCTGATCCAGGCAAGCATCAAAGCTATTTATCACCGTTATAGGTCCACACTTGGGATACGTTAAAATGTTCTTCTGCTTCATAACCAGAATAGTCAAATATCTAACCTACCTAAAATAATCTCAGTGAAAATTTCAGTTTTGACAGTTTAAGTGCACAAACTGTGTTATCAGCAACTTGTTAGTCTCAAAAGCCACATTTCAAATGCAACCGACATCGAAATGCATGGGGATATTGAGAAATTCTGACAGATCTGTGTCCCCGAGAGGAGTTTTTATTTGCTTAACGTCCATAAGGCCAGTATTCCCCTCTGAAGAGTGCAAGGCCAAAACAGAGAAATATTCTTGCAACTTATACTTCAAAAAGTGTGCCGAAAATATCACATATCATCACAGCTAAACCATACTTCATATGTTTTCTTGAAAAAGAGACAAAAAATCAGGCCCATCTTTCAAGGAACCCAGATCTCCACAATACCAAATTGCACGCAGATACCTTAGAAAAAGCAAAACCCACAAACAAAAAGGAAACCCAAACCCACTGAAATCCAGGAAATTGCATTCATCTTACCAGAGGGGGCTGAATCCCACGCTGCATATTGGAGGAATCGACGAGCGTCATCTGAAATGGGGGCGAATCCAGGCCGAACCCACAAAACCCTGGCAGAACAAAATTGAGCCAGAACAGCAAAAGGCCGCAGAAAACCCTCCAGCCAGGCTATAAACACCCCTCCGGGGCCATGGTGGCCCCTATACAGACACACAGTGCGGCTTGGTTGTTGCAAAAATGAAGGCAGTGGAGAAACATCAACATCATCAGTATCGATCCCCCTCTCTCACACTCACTCAATTGCACAACAACATCATCATCATCATCTCTTCCTCCTCCTCTACTTGGCTTTGCAGACAATCAATCAGAGCCCCAAGAAAAAAAAACCTGCAATATCCTGGGTAATTTTTTTTTGATGGTTTTTTTGGCACTTTCTGAGCAAAAACTCAGAGGAGGAGGAGGAGAAGAGAAGCAAGTAAAGTCTGGGGAGCATCAATGGTGTTGGCGGTGATGATGGGGTTAAATTAGTGCTCACATTTCCGAGGGTGGGGGTTGATGGTTGGTGTTGGTGTAGCAGCAGATGTGAGGTTAATAATGGCAGAACAAGAAGAAGAATCAGAAGAAGAAGCATGAGTGCATGACGTTGGTATTGGTTTTGGCATTTGCAAACTTGCAGGGTCTCTGGCACACTTCAATAAAAAAGGAGAGCTTTGAGTGAATGAAAAGAACAGCACTGCCTGGCTTTGATGAGCCCAGCAGCAAAAACAAAGGCAGCAACAATTGCCTCTGCTGTGGCTGCAGACGAGCAAAAAGTAAAAACAGCAGCAAGTCACTCTCATGATCACCTTTTTTTTTTTTTCACAATTATGTTTTGCCTCTTTTTATTTTTGTTTCCTTCTTTTGATGTTTTCCAAGTCATGATGTTCTTGACCAGTTTGGCTTTAAATGATTTGCCTGACCACACATCCAGTCCAGGCCAAGCTAGCAGCAGCTCCTGTGTACCTTGTCCTTGCCAAGTAATTTTCTTTTCTGTTTTCAAAATCCAAAGCAAAAACAGTAGGATTCTTCTGCTGCTCCGCCTATTTTCATTGTGCATGCATGTCTGGCCTGGCATGGCAGCAGCAGCAGCAGCTGCTGCTGAATGTTCAAATTTTTGCATGAATTCATCAAATCCCAAAAGAAGTAAAGCCATCTCAACAGTCAAAGGCCAACCCCTGACCAGATAAGGATTCTAAAACCCTCAAATCACCCTTTATTCTAACATTGAGAGCTTGGGCGAATAAATTGCAATGCCTGATGTTTGAATTTAATGGTCCTTAATTGTCATGGGTGTCCAGGACAGATTGCTAATTCAAGAATCCAACGGCAATTACTTTGTCTTAAATGCTTTATACTGTGGATCGTTCCTTGCCTCTTTCTCACTCATGTTGGCAGTGGTGTGATAATCTATTAACAGGGATCCATGACGTTACCTTATTGTTTGTGTGTGTATTGCATCGAGCATCATCCTCGTTGTTTATTTGAGTTATGATTAAACATTCGAGTTGCCATGAAAAACTTCAAACTCGTTACGTTACCATCTATACATGTGGTTCCAACCCCCAAACCCAACTTAACCTTGGGCACTTGTGTGGTACTTCCTTAAGTATTTCATCAAACATTTAATTCAAATCCCGCTTTCACTCTTATACCTTTAACTTGAATCCCTGTTCTACTTAAGTTTTCTGGTTAAAAAGCATTCACTTTTAGGAATCATAGACGTGTGGGTAGGGAGTAAAGGAGCCCCAACAAAGTTGATCTGTACAAAATATATAAAGATAGAACCTTAACATTTTTAATTGTCACCCTCGTTTTGGTAGGTAAAAGCTAGCAAGATGATGATGAATCTAACATATTTAATGGAAGCATGTATTATTTGTAAAACTCCATCATTTTATAAAGATAATTTTTTTAAACTTTTATTATTCTTTATTTTGTTTACATGGTTCTTTATCATTAAGGCAATCATCATTTGATTAGAACATGCAATTTGTGGTTTGCAAGTAATAAGTTCAATTCCAAATGTAACCTAACAAGTTTGAAATTTTCAATAATAACTTAAATTTTTAATTATTTCTCAAATAAACAATGACAATGATAGCACAACGCCTACCCATACATTAAGGGGGGGGTGTGTCGGACCCCAAAAAGAGAATTTTATTAATTAAATGAGAATAAGTACATGGTCAACATCTGAACATATTGATGGATAAATAGGGAGAAAGACAATGACAAATGCAATAGTTGAAAGAAAACATCTTGAAACATAATCTTTCTCAGGGTGTGGGAGTACATGCCGAAGAAGGGAGTACAGGCCAAAGAGCTACCTAATGCTGGGAAACCTTAGGAACTACGAGTTTAGAAGACCAGGAGAACAACAAAGAGCTCAAAATGCTCAAAATTATGATGATAACACACTCCGATGTAGCAGATCGAGATTGGAAAGAGTGCACGAGTTGGTGTATCTGCTCCAAGGCTGCAAACAAAAAAACAACTGATTAGTATCCAACTTTAACTTAGAAGTATGAGATAAAATTTGGAAATGCACAAGGCGAAGAATTTGAGATTTTTCCATAATATTTAAATGGTTAGAGTTGGACGAATTAGTGTTCTGGAAAAGAGCAGTGCATCTGCGCTTCCATATAAAGTAAAGAACGAGGGGCCTAATAACTTTCCAAAGAAACAGAAGGTCTGAAGAGGGGGTGGCCAAAAAGCCGAATAAGATATCCTCATGGGAAAATGTGCACAAAGGAAAAACCTTAGAAACCCATTCCCATGAAGACTGAGCGAAAGGGCAATGCCAAAAAACATGGACAAAATTTTCAGGACCTCCACAGAGAGGGCAGGTAGGGTTTGAAATCCCAAGGTATTCACGACGTTTGCCGATAGGCAGGCCTTGATGCAAGAGGCACCAAAGAAATTGCTTAATTTTTGGAAGAGTCGGAAGGCTCCAAACTCGTGAAAAGAGAGAGAGCCAAAACTGTTCAGACTCTTCTTTGTGCCATGATCGATTGCAACGGTTAACAATCGTAGAGGAATCATGCAACAATTGAAAGGGCACATGAGGTTTATAGGGTAGAAGGTTCGATCCATTAGTCCATTGAAGACCATGGAAGAGACTAGGAACCGAAGCTTCCACATGCAAATTCTGATGAATGAAGTGATAAAGTCTATCAAGGCAATGGTGCATAATTCTGGAAGCCCCATATAAGTTTTCGAACATATCCCAAGTAATCCACTGATTGGTTAGACGAAGACAGCTAAGGGAAACAACTCCCTTTTGAAACCAGATGGTGGCTACCCTGGCATTTGAGGTGGCTAGAGGAGCAGGACATAGGGGCAACCACCAAGGCAAATCTTAGAAAGAAGAGTAGGATTGATATGTATATTATTCCAATTCACATGAGAATGTAAGACCTGCCAAGCCTTCCAAATGCTTTTGAAAACATGTGTTCCAAGAATGATAATGTCGTGAGGAGAAAGGATCCAATTAACAGGGTGGATAGCCTCCCAGTTAGACCTGTTCTTAGGGAATGCTTGTCGAAGCCTTAACTGAAGGAGATTCCCGATAATATTGGGGGCATCTAGGTGTTGAACCAACCACTTAGCGAAAAGGGTGAGACCTTGCTTAAAGGAGTTCAAAAGGCCCAATCCGCCTTTGTTCTTAGGAAGAGTTACTATATTCCAGGCTACACGATGAAAGCCTTTTTGAGAGTCCTTAGATGACCACATGAAGTCTCGAAATAAACGTTCAAGCTTTTGATAAGAAGCATGGGAAGGGGCCCAACAGGACGAGTAATAAACATGGGTAGAGGCACAAATAGACTTACAGATTAGATACTTACCGGCAAGGGTGAGGGGTTTGGTTTTCCATTTTTCCATTTTTCTGTGAATTCGAGAAATTACTTGGTCCCAGAGCTCGGACGTTGGGCCTCTAAAGCGAAAGGGGATTCCCAAGAGCTTAATGATCCATACATTAAGAGAATCCCAGCATAAGGCTAAACCACTTACAAGAGCAAACTTGCAAATAAAATATTAGCTAACAACAAACAATGAACTTACAATTTGTCATTTGTAATGAATAATAATTGACCAATTAATGATTACATTATTATTTAGCTAAAATATATTATGCTTACTTAACTACCAATTAGCAAAATTATTTGTTTATTTGTACAAATCAATGTGGTAGTGCTCACATGATTAAGGCATGTGGCTTGTGATCTAAGTCACAAGTTTGATTCTCTAAGACACATGCCACATGGAGCATGGTAAAAATATACTTTCAATCAAAAAAATAATCATCAAATCCTTCCCATACCTTAACCATCAACCCATCATAGATGGGATAAAGGTACCAATATAATAATAATAATTTATTTCCTTTTACAAATTTCACTAAAAGTATGAATAATGAGATACACATATACATCTACAACTACAATCACTACTATAGTTGTTCCAATAAACTCACTAGAATTGTTGCTAATGCTAAGCCTACTACAACACCTTAACTACTTTCTCTCACACTAATCTTACAAAAGTCTACTTCTCTGATACTTCAATTAGATGTCAAAACAAATGATCAAAGAAGATGGATTTATATGGAATCTAAACCAACAATCAACTATTCAAATTAGATCTAAGTTGATGTGTAGCTTCTCTATTTGGCTAATCACTTAAACCATTTTTCAAATATTGATAATGACATTCAAAGGAGCCCTCCACATAGGTTCCACATCCACCTAAGGGTACGCAACAGCCAAACTATAGATCCCATACCACATAGGTTCAGAAACATCCAAGACCAATAAACCATTACCAAATCATATTAATATTAAACCAAGTCCAACAAAACTCAGAATATATTGCACAAATTCACATTATCAATCAACGGTGCCTACTCACAAAGTCCAACAAGGTTAGCTTATATAACACAAATAGGATCTACTCATGCATAATAAAAATTATAAAAATTATAAACATGTAATCCATTTCCACAATATGTTACATAAGCTACATCATATAAGATAAGCTAAACATAAACCAAATGCAAAAAGTGAACCAATAATGGCTAACCATAGACACATCAATACAAGGAGATCATTACAGTACATAATTTAGAAAATGCTAACACATACTAAACAACATAAGCTAAGGCATATTGAGCTAGAAAATATTATAATAATATTTAAGAGAGTGAAGAATCTCTAGTTATTTATGTCAATAGAATCACCTACTTTTAAAAGAAGCTTAACTAGTTTAGCTATATATTTATTATATATATTTAGAAAATGCTAACACATACTAAACAACATAAGCTAAGGCATATTGAGCTAGGAATATTATAATAATATTTAAGAGAGTGAAGAATCTCTAGTTATTTATGTTAATAGAATCACCTACTTTTAAAAGAAGCTTAACTAGTTTAGCTATATATTTATTATATATATCTACTATTTGGCAAGGAAAATAATTTTTATTTTGAAATTCCAAAATGGATTCATGTTTAAAAAAATCAAAATTTATGTAAATTTTTGCCATGGAAAATGTGTAGAAGGAAATTTTGTGTTGGTTTTTGTTTATATGCACAACTTGAAATTTTGTGGTTTTTGTCTTATGACTATAATTTTTATTTTTCATAACAAAGTACGACCATCTAGTATTTCTTATGAAAAAGTTAATATGTTAGCCTAGCATTATTACCATAATTATTTGTTTTACTTGAGAAAGTCCAAATAATTTCCATTGAAAAAGTTCTATCTCTTGGCTTAGCATTATAATAATAATTATTTATTTTCCATGACAAAGTCCACCTAACAAATAATTGGCCTCTTGGCCAAAATAATAATTCTTCTGAAAAAATTCATCTATTGACTCAACATTATGAAGATAATTATTTATTTTCCATTACAAAGTCCAACCAACTAATAGTTGGCCTCTTAGCCAAAACAAAGTTAGTGTTAAGAGTACCCTTGAGAAAGCCTTCTTCAGTGCCTTCAAGATAAACAATATAAGTATCATTTGTAATAGCACACCAAAATTTTTCATAAAACTCTATAAGTAATACATCAATTTTGGAAGCTTTGCAATATCTAGGCTAGGAATCTTTAAAAACTCATCTTTAGAGATGTAGCTATAAATGACAAATATACTTTATTTGAAAGATCCAAGAGCTTTAATGCATGTATCAACTGTTTCTTCATTAACACAATTAGATGAGAAAAGATTTGAATCATGACTATGAGGAATGTTAAGAATATCCATCTAGAAAAGTGTAAATATTATCTTCAATGGAAATGACCACAATGTAAGGAAAATAAAATTTACCTTTAGGTGGAAAAATTCAAGACAAGCTTAATCTTCCATTTGCAACCAAAATAAATAAAAACAAAATATGCATTTTTAGCTTGATAATGTTTTATTTTTCTAAGCTTGTTCTTTGAAATTAAAAAAAATAAAATCATATTAAGAGTCAAGGAATTCATTAATCCAATATTGATTTTAAAAACATCTAAAGGTAAGTTGTTTTGGAAAGAAGTTATCTTAGTAGTCACTATTTTATCATAATGCTTGACAAAATGCTAAACATAATGAACACTACCATTTAACTAATTAATCCAACCAACATGTCTAGTAGGCTAAAAAGCAAGATTCCATATCTACATAATTAGTCCATATAAGAAATTACTTTTAAAAAAGGTTATAGTAAAGATGGGGTGTCGGATCCAATATATATATATTAAAAATAAAAACCCAAAGTACAAAAGCATAGGAGTACCTTAAAGAGGAAAAACTCTAAATTAATAAGAAGAAAAGGCCTAACGGTTTTGGTGATGTCTTTTTAAATTTTCATCCTTACAACCAATCCTGAAAAACCTTCCCTCTAAGGTAGGAAATTGGACATTCCATGAAAAGATTAACACTGGATCGAGGAGGAGGAAGCCCCTGCCCCATCAATAGAATTAACATCATAAAACAATATTATCTCTATATCTTAACCAATAGCTACAAAAAGATTATTAGCAGTTAAAATATCTTGAACATGTTGTTTGTTTTGAAAATTTGGCATGTGATTGCCAATAGATAGACTTACTCAATGTTTTGTATTTTGAAGAACTAGTTAAAAACCATTTGAATCAACAATAAGATTTTGTGAAACATGAGGAACATGTATTTATTTCCCCTTATTCATTGAATTTTTTTTGACATTATTATCATTGAAATGTTGAAAACATATTTTGTTAAATAGTAGTAAAAGAAAGAGGTGATCTAGTTGTTGAAACATTAGTAGAAGAAATCATCCTAGGATTTGCAACATCTGTAGAAAAAACTTTAGTAAGATCTATAACATTTTTAGAAGAAATCTTAGTAGCATTTACAATAGCTTGTTGCTAGCATGCTTGTAGTGCCTTTTTTCATAGCATAAAAGGACATGAATCAAACATATGATCAATAGTGACATAACTTTAGAATATTGTAATAAACAGCCTTCTACACATAATCAATTCTACTAGTATGCAAAAGAATTTCTTGCTTAAGAGAATCAAGATCCAATTTAATCATATATTGAATTCTACAAAAATCACTAACTACAATGAGGGTTTCAGAATGCTTGATTGGCCCAATATGAGAGGTAATATCCCTTTTAACTTTTTCAAAAATTTATGGAAGAGTCGATAATTCAACAAAATTAGGAGATGCTAAATTAAAAGAAAGTGTCCACTTTTAAATAATCAACAAAGCATAACATTGATTGAAAACACTAATATCAAGGGCCTTAGAAATTATCATTGAATGAACAAATTCTACTGGAAAACATGAATTAAAAAAATAACAAGCATGGATAGTATCCAAACCTTGATCTTTCTAAACTAAATTTAAATAATTCAAAAAAAACTTAAGGAATAAGGTAACTAACCCAAAAGTTGAATGAAAACATATCTTTTTAGAAATTTTTGAAGTAATAGATCCATACAAATCATCAAATGATTTGTAGAAAGGCAAAGAAGCAATGGTTCCACTTAAAGGATCACCTACTAAATCTAGCAGCATTACATGTAATATCAATGTTGATGAGCCGCGATATCGCATCTGTGATATTGCGTCCACCCCCATGATATCACATATGCAATATTGCGACCTGTCGTAATGTCTATAAATAAGAGGCGGCTTTCTATGTTCTAGGCACTTAGACTTACCCTTAGCCAAACTATAGCAGTTTTACCATTTCAGAGTTAGAATAATTTCCATGTGCCCGTAGTAGGAGTCTTAAAGTGAATAGATCTTTATTCGAGCAAATTGTACCTGAGCACGCATTTGTGTACAACAATAAAGACGAACTTTCTCATAAACCTTGTAGCATGTGGACTAAGCTAAATAGGAATTAATTACTATTGAATATTTAAATGCTTTCCTAGTTAATTAATCTTTCTCAACCCTTGACTCTCCTAGTTAAGTGCATTTAGTATGACCGCTTCGAGCACATGTGTAACGCTTGGTAACCCAGTAACGAGTAGCGTTTGGTAATCATAGCAGCGTTGCACTGCTTCAGGTTGTGTGCGGCAAGTGAGAATGGATATTGGTGTTAGGAAAATTAGAACTTAGTTAGTAAATAGTTAATGAAAGATAGTCACTTAGTTCTCTTCACCTTCCCCTATTAGCATAAGACATTAAAAAGATAAAAGATATAAAAATCAGATACCTCAAGCTTACTTAACCATAGAACCGTGACAATACAAGTAAGCTTGGGAAGACAGCGATTGATTAACCTTAAGTGTTCCATTAAGGAACGTAAGCACTTAGTCCTTGGAATTTGACTAGATTGCATGTGAGACACTCGTATTCGTATGGTTGAGTATAGGGGTACCTCGCCACTCATCATTGGCACCGTTGCCAGGGACTTAGTTGCTTGTGCGCTACGTAGAACATAGGAGATCATTCATATCGTTGGGACGCTAGAACAAACCCTTAGGATTGATCAAAACAAAAATAAGACAACAGTAAATAGCACACTGAACAAGACAAAAATGTCTTCTTCTTCACACAAAAGTGCCTCACCACCTAGGACCAATGCAAGAGATAGTCAGCAGCACAACACACATAACCAAGATCTGCCAATGCCTCAACAATTCCATGTGGTATATATTCATCATGATGAGTATGTACTTGACTTTACCTTTATTCTCCATCAAGATGAACAACTGCATTGGAGAGACTTGGAGGCTAACATAGTGTTGCCTCCAAATCGAGCAGTTCCCAACATGCTTCTTCGTGCTCTCACGCGAGTAGGCATGTCATAGTTATACGCGGAATATGTGCATGTAATTATGACACAAGGGATTACCATCCCACAGAAGTGCAACGTCAAAGGGACTTGCGATAGGTGAGATACTATACATCGTTGAAGGGCAAAGGACCCTATAATGCTTCATCCATATTAAGCAAAATTGAGGGTGGTGAACCTATTTCAATAGGTTCTCCACAAAACAATGTTCCTCCTCCTAACGATGATTAGGAGGTGGTGTATCAGAACCTCCACTCCACGATTCACAACCTTGGTTTTGATCCCCACGAACACCAAGTGTTCAATGAGGGAACACAAACACATGATAAGGACAAGCATTATGATCGNGAGGTGGTGTATCAGAACCTCCACTCCACGATTCACAACCTTGGTTTTGATCCCCACGAACACCAAGTGTTCAATGAGGGAACACAAACACATGATAAGGACAAGCATTATGATCATAATCACGATCAGGGCCGAGACCACTGAAGTGAAGGTAGGAAACATCGTCATGGCGATGGTTCTCCTTCTTCTTCACCCTCATTGCCACATTCACCCTCTCCTTCAGTATCAAGACGTAGTCATAAGGAATCTAACCGTGAGGATAAAGGTAAACAAAGTGAGAAACCTTGACAAGAGAGTCAAGAACGAGGATGAGGGCACTCTAGAGAATCAAGGCATGGAAGAAGGGAGAGTAGGGAACCGCGTAGACATCATGGACGCTATGAATGAAATGACCACGAAGAACCCCTACTTGCAACCTAAAGCATGTTAGATATCACGAAGGCCGTAAGAATTCCCACAAGGCACCAAAAAGATAACAAGATCAAGAGGTTAGACATGAATAATATCCCACGATTTGATGGGGGATACAACACTGATCCTCAAAAACACTTACAAGCATTTCATGATGCTTGTGCCTTGCAGAACTTTGAGAACGAATGGCAAAAACTAAAGTTGTTCTCAAGGACACTAGTAAAAGAAGTGGAAAGCTGGTACCCGTCCTTAGAACCGGAATCCATTCAAAGGTGGAGTATGATGCTAGAACTGTTTAATGATAAGTATCAAATGTACTCCTGGGTGTCCAACCTATGAAAGAAAATCCAAGGATGGAAGCAGAAAAATCACGAACCCTTGGATGTTACCATGGGTCATTATTATGCATTGTTACATCGTTGCTCGAGCCATGGTTACTCGCAGTAGGATCAACTGCGCCATCTCATAGATGGACTTAGGCATGAAACTAGGAGAACCCTTGGAACGTATGCCCAAGGGAGATTATCAAAGCTTAGGTCTCATCAGGTCCATAGATTGCTGGAACAAGTTGCCAAGGAAGAAGGAGAGCTATGTAAGAGAGAAAGTGCAGAAGAGTACAACCATGATCCTTCCCTCCGAAAAAGTGGAGTGAGATTCTGTGAGGAGGAGGAAGAGTCACCACTCGAAGAGATGGTGAATAGGAAAACCTTGCCACTCCAAAATTAAAATTAGAGGTATCAGCAAAGGTAGAAAAAATGTGGAACTCCCTAGATTGTAGGTTCAATACTATTCTTAAAATCGTAGAGGAGTTTAGGGAGCGAGGTAGTGACTATGACAAAAATAAAAAGAGAGCAGTGGACAATGCATGTAACAAAGGTAAGGGTAAAATGGCCATCACCGAAGAGGTTTTGGATTCAAATATGGATAATGATGGTGGATGTGAGATATGCCAATATGACCATCCTAAGGGATGTTGCCCAGTAATCTCACATCTACAAGAGTCTGGGGTGTATGCACTTAACCCACAACTTAACAAATGGCAAGCACCCCAATGGTTACCTTATCCCCAAGGCAAGCTTTGGTAGTTCCACCAACCTTTAATGTATTATCCAGGTGGAACTCCACCACAACCTATTGCGCAACACCAGCAGTGGCAATACCCACATTCATGGGGGATGCCACCACCAAGGCAACAATACCCTTACCAACAACCGGATCCATATGGCTATTACGTGCAGCAGCCAATCTCTCCACGTGACTCTGTTGGTCACGTGACACCACAACATCACTACCAAGCTCGGGAGTATTATAGGACTCCTTCTCCTGGGAGAGACAACCCACAGACATACCATCCTCCAAACCCATCTGCAACTCTTACACCGATAGCTCCATTACCACCCACTCCAATAATGCAAGGGAAACTCCCCACTCAACCACAGCGACACAATGTCACGAGGGCTATGAATCCTCAATCCGCAGTTGGTTCTGACAACCTTATGAAGAGAAGGCCTTTCTTCTGAACCAACTATCCAACCAAGTCTTCACCATCACAAGTGGTTGAACATCTAAAAACCTCCCTATCAAATGAGGATTCAGGGCCCCCTTTAACACTAACATTGAGCTTAATGCATACGGTTATGTTAACACATGCCGTTACTAACTAGATTAAGGTAGGGCACCTTCCCAGGAAATTCTCTGATCTTGGAAGTCCTCTAATCTATCTCCTAGTCGCTAGGAATGAACCATGTAAAGCTCTTTTGGACTCAGGGTTTGGAGTCAACCTAATATCACAAGAGATGTACAAAGCTTGGAACCTACCTCCATTAAGGAAGAGTAACATTCAACTAAAGTTGGCCGACCAGTCCATCACTGTCCCCTTGGGACTGGTGGAGGACATCGTTACCACTGTATGTGGATGGTTGTATCCAGTCGATTTCCTAGTAATACAGGTCAACAACGATAAGGGGGACTTCTCAATAATAATGGGAAGAGCATGGCTAAGTACTATAGATGCACGTTTAGGAATCCGTGATCTTTCCCTAGAAATATCCAAGAAGAACACTTTTGGAAAGATCGAGAAGAAGAAAGTTTCATGCATCGCATATAGTGACATAGGGTGCCATTGCATGCAGAAATCATAGGTTATGCAAAGTTTAGCATCGCCTGCATGCAATCGGTGTGCACAAGACATTAATATACAAAAATGTCTATATGTAGTAGCCACACGATAAGAAGACATCAAATGGCTGATGGCTGATCCAGAGAGCAACTCACTAACATGCATGGAACTAACTGAGGGAATAACTAGTGCTTACATTGAAAGCATAGATACACTGGAGCAATTCTGTTGCCAACTTCCAAGCCTTAATCCTAAAAAAATCAATTGGGCAAAGTTGGAAATTCATGCTAGATTTAAACAAGAGCCCCTAGATTTGAAACCATTGCCCACCGGTCTGGAGTATATAACCCTCAAAAATGGAAACCCGATGATCATCAATGCAAGACTTGTTCCCAAACAAAAAGAAAGACTGCTAAAAGTGATAAAAAAGTGGTCAAAAGCCTTTGCATGATCATACCCCAAGTTAACTGGAATAGATCCTAGGATATGCCAGCATAGGATTTACATGGACCCCTCCATGAAACCGCAAAAACAACCACAGAGGCAATTGAACCCAAAATTGAAGCAAATAGTTAAAGAGGAAATAGAACAACTTCTTAACGCTGGATTTATCTATCCCATTGCTAATAGTGAATGAGTTAGCCCTCTAGTGATCATGCCTAAAAAGGAAGGCAAATGGAGGGTGTGTATAGATTTTAGGCTGCTAAACATGGCAACATTTAAGGATCACCCTCCATTGCCATTCGTTGACCAAGTCTTAGACACCATTGCAGGGCATTGCTATTATAGTTTTCTGGATGGCTATAGTGGATACAATCAAATACGAATAACCCCAAAAGACCAAGCCAAGACAACGTTCACCAGTCCTTAGGGAACATTTGCATATAAACAAATGTCATTTGGCTTGTGCAATGCTCCTGCCACGTTTTAATGCCTAGTTCTAAGCATATTCCAACAGCAGATAGGAAAAGGAGTGGAAGTCTTTATGGACGACTTCTCCACTTATGGACAAGCTTTGATCAAGCCTTGGACCGATTAGAGTAAGTGCTAAAGTGATGTGTAGAAACTAGCTTAAGGCTCAACTGGTAGAAAAGCCACTTGATGGTCCAAGAGGGCATAGTACTTGGGCATAAGATTTCACATTCATGAATAGAGGTAGACCCAGATAAAATAAGGATCATCCAAGGAATCACCAGTCAACTAGAAATTGTCAAAGACATTCGGTCATTCCTTGGACACAATGGCTATTATAGGAGATTCATTGAGAACTTCTCCAAGATTTCCAAAGCATTGGTAGAACTGATGAAGAAGGATGCACAATTTGAAGGTTCGCTCTCAGTCATGGGTGTCTTGGTCCAATTTTTTCGATTTTCTCTTAACCCCTACACCTTGAGTAGTCACCAATGTTATATATCCAAAATCTGCATCAGCCATATCACAACTCAGTCAATGGATCGTGTACACTGAGGCAAGGTATTAACTACATTGCGATTCATTTACCCTTGCTAATTTAAGATTGTGTTGTGTGTGCAGATGGTAATCATACACCAATGGATTGGATTCGGAGAGAACACTTGGAATGGACTGGTGCTAGAGCAGTTATGCAAGGAACAAGATCGATGCCACGGTTATGGATGGACAACGGAAGGCGCAATCTTGGCATTGGTAGCAACAGACTTCTTCTTTTCTCCCTCTCTCTCTCTTCTCTCTTAGCTACCAAATAAGGCTAGATGTCAAATGTGTATAGTGTTCACTCTTGTTGTCATGAACACTAATATTGTCATGTGTTGTAATGATGATCCATTCACATGTCATCCCATTCACCATTAGTGTCATTCAAGTCAATAATCCCATACCTTCCCAATATTTTGTAAGGAACTTGAGGACAAGTTTTTATTCAGTCATGGGGGTATGATGAGCTGCGATATCGCGTATGCGATATCGTGGCCTGTCGCAATGTCTATAAATAAGAGGTGGCTTTTCCTGTTCTAGGCACTTAGACTTAGACCCTTAGCCAAACTATAGCAGTTTTACCATTTCAGAGTTAGAATAATTTCCATGTGCCCACAACAGGAGTCTTAAAGTGAACGGATCTTTATTCAAGCAAATTGTACCTGAGCATGCATTTGTGTACGGTAATAAAGACGAACTTTCTCATAAACCTTACAGCATGTGGACTAATCTAAATAGGAATTAATTACTATTGAATATTTAAATGCTTTCCTAGTTAATTAATCTCTCTCAACCCTTGACTCTCCTAGTTAAGTGCATTCAGTATGACCGCTTCAAGCATGTGTGTAAAGCTTGGTAACCTAGTAACGAGTAGCGTTTGGTAATCCCAGCAGCGTTGCACTGGTTCAGGGTGTGTGCGACAAGTGGGAATGGATATTGGTGTTAGGACAATTAGAACTTAGTTAGTAAATAGTTAATGAAAGCTAGTCACTTAGTTCTCTTCACCTTCCCCTATTAGCATAAGACATTAAAAAGATAAAAGATATAAAAATCATATACCTCAAGCATACTTAACCATAGAACCATGACAATACAAGTAAGCTTGGGAAGACAACGATTGATTAACCTTAAGTGTTCCATTAAGGCATGTAAGCAATTAGTCCTTGGAGTTCGACCGAATTGCACGTGAGACGCTCGTATTCATATGGTTGAGTGTAGGGGTACCTCGTCACTCATCAAATGTCAAACCCCTTATTGCTTTAGATTAACACTGAAACCCTCATCACTAAAACCTCACCACTAAAACTAGCTTCACCAAGAAGATCCAAATCTATCCTATTTTTGAGAGGAACTTGATGTGAAAGGATGGAATGGTCAACAAAGTAATGGTTTTGCTTAGGTTATAGTAAAGATGAAAAGTTATGTACTAATATGATTACTTCTAGTAAATTAAATTAACAAAAAAATATAAGCATGATTAGAAAGTCTTTGTTAATAATTTATAACAACTAACTAACTTAGATAGTTCTGTCCTCAAAAAGGTATGTGTCCATTCAAATTTTGGATTATCTATCTCATAATTGAACTTTTGCTTTGCAATTAAAGGATGTGATATAAAAGCATGATATTGAAGTTATTCATGTCAGGTATTATTATCATTTTTTTAACTTGTTGAAGTAGACAATGCTTTGATGATGTCGCATGTCCTAGACATAGGATCATTTATACACAACCATGAGGAATTGATCATTCATAAATGAACTCTAGATTTTGATGTCCAATCTAATGAATATTCTAAGATTTCATGTTTTATTAAGTTATTTAATCTTCCATTAGTTTTTAAGAAATTAAAGCTAAAAAATTGTTAGTCCTCTTAGCCCCATTAAGCATATGAAATCCCTTTCCATAGCATTTGATTTTTATAAACATATTTTTGTTGCAACCAATCTTCTTTAATATAAAAAGGAATTGATATTACAAGCAGGCAAGAAGACTTTAGAGAATTTTATATTATAATCTTCCTACTTCTTGAAAGTTTTTATCATTATAAAGGATATTTATTTAATTTTTATTCTTTTATGCTTGATAAAACTAGTGGTGTCATTGACTCTAATATCGTATCTATGATATTGCAGCCCTACTTACATCATCGTAGATGTGATGTAGTGGATCCTGGTCTCCACTATAAATATCAATCCACCATCACGTCAAATGAACAATATTTTGCCAACACTTAAGCAAATTCTTGTAGTTTGTTTCCATGATTTAGACTTGGTGATATAGTGAATGCCCGTAATGTGGTATGAAGCAGTTGTACAAAATCTTTGTTTGGGTACATTGTTCTTAGGCCAAATTCATGAACAAAAATAAAGATGGATATTATTTTCTACCATTATAGCACTCTACCTAGGTCATTTTTACTTAATTTAATTTTACCTTTTAGCATGCTTACTTTACTTAAGTCATTTACAATTTCCAAGTACTTTACTTTTTCCCATGTCTTTAGTAATGCAATATAAGTATGAATGGTTTCAAGCATGACGTATAATCATTTGGTAACCCAGTAGTGAGTTGACTTGATTTGCTCAGTACTAGATTCACTTGGTAATTCCAACGATGATTACATGAGCCCTTGACATGTATGGAAAGCTAGGAGTGAATACTTATCACTATAAGCTAGACTCAATTTACATTCCTATTATACTTAGACTTAGACTTCATCTTAATTTCCATTATGTTAGTGTTTAAGATAATTAAGGTCGAACAACATCAATATATCTTATGCCTCACTAAGAGTTAAACCATACAACTTGGACTTCACTAAATCAACGTAAGAAGACAAAGGTCATAAACTAAACCTCAACTACTAGTGAATCTACATTAGCCATCCATGGATTATGATTAGGTCATGCATATACACTTGTGGTTTATATGGTGAAGTGTTGGAATACCCAACTGCTCATCATTGGCACCATTTCCAGGGATGTATTAATGTTCACTAAGTAGTTGCTTTTTCAATGTTTGTTGTATTAAGAATCATCAAGTACATCCTTCACACTTAAACCAATTCTTTCTAGAAGTACATAATTAAGGTGTTAAACATTTAATATGAATTCTACAATTAAGGAGCAAATCAAGTCAACTCACTATTGTCATGACTCTTATTTGCTCACCACCTGCTACTAAATTTGATAAGAGTCATGACATGAAATATAATAAATAAGATTGGAGCACACCTATGCAAACTAGAATCTCCTATGCTCCTATTGATTCATACTATCATGACTTCACATTTATCTTTCACTAGGATGAATAATTAAGAAGGAGAGATTTACAGGGCAACATTGTCTTACCTCCAAAATGTTTTGCACCATTAATGCTACAAGAAACCCTTATGAGGTCAAACCTTAACCACATGCAAGAAGGGTACCACATCACCAAGCACATGACTAGGCCATACCAACCAACAAAGGCTCAGGTAAGAAGGGAGGCTGCCATGAAAATAAGACATAAGCTTGACAAGGGAAAAAATGTACCCCAAATAGTTATCCTAGAGTAAAGAGATGATGCTATGTTCCAAACAGAGAAATTCTATCAAACCCATGGATCTCAATCTCTAACACTAATCATGCGTATCAAAGATCCCATTAAGATATAATTGCATTTAGCTCTAGCAAAAACACCCAAAGGAGATAAGGAATACTTGAGGAACTTAAGGTCTAAAACCTTCACTAAATCAAAAAGGGAAAAATCAAAAGAGTCATAGAAGGAGAACTAGCTAACATCGTTCTTTAAGTTCTTTCCCTTCCTCACACTCTTTCAAAGATTCTGATAAGAGAGAAAGAAGAATGAGGGATCATGGTGGGGAGAGACAAGGGGATCATGAGAGATATGTACATTGAAGAAGGCATCTTGATGAATAAGAGGAAAATTATGAGCAAAGAAGAGAGAGGAACAACATGAAGAGAGAGAACATCATGAGCATTAGAGGGGTCACTACTACAATAGAGCTCATGAACCTGACGACTATGAAGAATCCTTATTGGCTACTCGAAACATGATCAGCATCAAAGAAACATTATATATTGCTACTAGGCATGTAAGTGACTAGATATAATGCAAATCCACAGCACCATCTTCAAGCCTTCCACAATGCCTATGCTTATAGGATATTGAAAAAGATTGGTAGAAACTAAAGTTATTTCCAAAAATGCTCATAAATGAAGCAGAGAGCTGATACAAATCCTTAGAACTAGAATCAATTCAAAGATAGAGTACCATGTTGGAGCTCTTTAATGACAAATATCAAACTTATTCTAGAGTGTCTAATTTGAGAAAATAGATTCAAGGATAGAAACAAAGGATACATGAATTTCTTGATGTGGAAATGGATAGATATTATTCACTATTACGTAGGTTCCCATGCTAAGGATTTTCTCAAAGGGAACAACTCAGACACATCATTGATGGGCTCTGAAATAAGACAAGAGAAACCCTTGGGGCATATGCCCAAGGCAAGTTATTCAAGACAATAACTCATATTCAAAGACTCATCAACCAAGTGGAAAAGGAAGAAAAAGAGTTAAGGAAAAGAGAATTAGCTAAAGAATAGAATAGAAATCCAACCATTAGGAAAATGGATGTAAGAATATGTGAATCACAAGAAGAAGAAACTTTGGAAGATATGATCCAATGGAATACTTTAGTAATTAAAAAATAAATTAATGAGATTGCAATCAAGGTAGAGAAAATGTGGGATTCTATGGATGAGAAATTTTCTACAACATTAAAGATAGTATAGGAAAAGACTGAACAAGCCCTAAACCAAGACAAAGAAAAGAAGAAAAGAAGAGACAATGAACGAGAGCACTACAAAAATAAAGGAAATGTTATTGCAGTGGATGAAATAATGAACTCTAGCTTAGAAGACAACGAAGGATGAAAAGTATGCCACTATGAACATTCTAAGGGATGTTGTCCTATTATGGCCTACTTGCAAGACTCCTAGGCATATGTACTTAATTTGAAGATTATTAAGAAATAAATGCATAGAAGATTACCTTATTTACAAAGTAACTTTCAACAATGCTACCAAAAAAATATACTATGTAAGTGAGGCTTATCCTCAACCATAAGAACAATACCAACAATAGTGGCACTAACCATAAGCATGGGGAATGTGACCACCAAGGAAACAAAATACATATCATCACATCCCCATTTCCAAATGATGTTGTTTCATAATGAAAATGGTGTCTCTTCATAACAAGTGTTATGATTATTGTAACAAGACCTGCAAAGGGTAGTTGTAATTGAGACCTAAAAGGATGCATTATAATAACAAACATGTCTCTTTAAGTAATCTATGGGGATGTGACCTAAGGCATTTATACTCGGGCTTAGAGGTTGTACCAAGCATGGAGTGGCAAAGCTAGTACAGACAACTCATAAGAGCTGGGTGAAGTGGAATAGGAAGTGGACTAGCCATCGCTTTTGGCCAGGTTATAGGCCTAACCATGGTGGTAGTGTTGGATTGCCTCTAAGGGGATAGATGCTAAAGGAAGAAAACCCTAAGGAACACTCTTAGAGCATGATTCAAATACACCATTCTAAATTAATAAAATATTCTTTTCTTTCTCTTTCTACACTTTATTTGTTATTTTTTTATGCATAATGTTGAATGTTACGTATATTTGACATTTGGTATATTATCTTCTTCACATAATGTCTAATACTATGTACATTTGACATTTGCTAAGACATTTGGGAATGGGATGTCATAATTGGTATCAGAGTAAACCATGATCCAAGGGTCATTTAGAACCATGACCTGACTACAACATGAATTTGATGACGAACCATGAACCCACAACATAAAAAAAGCCATTGATCATCACCATATGCATCATATGTTTGTGATGTAAGCCAGAAGATACCTTTCCATTGATTTTATGAACAATGGATCAAGCATCTACAAAAGATGTAAATTCCACCTACCAAGAAAATTCTTTCATGGATATCGTTGACCAATGAAGATTGGATTATGCCTCATCAAGATTCATTAATAGCAAAAGGTGTTGGTAAGATGCATCAATTGCAAAAAAATGTTGGTAAGACAAGGATACACTAGTCCAAGTAACTCTTACTCATATTAATATTATAAATATTAATTGATTAAGGTCATCATTAAGTTCTCCCAAAAGTTAGTAATCATGACCTGAAATTGATCTTGTTTTATTTAAACTCATTATCCTAAGCAACTTAGAGTCATTTCTAAGTCATCATGTCTTCCATATATCAACTTGGTAATATCATTTTGCTAGAATGAGATAGTTTGGATCTTTTAAAATCTTAAAAATTCAACTTCATTTTTGAACCTTAAGACTATGTCCAATATATAGTACTCGTTGAGACGATACCAATGGTACAAATTTTGTCTTAATCAAACTTACGATTTGAAAGATATTAATGTTTTAATTTTCTTGTTATACATGCATTAAAATAATATTAAGTAATTAAATTATTATATTTTTATTTAAAACAAAATAATAAATAAATAAATAAAAATGGTGGACAAGAGTGAAATGTTCCCGATTCAAACCTAGGCCCCCTCTGGATTTCAAATCTTTTTTTGTGAAAAATTATATCTAATATATATATATATATATAATATTTAGGGTGCACCAGCCTTGCAAGGGTAGTGTTAACCCTACAGGGACTGCGCAAGCCCTACAAGAGTCATGTAGCCCTATGTAGGGCCTTGCAAGAGCCATGCAACCTTGTGTAGGACCATGCTAACCTTGTAAGGGCAGTGTAGACGTCATTTGGAGGCCATCATCGTTGCCCACCTCCAAGGCTTATCACCATAGCCATTGCGCTATAATAGCTACCATCTTGACATAGCTGTGGAGCATCATGTCTTGCTTTGCCATCATTGCCACCATTAACTATGCCAATGCCACTACCATCATCTTCATTGTTGCTAAATAATCCACTATGATTTTTGGCCCCAATGATATCCTCAAACATCGATGGTATCGTGAATTACAAGCACCCTTGGTGCTTCACAACACCATGGATTACAGGCATCCCTAGTGCTCCACAAGCACCGATAGTGCCATAGATTATAGGCACCCTTGGCACTTGTAGGCACTGATGACACCACAAATTATAGGCATCCTCTGATACCAAAAGGCACAAAAATCGTGTGTAGCACTACCTCTTTGTGTAGGCCATGATAACCTTGTGAGGGTCACATAGACCCTTATAGTGGCTACACTAGTCTTGCTTGGTCTATGTAGGCCCCTGATGAGTGGCAAGGTACCCCTACACTTAACCATACGAATACGAGCATTTCATGCACGATTCGGTTGAACTCTGTAGACAGACTAGTTGTGGTATCAAGATAGTTATCATTAGGTCACAGTTCGCTGTCTTCTCATCTGGACTAGTGTTAACTTTGCAATGTATGGTTTAGTCCAGAATGAGGTGTATGATGTGTTCCTATGCTAATGCTACTCCTGAGGATGATGGAAAATAATATTAACTAAACTAAGAGAGAGAGGGTGAGAGAGAATCTAAGCTAGCCTAAGTACGATGAGCATCTGTTCCTCAATCATACGTACACATATTGGACTTTGTGCATGACTACCACTGAGATTACCAAGCACAGATCCTAGGTACACTACTGGGTTACCAAGTAGTCACACTCAAATTCTCGTAATCAAGTCGTACTCATTCCGCGTTTAACAGGAGTTTAGGATGAGAAGAGATTAACTAAGAAAGTAGTAAATAACAATTAAATAAATAATTAAGCTAAGTGAGTGTTGTAATGATGAAGTAATCTTGATCTTTATTTTCGGTCATGTGCGTATCCAAGTACGTCACACTCTAATAAAGATGTTGTACAATTACAATCAACACACTGCGGGCATACACTAGGAGGAAAAGGGTTGAGAGGAAAGATAAAAACTAAAATCAAAACTAACTCTAAAAACTTCCTATTGGAACTGTCTACCTCTTATTTATAGATGAGGAGAAAGGCTACGATATCGCGTACACGATATTACGGTTGACTAAATGGCGACTCATCATACCCCCACGACTGAATGAAAACTTTTCCTCGAGTTACAGTGAGAACAAGCTCCATTGATTACACAGTGGATAGGTACAGGATTATTGGATGGTAAAAATGGGTTTATGTCGTAGTGTGGAGTCAAAAAAAATTGAGACACAACACAAAGAATGTGCTATAGCTACAAAATTGGTGGAACTCATGTAGTTTGTGGTGGCGGTGGCTCCTCCATAGGTGCTTTCCCCTTGTCTTGTGCTCTAGATCTTGGGGCTTGATGGCATTGAAGTATAGCTTGGAGTTTCTCCTCTTTGGTCCAGGGATCCTATGTCATCCATGCTAATGTTCCGATGTTTGATGGAGTTAGCACTTCCCATGGGCAGGGTAGTTGCGGAAACATTTCATTTGCCTTGACATAACAGGCTGCAAATACCTGTCGTTCCTCCTCGTAGGCTCTGGCTTTGTCTCTGTACTCTTGGAAATCTGCAAGCCGTCGAGTCAAATCTGTCGCGACACCTTTTTGTCCTTGGTAGCTTGCCTTCACCACCTCAAGTTCAGAATTTGCAATCTCCAGTTTTTGCAATATCTTCTTATGTTCTGCAAATTCTATTTCATATTTGATGTAGGTGGTAGCTACCTATTGCTCGAGCTCTGTTCTCGAGCGCTCTGCTATTAACATGGCAAGGTTGGCATATCGTAGGTTTGCCAACTCCATGTATTCTATCAAATCTTGAATCTGCAGGTTTCAGTTCTTAACTTCTACCTAGTGGGCTAATGCATATGTGTCCAATATGGCTCACTAGTTAGTGTGTTGAGCATTGATAGCGTTGATGTGGGCCTTGGCCATATGGATCTCCTTCTCAATGATTTGTTTGTACATCCCCACTTGGTCTCGGAAGTGCTCCTTTAGCTTTTCATGTCGTTTAGCCTCATTTTGCCACACGCTTATTTTGATGGCTATCTTTTGGAGGATGATGTGTACCTCCTCCATTGAGAGGGTTTGATTCTCTCTGGCTAAATATCTCATGTCTTGGTTGACCAGATGAATTATTCTCACAACTGATGAAAGTGTTCTTCGAGAACATTCTTTTACTTCTCCACAGAGGTCAATCGAAGGTTGTCGATAATAAGCTGCTTGTTTTCCTTCTATAAGGCCTTGAGTACCTTGATATGTGCATGAGTTTGCGCCTGTGCTACAGAGGCATCCGAAACAACCTTCTCTTTTTCTTCAACCACCTTCTTATTCTCCGTTAGTAGTTTGGTTAGTTGCTTAGTTTTGAAATTTTCTAGTTGGTCTGCAGGAACAAATTGCAAAGGGTCCCGCTGTGCTACTTGCAGGGCCACGAGTTGTTCTTGCAATTTCTGCACCTCTACTTCAGCATGCTCAGCCCTCGCCTATGTCAAGACCAGCTTCCCCTTAGTGGAAATGAGGTCTGATTGAATTACTGTAACATCTTGAGGGATGTCAAACAAGGACGTCATTACTTGTCCTATTTGTAGCAATTGATCAAGTGCATCCTCATGTTCCGCAGGAGTCATTGAGGTTCCAACCAAATTTTGAGCATTCCGTGCTCCTGTGAGATCTACTGGTGGCACAACAGGTACATTGAATGATTCTT
The DNA here is from genome assembly GCA_015680685.1 of Gnetum montanum. Lineage (NCBI taxonomy): Eukaryota > Viridiplantae > Streptophyta > Gnetopsida > Gnetales > Gnetaceae > Gnetum > Gnetum montanum. Next base: position 311,565 of record MNCI01008068.1, on the reverse strand, counting down.
TAATGTGGTCTGCGACCACTTCTATAGTTGTCGCCACATCCTTGTGTTGCATGACCACCACAGTGGCCCCTTCACCAGTTTCTAATTGCACTTGGAAAGATGTTGCATTTCTTAAGATCTGTTGTGAATAAGTACTTTCACCTCCTCCTGTATGAATAGACACTTCACCTCTGGCATGATCCAAAGAAATTGTGGGCTGTATGGCATCATCAATGATGCGAAAGAGATTTGCGTCATCACGACTTCCCCAAATAACCATCTTAGTGATGGCCCTAAGATGGCTCATCAACGGTATGTAATCTTACGGTGGCGGTGGTTGGTCCTGGCCCATGCTAGGCCCTGCTTCTTATTATTGGCTAGGTCCCATACTCAGAGGTTGGCTAGATCTTGCAAGTTGGGTTGCAGTTGGCCTTGTCATCTGTTCTTGTTCTTGTTCTATCCCCAATGTCCCACCAGTGATTTTCCTTGTGGCTAGTGGCTTGAACAGTTTAGCATATGAAGCATTTTGGGCTTTTCAGAGGACATCATTTGTGTATCCTCTGATACCAACATGTTGGCATAACTTCCTGATAAGACAAGGCAAGGGTAAGACAAGCTTCCTTGTCTTTCGTTCTTCAAACTGCCTTACGATCTCCGCGAAGTATAGAGGAGGCAGGTTAGCATTAACCTTTCCCATCAGCACTGCACATCCCCTTGCCACATATGTTGAAATCCTTTTTAGGCCCTTCATGGGGAAGAGGTGATACGTTCCAATTTTGAAATAGATCCTCTCTTCCATCGTCAACTCTCCAAATGTCTTATCCTTGCCATATGCCCTCTCCAACCACACTCGTCGTGCATCAGGATCTGAATAGGTGGATAAGTAAGCAACCTTTGGCCCTATATTTGGAAGGTTTAATACTTCCGAAATGGCTTGCACAGAGAAGTCAACTATCACACCACAAATGTTAACGGTGGTACCTTGTTCTCTATTGTGCCAAAACTGGTACATTTCCCCCAGGTACCAGGCACTACTTGTAGAGAGGATAGGCCATAAGGGAGATCTTGTAAGGTGGTCCCTAACAGCCTCAAGAGCGAACTTTGTGAAAGATTCAAAATTTAATTCCACGATCACCATAGTGAATGTGGACCTTTCGTGGATAGCCTGAACACAATCTTGGGGCAATGTGAGATGTTGTCCCTGTTCAGGTGCTGTAGCAGCTCCTCCTTTTGCCTGCCTAGACTGTATGGTAGGAGGGTCCTCTTGATGAATGCTAAATGATTATTCCTCCTGCTCTGCATGTTGTTCAATAGGGACTTGTTCTTTGCCTCTCCTAGGTTGTTTACTTCCACCTTGAGTAGGACCTTCCTGTTGTCCACGTTTCGGGGCCATTTGCAATCACACGGGGTCAAGCGTTAGTACGGTTGCTTCTGAATTTAAGTTATACCTTACTACTTGCCTTAATTAATTTATTTATTTTATCTTCATGT
>MNCI01008068.1:285264-309934 GCA_015680685.1 Gnetum montanum | reverse complement strand
AAAATTAATAATGGAAATTAAGGACATGTGGCAAGTTTTTTAGGGTTCTAGGGTAATTTAACTCATTTCAAAGGCACGAATAATAATATGTGGGTGGACTTGAGCAATAAGGCCTTGGGTGGTAAGTGAGAGAAAAAGACCATGTAATGGTTACATAGGAACGTTGGAATTTAGAGGGATAGTAGTAGGGAAAGAATGTTATGAAAAATAGGCTGAGGGTAAGAAATGGTGTGTGAGAGCTGTGTTATAAGGGAAAATTACAAAAGATTACATAAGTGGGTCCTCCCTAAAGCAGGTTCCAACCTATAATGTCCTTATGTAACCACACTTAAAAGTGTCCGTGGGCACTAGAAGGGTTAAATTTAATCTGCACTGATTCCACAAAACACACGCATGTGAATATCACCAGAATGAGGTAAGAATTCTATGCTACACAAGACACGAGCTACAATTACATGAACAACAAGATGAGACGGGGTATAGAAGGGATCGTAGAGATTGGGACATGAGGTAACCGATCCAAGGCACAATGAATCTTACATGAAAAGCATGATTAATGTGTCATTAACCCATCATTCCAAGATCAGGACCAAGTCCATTCCTCTTATCAGTGACACCGCATTGTTTCATCCCATGATGAGCAACTATGAGAGTACCATAACAGAAAGGCGTACGATCACTTGGTGTTTTATTTAAGAGAGGAGTGATTTTTGTTTTGTGGCACTTTTCTTTTCATTTTCTTTTTCTTTCTTCTTTTTTTTTTCTCTTTACTGAATCCAGAGAAGCTCCCAACCTTCAGGCATGGGTGCATGTCTTTCTAGTAGGGCCCCCTAGGACAACATTGGATTTTGAGTGCCCTTTTGATTACTCTTACTCCCATTTTTCGTTAGATCTACAAGGATCTTAATACAACCACGTTGCATGATGAAACACCGTGGAAATTGCAAATCGGCCTAAGGTGAAGATTCACGATTCGAGCGAAAGTTTGCGACAAAAATCCAGAAGACAGAGCAAGGCAAAGAAGCACATAGCATCAAGTCTCCAAGTTTCTTACAAATTTCAACCTTACTTTGTTTCCTCTCTTTACGCTACATTACGTAGCATAGCGTAGTCTCGCTCAGCGTAACTCTGCTTAACATAGCCCGATATCAAAAAATAACTTACTTCGGCGAATTTGACGAAGTTTAAGGTTTAAGACTTGTCGCATATTCCACTAAGTCTTTTGTTCAGGGCTGAGTTTACACTCCGTTACGCAGAGCAGTGTAACAAGCTTCAAGGAAGTCAAAGTCAGAGTCCAAGGAAGCGCAGCAGATTGATTTCTTCTTTTTTGCAGATTGGTCGCTTTGCACTCATTACGCTACATAGCGTAAATAAGCATAATTTATTGTAAAGTTGACCATTTTTACGCTCTATTACGCTTTGCAGCATAAATAAGCGTAAGACAGCTCGAATCAACTACTTCCATGCTCTATTACGCTCTGCCACGCTATGTAGTGTAAACGTAATATAGCCTAAAGTCAACTAAGGCAGTACCCAACACGCATCTGTTATCCATATGCATAATACGCTCATCAGCGTATTGCAGTGTAATCATGAGATGGCTTCAGCGGAAGTGGTTGACAGTGTACTTTGCCCCTTTTCCCAAAAACGTGATGCGACATAACCAGTTTCAACATAAAGTTTGCCAACTCAACGGTATTTTGAAGGTTCGAGACACGTGTCATCAGGGCCGTGTCTTCTCAACGTACTACCGAACCTATAAATACTCCAGTTGGTGAAGAAAGAAAGGATCTTCAGCTTTTCTTTGGGGCATCACCTTTTGACAGAGACAGAAGACATTTTTTGAGCATTGGCAGCAGGAGCGATCAGTCCTTTGGCAAAAATACAGTTCTCTCCATTGGCGATCATTGACAGTTTTGATCAAAGACTACCGAAGGCAAAGGGAGCAGATCAGAGATCGAGAGATCATCTGGTGCGGTTGGCAAGATTTATTGATCAGAAACAGTTGATCGATAGACATCCAGGCTTGACCTTNTTTCTACTCCTTTTACGATTCATCGAATCAATTTTTTTCATGGAATATCTATATAATACGCATATTATTGCAATATTCGTTAATTTACTGATTAAGTAAGTTCCTGTCTGATCGACAAGATTGTTCAGGGCACCACGGATTTGTTTTCTCTAGCACGGCCCTCACATGGATCCATGGTTAAGACTGTGTACACGGATCTTCGTTTGGTATTTTCCAGTGACTGACGTTTTCCGTCGTTACACATGATAACTCCCACAAACATCACCAAAGAGAATCCTCAAGTCCCCTTGATGTCACACCCTAATCATTCCCTCTTGATCCATCCTTCTTCATTCTGGGTACAATGAACACAAAATTAATTTTAAGTTTTAAGAATGTCAAGAATATCACTGTACCCTCGAACAGAACCTCTTATTTGTAGAATGGATGAGTGGGTGTAATGGGCTCACTATCCAAATAATTGATCACTCGAGATTGATAACATAGAATACACCTCAACCAACGAGCCACATGAGTGTTTTATTCATAGATGAGATTACTTGTAAAAAGGGTAAAAAGATAAAAAGAAAAAAGTTCAAAAAGATAAAACAAGAAATTAAAAGATGAAAAACTAGAAAACAAAAATTGTAAAATTAAAGAAAATGAAAAATATTTATTAATTCTGCTTGTTTTTAAAATGGGGGGCATCCCCCATAACTAAACGTTTGAGCATGGCAAGGATTAATAAAGGGAAGATGAGGATCCTTGCATGTTGAAAGTATTGAAACTTGGTCATACTTACATCATTGGGGTTCACACACTTGATTATAGTAAGCATAGTGGGGCAATTTATAAGATGTAGTTTCCGGATAACGAGTTGACCCACTATGATAATTGGGACCATTAGATGGCATGCAAGGATCAGGATGTCACCCTCCATGGCTGTATTCATTGGGTTGTATGGTTGTTGGAGTGTTAATTGGTGGCCCTGATGAAATAACACGAGGCGTTGAGTTCAAAGAGAAGGATGCACCATAGCGTTGGACTTGTGCTGAGTTGGAAGATGGAGTGGCCTTGGAATTGTGTTGTCCCTTCCTAGGGTCATTTCTAAAGAAGGGACTTCTTCGATGTTGCTGAGGTCTCTCACTGTTATTGGCAATAGTAACACAAGTAACATTCGAGGGTTGTTACTGTGGTGCAGGCACCTTAGGAACAGTTGGTTATGATGTAGAAGGAGGGAAAGGATGAGAATGTTGAAAATTAGAAGTGTGTGATACACAAGGCAATGATTGTGTTGAGGTCATGGGCTGATAGTATTGAGGAGAATGATAATGCGGTGGGATAGAGTATGTTGGCCTAGTTGGGGAAATAGGATGTTGAACTAGATAAACATTTGGATTGGGATGGTATGAAGGGTGTCTCCAGTTTAGGGATGGCTTCCCACGCGATTGGGATTGTTGCCACTGTGATCGAACATAGTATCTTTGTACGAACTTTGGGTGTAACGTGTTTCCCCAATGCTCATATAAATGTAACAAGATTGGGCACTGGCCCTTGGGGTGATCGTACAGGCAAATGTTGCGTTCATACGTATGATTGGCTGTTGAGCTCTTATTTTCCTTATCCCTTCTTCCTGATTGTCTACTGATACTTTGTCCTAATTCTCAGGTTGCCAAAACTCTATCTCTAATGATATCGATAAATTCTCCACACTTTTTATGTGTCCATTCCAACATCTTATTGATCTTTGCCTCAACTTCTTCTAGTGATTGTTGTGTTGGCAAAGATGATTTTTCCTCCTTGAGATAGGTTGATTTCTCCTTTTTGTGATGNCCATCAATGATATGATACATTAGCCTTTCCTCAGAGAACCCATGGCCTGGACAGTTGTTTAACAATGCATAATATCTTTCTAAGGCCATGTCCAAGGGTTCATGTTGTGCTTGTTTCCACTCTTGGATTTGTTTCCTCAAGGCCGACACTCTTGCGTAGGTTTGATATCTTTCATTAAAGAGTCTACCATTGTTGGCCAACATCGTATTGAATTTGGTTTTAACGATCTATACCATACTTTTGCTTGGCCAACGAGTGTCATTGGAAAGAGCTTGAGTTTTGCCACCTATTATCAATGTTGTCCATGTACAAGCATTGTAGAAGGCTTGTAAATGTTGATGCGAATCTAAGTCATAGCCTTCTAAAAAATTGGGAAAGTTATTTAAATCGAGCCTGGGTAGGCAGCTCTCTTTAGGATGCCTATGGGAGATTCAAACAGCCTCTTGTATTTGCATTAAGCTTGTAGTGGCGAGTGGGGCTTCATCGTCATCACGTAAGTTATGCTTTTGTGCGTTGGGATGATGTTGCCTTTGTTTATGTTTATAAGAAACCTCCACCTCGGGTTGCATACTCCAATATTCATTGTCATATAGTTCATTGGTTCTCCAATGAATTCTTACTAGATGTGGCACTATTATAGTCTTGGAGGAGATCCATGGTTGTGAAATTGTGTGTGAATTTATGTGTGACTTTTTATAATTATTTATTTCTAAAATATATATAGTTAATTCTTGTACAGCAACCTTGTATGATATAACTAATCTAGATAACTAGCACTGTCCCTGGCAATGGTGCCAATGATGAGTGGCAATGTACCCCTACACTCAACCATACGAATACAATCGTTTCATGCACGATTCGGTCAAACTTTGTAGACAGACTAGCTGTGGTATCAAGACAGTTATCCTTAGGTCATAATTTGCTGCCTTCTCATCTGGACTAGTGTTAACTTTGTCATGTATGGTTTAGTCCAGAATCAGGTGTATGATGTCTTCCTATGCTAATGCTACTCCTGAGGATGATGGAAAATAATATTAACTAAACTAAGAGAGAGAGGGTGAGAGAGAATCTAGCCTAGCCTAAGTGCGATGAGCATCCGTTCCTTGATCATCCATACAGATCTTAGACTTCGTGCATGACTACCACTGGGATTACCAAGAGCAGATCCTAGGTACGCTATTAGGTTATCAAGTAGTCACACTTAAATGCTCGTAATCAAGTCGTACTTATTCCGAGTTTAACAGGAGTTTAGGATGAGAAGAGATTAACTAAGAAAGCAGTAAATAAAATTAAATAAATAATTAAGCTAAGTGAATGCTGCAATGATGAAGTAATCCTGATCTTTGTTTCTAGTCATGTGCGTGTCCAAGTACGTCACACTCGAATAAAGGTGTCATACAATTACAATCACCACACTATGAGCATACACTGGGAGGAAAAGGGTTGAGAGGAAAAATGAAAACTAAAATCAAAACTAACTCTAAAAACTCCCTATTGGAACTTTCTACCTCTTATTTATAGATGAGGAGATAGGCTACGATATCGTGGTTGACTAAATGGTGACTCATCAGCCCCTTTGAGGGCCACCCTGACCCTTTTTGAGGGTTTTGTGGATCCATGTGGAGGTCACGCTTACCCTGCATGAGCCATGTTGGCCCTTGCGCAAGCTACACGAGCCCTTGCATGGGCCATGCTAGCCCATGGACAAGTAGCGATAGGATCTAGGACTATCATTTTCAGCTATCCATAATCAACCCTGCCAATGTTAACTTCTACATGGCCTTCAAAGTGAATTCCCAACAATGCAAGCAACACTATGCACCTTCCTTGACCCTTGACCTCGTGTAACCGATGTCACCATTCCTACACACCTTTGCCACTAATCATCAGCTAACTAGCATAGGTCATCATAGCCAAAGCATAGGCCAGTGCCATCATAGCCACTATCATCACCCCTACCTTAGCCTAGTGATAGGAAAAAGTTTTCATCTATTGATGGATTATTCGAATTTTTCATTAATTGATAGAAAATTCGAAAATTCTATCAAATGATGGGAAATTCAAAATTTCCATTTTCAAACAAAATTTTAAAATGAACATATAAAAATAATTTTTAAATTTGAATTTAGTGCCTTGGTAACAATGAAGATGAAAATTCTATAAATAAGCATGCTTGTCTTGGAGTAGAACTAGGATGGGTGACCTCTTAGGAAGTCTTTTTTTAAGCGCCAAAGGTTCTAGACTCCATAAGCCATAACTTTTGATTTTTGAATCCTTTCCAGCATATGAATAGTCATTTCCAACATTTTCCACCCTTCTGAACTCAATGGTAAGGTCATATTTATCATTTGAGTGTCCAATAATTTATTGATATCATAAATTTTTCCTAATGAATTGAACCTTTTTAGGACCTTAAGGTTTCTATGGCATGTCATTAGTGACACTACTAAAGTTAGTGTCTTAAGTGGGATAGAAAGGTTGTTAAGATTTAGATAATGTGGTTAATATTACTAAAATTAGATAATTTAGCTAAATATTATTAGAATTAGTTGGAGAATCAGTTGATGTATTAGCATCAGTTGATTATTAATCGATGAATCAAAATGATCTTCAAGGATCAAAAAGATGTATTTTAGTCAAATCATATGGCTAAACAACATGGATAGTCATAATATTATTTTGATAAGGTGTATGATACCCATAAAGAGAAATGATCTAGAAGAGAATCCAAGAATGAGAATGAAAGTTGCAACATACAACGTGCTTGCAAGATCCTTAGTGAGCGAGAAGCAATATCTGCTATGTCCACCATGGGCTTTGGATTAGCATGAATATCGATATCCATGCATTTTAGCAAAGTTACAAGATTTGGATGCTAATATTTTATGCCTACAAGAAGTCTTGCCATGGGAACTTCTATACCAATTCCAACCAAAATTGGAAAATATGGGCTATAGAAGTATTATTAAGTAAAAAGGTTCTTGCAGAAGTTCTTCTTTTAAGCCATATAGATTAGCATATTGTAGAAATCACAACATGGATGCTTATGCAATCTTTTAGAAAGAAGACAAGTTTGAATTAGTACAAAGATTTGAATGGAGTTTAGAAAATATGATTTTTAAAATTCCAGAACTTCAAGTGATGGAAAGAAAATAACAATTTAGATTTTAGAAAAATCACATAGCCTTGGCAATAATTCTAAAAGTTCATCTATGAAGAGGGTGTGTATGCATGGTTAACATACATTTAATTGTAAAACCAACATGTTCAAATGTTAGACTGTGTTAAGTAGCATACTTAGTTAAGAAAATAGAAGAAAGTTTGAAGAATAAGTTAGTATTAAGTTATACTGTTCCAGTGACAATTGTTCTTTGTGGAGACTTCAATGCAAAAGTTAGAAGTGATGTCTATGAATCCTTAAAACATGGCTATGTAAGGAAATCCTTGAAAGATGAACTTGATTTGAAGAAGATGTTTCCATCAATTCAACATAAAATTCCATTAGCTAGTGCATATTCTGCTTATTTTGAATCTTCAAGAGATAAATTAGATTCCAAAATTCAAGAACAAATGATGTTGATGGATAGTGCTCATTAAGAACCATAGTTTACCAATTACTCTACTGTGACTAATGAGGATGGATCAACAACATTCTTCATTGAGACCTTGGATTATATTTGGTAGGATGTCCAATTCTTCCTAGTTATCAAGTTACAGAGTTAACTTCTAAAGAAGAAGTTAAGAAGAGTCAAGTTCAAGCCTTGCCATCCCAAACAAGACCATCCAATCACATACCACTTATGGTAGAATCACAATTATTCCCATTAATTCATAAGGTTGATCAAGATTAGGAAGTATCTCACCCTTACTTTTATTTATAATCTTATTATTTTCTTCATTTTTTCAATTTATATTTTAATTAGATAAATAAAATATCTAAGGAAATGGAGGTTGAGAATAAAAGAATTTCCCTTGTCTTCACTTGGGTAACCAGATACGAGTTGCACTTTGTGTGACCCTAGTTAGGACTGGTGATTGGTGATTGGTAAATCTTTAATTCACTTCTTGTCATTATCTTAGAAAATGAAGTATTAAGAAAGTAATATTTAACTTTCCATATGTTTTCTCACATATATCTTGTTTGCAGAATAAGCAAGAAATAACTTCAAGTTCTAAGGAGAAATTAAATTATTGGAGTATGGAAGCATAACAAAAGCATTGGAGCTAGAAAAAGACAATGAATGTGGACTCATTCAAGGATGAACGAAACCTAAGGAGAGTAGATTATCATGTCCCCATTTCCAAATGATGCTGTTGCATAACGAAGATGGTGTCTCTTCATAACAAGTGTTATGATTATTGTAATAAGACTTAAAAAGGGCAGTTGTAATTGAGACCCAAAAGGATGCATTGTAATAACAGACATGTCTCTTAAGGTAACCTTTGGGGGTTTTACCTAAAGGATTTATACCTAGGCTTAGAGGTTATGCCAAGCATGGAGTGGTAGAGCTAGTATAGGCAAGTCATAGAAGCTAGGTGAAGTGGGACAAGAAGTGGACTGACCATCCCTTCTGGTTGGGTTATAGGCCTAATCGCGGTGGTAGTGTTGGATTGCCTCTAAGGGAATAGATGCTAAAGGAAGAAAACCCCAAGGAATATTCTCAAAGCATGATCTAGATACACCATTCTAAATTAATAAAGCATTCTTTCCTTTCTCTTTCTACACTTTGTTTGTTATTTTCTTTATGCATAATGTCGAATGTTACATATATTTGACATTTGATATATTGTCTTCTTATGCATACTGTCTAATATAACATATATTTGACATTTTCCATAACATATGGGAACGGGATGTCACACATATAGGTAGCCTGATTTCTATGGATATCATGTTCAACATCTAATCTCTCTAGGAAATACTTTAGTCCATGCTTCTACTCACTACTATCCATCGGAATATCATTGACCCGCCACTTTATGGATGGATCCAAAATCTTATATGTCTTAACCAACAGTTGGTCCCTCACTTCAAACTCCTAACTTCTTACCACTAGTACCACCACTAGTCATGCAAGGAGAGCCATCAACATAGCTATAGTAAAAGAGTGCTACCAAGGCAATAACTATGCAAGAGGATGTAATAGTAAGTAAACCAAGAACTAGGAAATGTCCTTCTTTAGGACAAGTCCAAAAAAGATTTGAAGAATGGGAACTTCACCTAACTCTACTGCATTCACATACCTTAAAGGAACACTATGCTTTTAGTACCTATAGATAAGAACATCACAACTGTCATACTCACATAAATAATAACACACTAGATAAAAGCAGGAGCATTTCCCAAGAAGAGAATAGATCTTGGGAGTTCCTTAGTTTACCTTCAAATAGCAAGACATAAACCATGCAAGGCTTTGTTAGATTTTAGGTTAAGAGTAAACCTCATTTCACAAGATGTTTATAGGGCTTGGAACCTACCCCCACTAACGAAGAGTAGCATTCAGCTAGAGCTTACAGATCAATCCATTATTGTTCCACTTAGACAAGTGGAAGACTTTATTACTACCATTAGTGGCTGGTTCTATACTGCTAACTTCTTAGTCATCCATGCAAGAAATAATAAAGGGAAATTTCCCATAATTATGGGAAGAGCATGGCTTAGCACTGCAGATGCTAAGCTTGGAATCAAATACTTATCCTTGGAAATCTCCAAAAAAGATGAAGTTGGGATCATTCAGAGACACAAAATTCCAAGTATGATATACAACAATAATGGATGTAGTTGTGTGCAAAAGATCTAAACTACTAAACATGATGACATCACAACATGAAACAAATGCATAGAATACATGTGTATAGAAAAGTGCCTTTATGTAGAAACCACTCAACAAGAAGAGACTTAGTGATTGATTACTGAAGAAGAAAAAGAATCCAAAATATGCATTGAACCATTGAATAAAACCACAAATGTCTATGTCAAAGAAATTAATAAGTAAGAACACTTAAAAATAAAATGTTCTTACATAGGATTACATCAAGAGAAAGATATTGAATGGGGATAATTAGAGATATAGGAAAAACATGAATTAGAACCCTTGGAACTGAAAGCCCTACTAGAAACACTTGAGTATGCTTTTCTAAACAACAAATAATTGATAATCATAAATGCTAGACTTGACAAAGAATAGAGAAGAAAATTATTGGAAGTGGTGAATAAATGGTTGATTCCATTTGAATGGTTCTATGGAATCAACATTGATCTATACAATTCCAACTATTAAACCACATGACTAACCTCAAAGAAGGTTGAATCCAAAACTTAAAGAAGTCATCAAGCAAGAGTTGGAAAAACTATTGAAGGCTAGATTCATCTATCCTATAGCAAACAATTAAAGGGTTAGCCCATTGGTCATTATCCCAAGGAAAGGTGGCAAGTTTAGGGTATGCATTGATTTTCGTTTGTTGAACATGGCAACATTCAAGGACCATTTTCCTCTACCATTTGTTGACCATGTCCTAGATACTATTGCAAGACACAAATATTATAGTTTCATGGATAAATACAGTAAATACAATCAAATCTGAATTACACTAGAAGATCAAGAAAAGACCATATTCATTAGTCCATGGAGATATTTGCATGCAAAATAATGCCCTTTAGCTTATGTAATGCCACCAATACCATCTAGAGACATTTACTAAGCATCTTTAAGAAACAAACTGGCAATGGAGTTCAAGTCTTTATGGATGCTTTTTCTACATATGAACTAGATTTTAAACAAGTCTTGGATTGTTTAGAGCAAGTATTGAAAAGATGTGTAGAAACTAATTTGAAGCTTAATTGGCAGAAAAGCCACTTAATGGTTTAGGATAGTATAGTTCTAGGACACAACGTATCCCACAAAGGAATAGAGGTAGATCTCGAAAAAATTAGAGTCACACATAATATCACTCAAAGGCCACAAATTGTCAAAGATATCATATCATTTCTTGGCCATATAGGATACTATAGAAGATTTGTTGAAAACTTTTCAAATATTGCAAAACCATTGGTGGAGCTAACTAAGAAAGATGCACTATTACAATGGATAGAGTAATGTGAGAAAGCATTTGAAACATTGAAATAGAAATTAACTGAGACACCAATCCTTTAAACTCTAGATTAGTCTAAGCCTTTCCAAATCATGATAGACACTTCAAACTATGTACTAGGAGCAGTACTGACTCAACATGATGACTAGAAAAGGCCTTATTATATACACTACACTAGTCGAAGCATAACCAAGGCACAACTTAACTACACCACCATAGAAAAGGAGCTTATGACCATGGTATATGCACCTAAAAAATTCAAACACTATGTGCTCAGTTATATTATCTATGTCCATATTAATTATAGTGCCATCAAATTTTAATGAACAAACCAACAATCAGACCTAGAGTGATAAGATGGCTTGTTATCTTACAAGAGTTTAACATTACCATAATTGATAAGAAAGAAACCAAAGATCTTGTAGCAGATCCTTTATTAAGACTTATATGGGAACTCCAAGAGAATGATAAACTAATATTAGACTAATTTTTTCATGAAAACTTATTCAACAAAATCATAATGGTTGTAGATTCAATAGAGAAGTCATGGGTTACTAATTACATAACATATCTTACCAAACAAAAGCTTCCTGTTGAATGGAAGAAGAAACATAAGAAGTAATTCCTCCATAAAGTGAAAAGGTATATGGAAATCAAAGTGATGAATCATCAATTGGCTAAGATATCATACATGCTACATCACATCTATGTTGTAGCATCCCTATTGGTGCATCTCACTTGGCAACTACATCGTAGATGCTACATCGCATTTATTTGATAAAGTTAATTTTTATTCACCTATGGTATTGTATCTACAATGTTGTATATTCGATATCGTAGCACATGCTACAACATCATAGATCCAATATCGTGGGATGTGTATAGCCTATAAATACAACACTCGTATGTATGAATTTGCATACGTTTCATTCCATCCTTAGGTAGATTCTTGCAATTTTGTTTTGTAGTTTTAGCGATAGAGTGAATGCCTGCAATGTGGTGTTGAGTAGTTGTATGGAATCTTTATTCAAGTGAAGTGTACTTGGGCATAGTTTATGACTAGAAATAAAGATCGAGACTTCTTGTCATCATTGCAACATTCACTTAGTTTTACTATTTTACTTAGCATAGTTTTTACTATTTTCTTAGTTTTTACTTTAAGTATTCAATTTGAGCTCCATACACTTTCAATAGCCTATGACCTTGATTTTGACCTTAGCTTAGCACAAAAAGAAATACTAATCAACATTAATGTGTTAGATGAAAATCAATTAGTAAACCTATCTTTGAATAAAGTGCATAAGGCATTCAACAAAAAATGCCATGACCTTAAAATACAGAAGGTAAAATTTTAACCTAGAGACAAGGTCTTCTACTGGAACCCCACACATTTGCCTCAACAAACTAAGTTCAAAACATTGTGGGAAGGGCCTTACATCATTTTTGAGACCTTTTCTTTTGGGGCCATGTTGATCTACAAACCTGAAAACCCAAACAAGAAATAACTAGTCAACATGCAATGATTAAAATTTTTCCATAAGTTAAAGCAAGCTAGTGCCATTAACACCTCATCAAATGGACAACCATGCTCAATTTTTCAAATCTCCTTCTTTAAACTTAGTCATGGGGGAGATGGCCATATGTGTTGATCATATAAGTGGATCCTTAGTTTTTCTACTTTTTTGTTTTACACCTTTTTGTTTTTTCACTTTCTTTGTTTTTATACCTTTTTGTTTTACACTTTATTATTTTTCAAAATTTTTGTTTTACAACATTGTTAGTATGTTTTATTTTTCTTGAATGTTTTACAATTTCTTTTATATTTTCCTTGTTTTCTTTTACAATTTTGGTGTGAAGTTTCCTTATTTTCTAATAAAATTGATCTATTGTCAATAGGACACAATGATGTTGTAGCTATTTGCAAATGGTGGTTTGTACCTAATGTTTTTGATTGCTAATTTCTAGTTTCTATTTTTGAATTTTGATGATAGATGACTAAGACTAAGTTTCCTTTTCATGGAACAGGCAATGAGTCCACATCATCCACCAATCCACAAACTCTATGGTTTTCCTTGTTTTGGAAATATGAGGTCCCTTTCTATTAATGAAACTTTAACAAATTTGTGACCTTGTTATTTTCCAAATTTGGAAAGGATTCAAAGGTTTGAAAAGGGTGTGAATTCAAGGAGATTTGATACTCTTTGTGCCTCTCTACTCACTTAGGTGCATGAGTGTTTTCATGGATTTCTTACTGTTTCAAGTCGACTAATAATAGGAGTTGAATAAGTCTTTACATGGCATGGTTTCCATCCAAAAATCCATAAAAACATTAAAAAAACATGAAGGGAATTCAAAGCATACCCCTTCAACAAAATAATGAGCTACAAGCACTAGTTATGGGACTAGAAATACATTTTACCCATGACTAAAGGTCCCCTCTAACTAAGGCCCTTTCTCACTTCCTACTCCTCTTTTCTTCTCTACTAACAAATGGTGTTTGATCTGTGGGAGCATTCTTGCGTTTTGAGGGATGATCTAGTCTTAGAGTAGTGATGCAAAGTCACTAAAGGTGGTTGGTTTTTATCTAGACTAAGGATGAACTTTATTAGGTCATTTAACCATAAAATCCATAAGGGACTTCACCTGACCACGATTAGGTGTTTCACTTCCTCTCTCATCAATCAATGCTTTCCATAGCTCACCTCACTGCTGATTTTCATGTTTTTTCGATGCTATAGTTTGATGTGTTAAAATTCTTAGATGGATTCTTTTGGATTCAGTCCTTAACTTTTTATAACCATTAATCAACTGTGGGGTCCACGAACTCCTTAATTGAGGTTATGTAAGGACAAAAAAGGGCATGATCCTGCTATGGGAAGGACCCAATTGCATGTCTCTTGGTTGGAGTAGTTAAGTCCCTTATCCTGAGGTATTTTGGCAATCAAATATTTTGCATTTCCCATTGGTTGCATTCAACTATGCACTCCTTAAGGCATTTCTCCAATCAATCTCCATCTTTTGTGAAATCTCAAGCCCTCTTCATGCATCTCATTGTGTTCTTGGCTTCTTGGGTTTTCATTTCATTCCAATTTCACTCAAAAACTCTTTGTACTTGTTGAATTTTGACTTGGTTAGCTATGGTTAGTAGCCACATCAACTAGGCCTAGTCAACAATGCCCAGATGATGCATCAGAAAAATTCTGTAGATAACGCCCACCACTTAGGAATTTTTTGCCATTTGCTTCAAATGTAAGGGGATTTTCTACAATTTTTCAAAGCAAAAAACCTTCTAAAGCCTATAACTTTTATACCATTTGTCCAATTCACTCCATTTTTCACTCTTGCAACTTTCAAAGGTATGCTCTATGTTGTGGGGGCCATAAACTTTAGGTTTTCAATGACCAAATTTTTCATAAATTTTCCAACTCCCCCATGGATTTAATGAATTAATAATATTAAAATACTAAGTAATGATAGTTAAACCCTTCCAACACACTCTAATAACCTATTTAATTGGATAATAATAAAATAATATTAAAATAATCAAACCAACCATGATTACAACTTAATCAAGTGTAACCACCCTAAGAGATAAGGTATTCCAAATGTTTCAAAGTTACATATGAAGTGCTAATCCTTGCTCATGTTGTGATTATAGATGGCACCTATAACGAAATGTCTATAGGAAGGAGGACCATCCCATCCAAGGGACAAACAACCTAGAGATGAAAGAGATCAATAAGAATAAGCACTAGAACCTCATGTGACAAGACCTCTTCAAGAGGAGCCTAAAGTGGAATCAATCCAATAGATTTTTGAGGAACTGGTCATAACTAAACAATTCCATTGAGATGAGGAGCTAGGATTGGTGTCAAGACTTGAGATCACATTAATTCAAGCTTACCTTGATTAGATTAAGCATCATGACATCTAACATTTAGTTCTCTAAGAGTTAAACTTTGGTTCATTCTTAGAAGACACTCTAGTAGAAGTGAAGACACAGTTTCAGAACTCTCCCATGTGGCTAATCCTTACTTCCAATGGGGAATGGTACATGGAAGAGACATATCTTTTCTAGAATGATAAAAAAGTAGAAGCCACTATGAAGATCAAGGACATTTAGGTGTTCTACTCGATGAAGTCCATTGCATAGGACCTTGGGTTGCCTAATAATGGAACAAATTTAACAAAGATCTCCACATAAGCAGACCCAAAGGCAAAGAGGGAGTGGACCCAATGGTGTTATGAAGTTGACCATAAGAACTATGGTGCACTCACCCCAACAAAGCATGTGTATTTCAAGATAGTAACCTACCACCTCAATCTGATGGTGAGACCCAACAAGATGATAACTTTCTTTGCCCATGCGTGTGCCTCTTTGAGCAAGAAATTCCATGTGAACATTCCATAGCTAATCTATTTTGAGATAGATAAGTGACTTAAGAGAAATGAACATGGAAGGAAGGCCTTGCCCTTTCCTTGCCTCATCAGAAAACTATGCAAAAGGGCAAGAATAGTTTACTATGCCAACAATGCAATCAGGCATGCTCCTTCTCCCTCTTGGGTATAAATGATGAAAGAAAAGATCCCTACCATAACCAAGAAAGAGGAGCAACAACCACCACCTCCACTGCCCATTCATGAAACAACACCAAAGTCTTATGCTAGCCTTAAACAAATGCATGAGGTTCAAGAGTAACTCTTGTGTGAGCAAGAGTAGTGAGCAGGAACGAGTGGTAGTGATCCATCTATGTATCGCCTAGTAATGAGTCACCTCAATGAAGTGGCTTGAACCATCAGCTAAATAAAGAAAGGTGGGCTAATTTTCTCTTCCCAAAGAATGAAATTTCTCATGAGATCAAATCCTAACACCTAGGAGGTAATGATAATTCTCTCACAATAGTAGCAATTCTTAGAAATCTCTAGGAATGTTGCTACTTTCTTAATGCATCTAGAGGACAGTGAGGGGGCAACTATCTTAGTGATTCAACACCATGAAAAGGAGAAAATAGTAGACATGGTTGTTAATAAAATTGTTGAGGCATTGAACGTCCCTACAACATTTGTACAAGATATTTCTACACTTAGAGAGATGTGTAGACATCTACAAGAATAGTTAGTCGTAGATTAAATGTAACCCAGCATGAGGAGTTGCTAGACTAACTGGTGGGATTTGGGCAACCAATTTTGAATGTGTTTAACCTTTCATATACAATCACTATAACCCAGTCAAAGCTATTAGAAGCAAGGGGCAAATGCATTATCATATAGGGGCAACTCGAAATAGCTCAAGCTCACAACTAATGCTTGGCTATGGAGATTGTTGAACTAAGAGCCTGCCTTACTAATCCTGCATTTCTCAACCATACATTGAGCCATGATGAAGCTTTTTAATAGCTTTAGGACAAGCTCAAATAGGTTGAGAATGCCAAGGAGATGATGGTCTTTGATTATTCCTTGGCCAATGTTACCATGCATAATATCCAAAAGGCTTTCGACCAAACTCGCTAGGAGAATGTAATTTTGATTGCAAAAAATCATCACCTGTGGAATGTTGATGTGCAGAAGCAGCAAATGCAAGATTTCATCCATTAACAACAGGAGCAACTAACTAGAGTAAACATTGAACTAAGGAGATTAGCATTTAAAAATAGAAATATCTTCATGGAGGAAGTCCAAGCCCTTCACCAGAAATCTACAATAAAGTTAGCTACCTAAAAACATGAGGATCTTAAGTTTAAGAGATTTAAAAAACTACAAATATTAGGTTGATTTACAAAAAGAAATTAATGAGAAACATATTTAGATGGTGAAGGTGAAAGTCAATGAGGCCGTCCAATAGCTGAAGGAAGGAGGTGATGTTTGGCAGCCCATCTTTGATGAGCTTAATGACTACAAAAAGGTAGAGATCCACATGAAGGAGTTGTAGATCAAGGAGATGCTAGAGTACATGGAGCTTACCAATCTTCGTTATGAAAATTTGACAATGTTGACTATTGAACGAGTACAATATAAATTGGAGAAATAGGTGGCTAGTTCACACTTGTTATACGAAGTAAATTTCAAGCATCACAAAGACACTGAGCAGAAGCTTGAGCTGGAAAATGCAAAACTCAATGTTCTCAAGTAGTGCTTCACTAATCAACAATCTACATGTGAGAACCTGGCCAAGAGAATGAGTGACTCCTAGGAGCTATAGAATGTAGTAAAGACATTTGATGTTGAATGTAAATTTTTCACTGCCTGGTTCATCAATGCGAAGGAGCTATTCTTGGCAATGCCTATCCTTGGGATGCTCCCACACTGATCCATATTTGTGATGTAGCATGGACCATGAACGATCCCAAAAGTAAGGAGAAGATGATGAAGGCATTATTGGATGCCATCCATCTTCCTCTAGAAGTTGCAACTACCATAGGATAATCACAACTGCCTCAACCACCATGTGCACCTTAAGTACAAGAAGGTCGTTCGGAGCCTTAGGAACCTCTATCGCCTAGGATTATTTGAACTTCTTCTACGTCTTCGTGCCATCAAAGAAATGGTGTTTGTCATTTTTATCCTAGTGTTTAATTTTATTATCCTAAATACCAAAATTTTGTAATGATTGTAAATCTATACACTTGGGCACTTAGTGTTTGTTCATGTATGCATGTTGTGTTTGTGTGTATCAGTAGTTAGTCAATAATTCCATACCTTCTCAAAATTTTGTAGGAAGCTTACTCCTCCTTTTATTCATTTAAGAACGAGTTTTCATTCAATCATGGCGGTATGATGAGTTGCATTTTCTTGGGTTATGTCAATGAGGCCTCGTTGACATGGCCTTGTCGACGTGGGATTTAATGCATTTATGTGGCCCTGTCAACATAGTGTCTATTTTCACCTATAAATACATGCTCACCTATCATGTTTATGACATCTTTTTTCATAGTTATAACGAAGCTCTTATAGTTTTATCATTTAGAAGTTAGAATATTTTTCTAAGTGCCCACAGTAGGAGTCAAAGAGTGTACAGATCTTTATTTGAGCACTATTGTATCTAAGCATGGTAGTGTGTGTAGTAATAAAGACGAGCTTTCTGATAAACACTTTAAAATAGATTAATTATTCATTTATGCATTTAAATTTTTATGAAATTTCCTTTAATTATTTAAGTAATTAAATAATTAATTATGAAATAAATTAAGCTAGATTAAATAATGATAAACTAAACACATAAGTATGACCACTTCGAGCATATGCTTGATGCTTGGTAATCCTAGTAACGCTTAACGTTTGGTAACCCAGTAGTGTTAAATGTGTTCAAGATGTGTATGATGAGTGAAAATGGATGCTTATGTTAGGATTAGTTAAATGTCAGCTAGTTAGATTATATTAGCAATTAAATTATTGTATTCATTATTCTTTATACTTAGGCAACCTAAAACATAAAATGTAAAAATGATAAAAATCATATGCCTGAATCGCACTTAATAAAGTAATGGTGTACTAGAATTTAGACTTGCATTTTTTTACATCTATGTTTTTGTGGAAAGGCACTAGTTTTTCATATCTTTTTATTGCTAAATCAAATTCATTTATTATTTTAAGTTCAAAAATAAATTTTAAAAGGATGATAAAAGTTGGCCAAGGCATGGATTATTTTCTTCATCAATAATTAATTTTCTTGTTTTGAATTTTCAAGAATTTATTTTAGGAAAGGGGGAGGAGGTAGGGAGGGAATGGTAGGAAGTGGATGTTGGAACTCAAAACTCTCTCTCTCTCTCTCTCTCTCTCTCTCTCTCTCTCTTTGAACAATGAGGTGTTACTCTTAATTTGAAAGCTCCAAGTCATGGGTTCAATTTTAGCAAGCAATGCTTGGTTATAAAGTTATAATCGAACTATATATCTTGTGGTGTATCTATGTTTTACTTATTTTGAGTTCCAACACTCCTCACTCCTTGACCCCACCCCCTCTTCCTCTCTCTAAATCTTAGATATGATGTTTATTTCTTCAAATTTTCTCCAACAGATTTGATATATCTAGAATCCCTATATTCTAAATTACTTTTAACTTCTTTAATTGATGTTAAATTTTTTTTTATTGATGTAAAAATTTTTGTTGATTCTTATAATGTAGATTTATTAGGTAATGAGCAAAAATTTGAGATGCCTTCTTCTAGTGATGTTGATTCAGCTAAGATACTTACTTTTATTTTCCTTGATGATGTATATGAGTCACTAGTAGTTAGTCTTACATGATAATATATATCCATTTAAATTTTTGGTTACCTACCTTATAATTAAAGTTTTACTTCATAGCTAACTACTATGATGCAAAAACATAACATTCAAGTCATTGAGGCCAAGTATTATTCTCATTTTTTGGTAATTATTGAGCTAGGCAATGCTTTGATGCTACATTGTGCCCTAGATACAGGGTCTTTTATACATAAGCATGTAGTGTTGATCATTCATGACCAGACTTCAAATTTTAATGCCCAATCTAAAGAATATTCTAGAGTTTCATGTTTCATAAGTTATTTAATCTTCCATTTCTTTTTAGAAAAGCTAAGCATGGAATTATTAGTCTTCTTAATCCTGTAAGCATATGCAATCTATTTTCTCACCATTTGGATTTTAGAAATGTTTTTTATTGAAATTAATCTTCTTAACCATAAGAAGAAATTAGCTCTACAAGTAGGCAAAAAGACTGATATTAAACCAATTACATAATATAATCTTCCTAATTCTTGCAAATTTTGTCAACATGAAGGACATTTGTTTAATGTTTATCTATTTTTGTTGAAGAAAAAAGATGTCAACAAAAAGAAAAAAGATCATGAAGTTGAGGATAGAAAAAAAAAATTTGAGGCTAAACAAACAAATAATCAAGATAATGTTGATGATAAGAATGATAAAATGATAATAAATAAACTAAAGAAGATAAAAGGTTTTATGAATAGTTTTACTTTTACTATAGGAAGTATTGATCAATTCAGGAAAATAGCATATAAGGAAAATTTTTCCTTATATAAAAATATTATTAGCTACCAAGAGATGAAATCTTTTATTGTTGATGAGAGATTTAGAATATGTTAAAGATGCTTAACATAAAGTCAATCATAATAGACATTCTATGCTAACATTTACTTTTGTACCTTCCTCTCCTACAAAAGTCAGTATTTCACCAATGCTTTCTATTTGTACATCGAATCCTTTTACTATTGAAATGATGTAAATATTGTTAGGACTAGGTCCATCTTTTATCATCTTTCTTGGTTATTTCTAAACTTGGAATTGCCAACTCAAAACATTTTTAAAATCATATGAGTCATCTCCAAGCTTGGAGAGATGTCTTTCTACAAACTTTAGCATTTGGAAGAGACATCTAAGGGGTTTGGAAGAAATCTTTAGTATAAGTGAGACATCTCATCCTAGGCAGAGATCTCTCACCAAATATGTCTCTAGTCTATGAGAGACATCTTAGCAAAGACATCTCTAGTCTAGTAGAGATGTCTTTACATCATCCTAGATGTCTTCATCACTTGTCAAAAATCTCCTATCAAGGCTCAACATTTAGCCAAGATGTCTTCCTAGCATTCAAAGACTACAAAAATCACTTATAGAGATGAAAAAGGGGATTGAAAGAGGTGACCCTATACCAACTCTCCTACTCTTTAAAAATTAAACTCATGTAAACAAGGGAGTAGGGGTAGAAGTAATCCCCCACTCAATAAGTTTGGTCTCATGAATCCATATAGCATGATTAGTGAGTTGATCATTACAATGAATTAAGTACTCATGTCTCTTCACTCCACAAGTGCTATAAGCTTTTTTTTCTTTTGAGTACGACTGCCTTTCTTTCCATTGAAGGCTTTAACTTGTTAATAGCTCCCTTCAACTCATCGATGTTTCCATGTATGATTTTATCATCTATTAGTTCATGGTAATGCACAAGATTTGCAATATTAAATATAAAAGACATACCCATATTATTTAGTAAGTTAATTTTGAAAGCATTATCATTAATTTTGGTCTTTATTCTAAAAGAATCCATCTTCTTAACTTTCAACTTGGAGAAGCTGACACCTCTCAACTTCTTCTTATTCAAGTCCACCTAAACTAGATCACCAATAGTAAATTTAGGCTTATGCTTGCCCTCATTCCTTTTAAGGATCCTCTCTTTATCCTTCTTCTCAAGATGTACCTTTACTTGCGCATGAAGATCCTTCATCTCTTACACAAAATCAATACTTAGTTAAGCTTCTTCCTTAAAGCTCCGCACATTATCCACTATCTTTAAACAAAAATCATAATTCACCTTAAATGGGCTTTTTCTAGTGGCAACATGAAAAACATTATTATAAGAAAATTCAACATGACAACAATTTTTCAAACTAATTAGGTTATCCATCACATAAACATCTTAAAATATTCAACAAGGATTTATTTAACACTTGAATTTCACCATCAAATTGTGAATGATATGCACTATAAAAATTTAACTTGGTTCCTAAAATTTTTCAAAGGAATCTCCAAAAATGACTACCAAACTTGGAGTTTCTATCACTAATAATATTCAAAGGAATCCCATGCAAATTCACAACATGTTGGAAAAATAAATTTACAATATGAGAAGAATCACTCACCTTTTTGCATAGAATGAAGTGTGCCATCTTGAAAAACCTATTCACTACAGCAGAGATAACATCTTCCCACCTTTGGACTTTAGAATCTCACTCACAAAATCTATTGATGTACTTCCCCATGAACCCTTGGGAATTGGCAAAGGCATATAATGTCCATCCACTCCTTTACCTCTTTTAAATTTCTAACATGTCATACACTCCTTCATAAATTTAGAAACTTTAAATGTCATTCAATGACAAAAATAGTACCTATCTACAAGTTCCAATGTTTTATCTTTGCCTAGGTGACTTGCCATGTCACCACAATGCTTTTCAACCCAAATTTTCTTCCTAAAATCATAATTGAAAATAAATACCTTCCTATTTTTGACGAATAGTTCATCTTAAATATAATAGTCTCTTCATTAGTCTATCCTACTTAATAATGGTTCCTAAAGACTTTTTCAAGCCTGTCTAAAATCACAGTCATCTTCATACAAATTAGCAAAATCATCGATACCTTCCACATGAGGTACACTGAAATTCATCATATGCATCCTAGATATGCATCAATCACCACATTGGCTTTTCCACTTTTTTGCAAGAGCACAAAATTGAACTCCTATGACTATGCAACCCACTTCATGTGTTTAGCACTCAATATCTTTTGGGAATTGAGGGATTAAAGTGCTTCATGGTTTGTCATCAAGGTGAACTTCTTTGGAAATAAGTGATGTCTCTAATACTTCATTGCTTGAAGAATAGCGTACAACTATTTCTCATATACGTTATATTAATGCCTTGATCCATTCAACTTTTCTGAAAAGAAAGCAAGAAGCCTACCTTCTTGTGAAACTACCCATCCAATTGCAAGTCCACTTGCATCTACCTTAACCTAAAAAAAGCTTCTAAAAATCTAGAATTAAAAGCACTAGTTCATTGATTATTTTTACCTTCAACAAATCAAAGCTTTGTTGGGTTTCATTATCCCACCTAAAATCTTTATTCTTCTTTAGCAAAGCAAACATAGGCCAAGAAATACCATTGAAAATTTTTATGAACCTCTGATAAAAGCCTACTAAACTAAAAAATGATCTTACCTTCCCAACATTTTTAAGAGTTGGCTAATCTCTAATAGCCCTCACCTGGTAGCTTCTATCTAAATTTGATTTTTAGAAATCACATGCTCTAAAGATGTGATCTCCGTCTTAAGGAAATGACTTTTCTTCACATTGATTACCAGATGTGCCTCCTCTAATTAAAGACACACTCTCCTCAAGTGATCCAAGTGCTCCTCCTTGTTAAAGTTATACACCAAAATATCATCAAATAAGATAATACAACACTTACTAATCAAATCTTTGAGTACATCATGCATCAACCTTATGAATGTAGTACGTGCATGTGTGAGCCCAAATAACATCACTAATGGGACACGATATCGCATGGGCTGCGATATCGCATCCTCCCCTACAATATCATGTACGCAATATCGCAGTGTGCCATCATATTTATAAATAAAAGGTGGCTCTCCCTTGTTTCCTCATCCTAGGCTAGACAGTAGGGAAACTTTGGTAGATTGATCACTCCAGAGATAGAATATTTTCCATGTGCCCATAGTAGGAGTCCCAAAGTGAGCGGATCTTTATTCGAGCAAACATTGTACTTGAATAGAAGTTTGTGTACGGCAATAAAGACGAGCTTTTCAGATAAACCTTGTAGTGCATGGAATAGGCTAATTAGGATTTTATTTACTATTATTTATTATTCATTATTTACTGCTTTCTCTCTCAACCCTTTTCTCCTAGTTAAGTAACTCAGTACGACCACTTCGAGCACATGCGTTACGCGTGGTGATCCCAGCAACGATTAGTGTTTGGTAGCCAGGGTTGTATCGGTTCAGGGTGTGTACAGTAAGTGGGAATGGATGCTGACGCTAGGTAATTTAGACTTAGTTCATTAGTTAGANAGTTCGACCGGATTGTGCGTGCTACGCTCGTATTCGTGTGGTTGAGTATAGGGGTATCTCGCCACTCATCATTGGCGCCATTGTCGGGGACTAAGTGTTTGTGCGTTGAATAGAACATAGGACATCACTCACATCGTTGGGAGCCTAAATGAACCTTCAGGTTACTTAAAAGAAAAATTTATATAATGGTAAAATCAGCACACCTATAAGACATCATGTCTTCTTCTTCTTCTCACAAGAGCACTTCACTTAGGGATAATATAAAGGACAGTCAGCAATCAAAAACACATAACCTAAATTAGTCGGTTCCTCAACAATATAGGTTGACATATACTCATCTCGATGAGTATAACCCCAATTTTACTTTTATCCTCCATCAAGATGAACAGATGTGCTAGAGAGATTTGCAAGGTAACATAGTGTTACCTCCAGATTGATCAGTCCCCAACATGCTCCTCTATGCTTTGGCACAGATTGGCATGACAAAATTATATGTTGAATACGTTGCAGCAGATTTTGACACAAGGGATTATTATCCCACATCCTTACAACGTGTGAGGGACTCAAGGTAGGAGAGCCAATATACACTGTTGAAGGGCAAAGAGGTCCCACACGTCCTAAGTCAAATAGGAGATGGTGAACCACTTATAACTGGTTCTCTATCAAATGATGTTCCCCCTCCTAACAATGATGAGGAGGTGGGGTATCAGAACTTACAATCAATGATACACAACCCTGGTTCTGATCCCCGTGAACACCAAATGTTCACAGAGGGAACAACAACTCATGATAAGTACAGGCAAGTTGATTTTCATCATGATCGGGGCCGAAGCCACAGAAGAGAAGGCAAGAAACATCGTCATGGCAATGGTTCTCCTTCTTCTTCACCTTCTTCATATCACTCACCCTCTCCTTCCACCTCTAGGTGCAATTATGAAGGGCATAACGGAGAGGATAAAAGTAAGAAAAATGAGAGACCTCGATGAGAGAGTCGAGAGCGAGGACAAGGACATGAATGAAGGGAAAGTAGGGAACAAAAAAGACATCATAGACATCATGAAAGAGATGATCATGATGAGCCCCTACTTGCAACCCGAAGTATGCTCGACATAACGGAGGTAGTAAGAATCCCAACAAGGCATTTAAAAGATA
>MNCI01008068.1:266440-285220 GCA_015680685.1 Gnetum montanum | reverse complement strand
GCCCTCAGTTCTTTTTCAATTTTTATTTTACACGTTTTTGTTTTACAACGTTTTTTTTACATGTTTTTGTCTTACACATTTTTGTTTTACAAATTTCTTTAACTTTTCTAGTTTTTCTTTTTCAACATCGTTATACTTTTCCATTTTGTGTGTGTGTTTGTATGTGTGTTAACCATCCTGTAAGTTTGTCACCCAATAAGTGTTCTTCACAATGGTATGAACTATGTTTCATTGATTGCTAAGGTTTGGTTTTTACCTTTAAGTCATGATGTTGATACTAAGGTATGTTTCTTTTGATATGGCAGGCAATGAGTTCACTTCATCTATCCATCCACCAGTTTCTATGGTCTCTCTCAGCTTGGAAATGTACAGTCCCTTCTAAATAAGAACTGTAATGAATCGGTGACTGGGCATTTCTCAAACTAAGGAGGGACTTAAGGATTGAAAAGGGTGTGACTTCAAGAAAACTTGATGCATTTGTGTTGGCCGTTCTCTTGGGTGCTTGGATGTTTTCTTCTTGAGTTTTCTTACTATTCCGATGTTACCCAATTATCGGAAGCTGAGTCAATAAAAATAAGAAGTCTTTGCATGGTGTGGTTCTCACTCATAAAAACACAAAACAAAAAAAACAAAAAAGAAAAAAGAAAAAAGAAAGAAAGTAAGAATTCAAATCACACCCCTTAGATGGAATAATTCCTTGGGTTACAAGCACTGGTTATGGAACTCAAAATAAAAATGTTCCCTCTAACTAATTCCCTTCTTGCTTCCCATTCCCTCCTTATTTGTTTCATTAGAATGGTGGTGGCTCTTTGGAGATGCATTCTTGTTATTCAAGAGGATGGATTGGCCGAGTGCATTGATGCGAAGTCACTGGATGTGGTTTGTTTGAGGCCGGAGTTGGAGTGAGATTTGCCAAGTTCCATTAATCATGAACACACAAGGGGCTGTACACCACCTTGTTCTTGAGATTCCATTCCATTCTCTTCTGTGCATCCTTCTCTCCATTATTCACCTCATTTCCAGTTGTATCATTAGTATATATTTTAGTTGACGCATTATTTTCTTTTTGGTAAATTCTTACGGTTAAGACTTTAACTCTTATTCCAAATGACATTCCTAGAGCCTACGAACTCTTTGAATGTGGGTTTGTCAAGGCACTAAAGGCATGAGCCTGCTTTGGGGAGGACCCACTGACATTCCTATTTGGTGCATCAGTTAAATTGTTTCCCTTAACATTTTTGCAATTAATTTTATTTTGTTCATTTCCATATTGACATCCATTTCATCGATGCTATAGTTCTCCCTTTTTATTTATCTTTCTTATTCCTTTTCTTTCTCCATTCTAACGCTACCGGAGGTTCGCGATTAGTCATGGGGGTATGGGGCCTGATTTTTTCAATTTTCCCCTAGCCCTGATTTTTTCAATTTTTCCTAACCCCTACACCTTCAGTAGTCATCATTAATATATCTCCAAATCCGTATTAGCCATACCACAACCTAGCCACTGGACATACACTGAAGCAAGGTATTAATTATATGATGATTTAATTACCCTTACTAATATAAGACTATGTTGTGTGTGCAGATGGTAATCATGCAATAACGAAAGGGATCTAGAAGGAACACTTGGAATGGAGCAGTGCTAAAGCAGCTATGCAAGGAGCAGGACTGATGGTGCGCTTACGGATGGACAACGAAAGGCGCAATCTTGGCATTGGCAACAGCAACACTTCTCCCTCTCTCTCTTTCTTAGCTGCCAAATGAGGCCTGATGTCAATGTAATAAGGTGTTCACTCTTGTTGTCATGAACACCAGTTTTGTCAAAGTTTTGTAATGATGATCCGTTCACATGTCATTTCATTAGTTTCATTTGAGTCAATAATCCCGTACCTTACCGAGATTATTGTAAGGAACTCGAGGACGAGTTTTCATTTAGTCATGGGGGTATGATGGGACGCGATATCGCATGGGCCGCGATATTGCATACGCAATATCGTGGCCGTCGTGATATCGCATCCCTCGCGATATCGCATGGGCCATGATATTGCGTACGTGATATCGTGGCCGTTGCGATATCGTGTACGCGATATCGCATCCTCCCCTACAATATCATGTACGCAATATCGCAGTGTGCCATCATATTTATAAATAAAAGGTGGCTCTCCCTTGTTTCCTCATCCTAGGCTAGACAGTAGGGAAACTTTGGTAGATTGATCACTCCAGAGATAGAATATTTTCCATGTGCCCATAGTAGGAGTCCCAAAGTGAGCGGATCTTTATTCGAGCAAACATTGTACTTGAATAGAAGTTTGTGTACGGCAATAAAGACGAGCTTTTCAGATAAACCTTGTAGTGCATGGAATAGGCTAATTAGGATTTTATTTACTATTATTTATTATTCATTATTTACTGCTTTCTCTCTCAACCCTTTCCTCCTAGTTAAGTAACTCAGTACGACCACTTCGAGCACGTGCGTTACGCGTGGTGATCCCAGCAACGATTAGTGTTTGGTAGCCATGGTTGCATCGGTTCAGGGTGTGTACAGTAAGTGGGAACGGATGCTGACACTAGGTAATTTAGACTTAGTTCATTAGTTAGAGTTAGCAATTAGTTTCTCAACCCTTCACCTTGTTAGCATAGGAGACAAAAACATAAAAAGCTATAAAAATCATATACCTCAGACTTACTTAACCATACACCATGACAACTACAAGTAAGTTTGGGAAGACAACGAATGATTAACCCTAAGTGTTCTATGGGCGTGTAGGCACTTAGTTTGCAGAGTTCGACCGGATCGTGCATGCTACGCTCGTATTCGTATGGTTGAGTATAGGGGTATCTCGCCACCCATCAATCACCAACCACTCAAATAATCGATCTAGTATTTTGAAAGCTGTCTTCCATTCATTACTAGGTATTATCTAAATTTGATGGTATCCACTCTTCAAATCAATTTTGCTAAAAATGTCTACATTGTTAAGAACATCAAGGATATCATCCATCCTTGGAATAGGAAACCTGTACCTTACTGTTATCCTAATCACCACCCTCAAATTAATGCACATACTCCATTTGTCACTGTCCTTCTTTGGCACAAGCACTAGTAGAATTGAATAAGGTGAAATGGATTCCCTCACAAAACCATTAAAAGTAACTCCTCTACTTGCCTTCACAATTATGCCTACTGATTTGGTGTCATCCAGTATGCTCTCTCATTAGGAATGGTAGCATAAGGGATGAAGTCAATTTGGTGTTATACATTTCTCATTTGTGGCAATCCATCTAATTTCCCTTTCAACACCTTGTGATGAGTAATGAATAGATCCTATGTCCAAGCATACGAATTACTAAGTGTTCATGTGTGATCTAGTCGAATTTAGTCGAATTTTGTGGACTTATAGCCTTCTAAGTACATTGGTCTCTAGGAAGTTAAACTAATCGTTGCAACCATTGTCTGCCCAATTACACTTGTGAAATGCAAAGGTATGGTTAAGTGCAATTGAGGCATATGATTTTTATCATTTTTATGTTTTATGTTTTAAGTTTCCTAAGGATAAAGAATAATGAATAAAAATAAAATAATTAACTTGCTAATTTAGTCTAACTAGCTACACCTAACTAATCCTAACATAAGCATCTGTTCCCACTTGCTGCATACATCTTGAACACGTTTAACACTACTAGGTTATCAAACGTTAAGCATTACTGGGATTACCAAGCATCAATGGTATGCTCAAAGTGATCGTACTTATGTGCTTAATTAATCACTATTTAATGTAGCTTAATTACTTAAATCATTAAAAGAAATTACATAAAACATTAAATGAATAAATAAACAATTAATCTATTTCAAAGTGCTACAAGGTTTATCAGAAAGCTTGTCTTTATTTTTGCATACATTGCTGTGCTCAGGTACAATAGTGCTCGAATAAAGATCTGTACACCCTTTGACTCCTATTGTGGGCACTTAGAAAAATATTCTAACTTTCAAATGACAAAATTACAAGAGCTTTGCTACAGCTATGAAAAAAGATGCCATAAACACGACAGGTGAGCATGTATTTGTAGGAAAAAATAGACACTATATCGATGAGGCCATGTCAACGCATCAAATCCCATGTCGATGGGGCTATGTTGATGGGGCCACATTGACAAGGCCTCATCAAGGGGACCCAAGAAAATGAGACTCATCACCTTGGGAAATTGTTCCTTCAAGCCTAGCATACTTATTGGAAGTTCTACTTACACAACATCATGATTAGAAGTAACAGTTGATACAATGAAAAAACCAAAACTAGTTTCATCATCTACTTCCCCTTCACAAGGCTAAGAAACTTCTTTGTCTCCATTTGAATCTAGATGCTTATCATATTCACAAGTATGAATATGGCTAGGACCTGCATGCTTGTCTACCTTCACACTAATCTCATCCAATCGTGCGCAATTATTAGCTGAAAGATAGATTTCATACTTTCCATGTCTCTATTTAAGACTCAAACCTATTTCTTCTTAGGCACCATCTGAAATTGATAAAAATATACAACCAATTTTCATGAAATAATTAATCTAAAGTATTTAATACCAATAACATTAGAGTAGGCTTAATCTATTTGTTTTAAATCCTTCAATTCCACTAAATTGAGTTATTATGAAAAACAATTCGCTATGCTAGAAAACAAGAAAAACTAGCTATCTTTAATTAATGTAACAAAGATTACAAATTATTGGTTCCACAACCCACATCAATACAAATCACTCATGCACTTAATGATATTATAGAGCATGAGGCTTTATAACCATACAATGATTGTCCTTAATGCAAAACACAACCGAATGAGATCTCTCCCCCAAGCACAAGACTAAGATCCAAACACATAACACATAAGAGACATAAAGGTCAAACACACAAAATTGACCATAGAGCTACATACACACTCATGTAAGCTCATACATGTGCTCTTATGCCACTTTCCATTATATCTCATGACCAAAACATGAAAAAATGACAACAATGTTTATTAAAAATCCAATACAAGCATGTTATAAACCTTTCCTCATTCTTAGCTTGGAGATTCCCAACTAGTTCCATCTTTTCTCATCTTTTTTGACTATTTTCAGACTTGGAACTTCCAACTTGAAACTTTTCCCAACCGTATGAGTCATCTCCAAGTTTGGAAAGACATCTTTTTGTAAACTCCAACACTAAGGAAAGGTGTCTTAGGGGTTTGGGAGACATCTTTAGTGCAAGTGAGACATCTCATCCTGGACAAAGATGTCTCTAGTTTGGTAGAGATGTCTCTATATCATCTTAGATGTCTGCATGACTTCCCAGATATCTCCTATCAAGACTCAACATTCAGGCAAGATGTCTCCTAGGCTTCCAAAACCTATTCCTATCATTCAAAACCTGTAAAAACCACCAATAGGGATAAAAAAGGGAATAAGAAGAGATGTCCCTACACCAACATTACTTTATAGAGTACAATGGCTTTGGTCCCTTATTAGACATTATTATATGTAGTTACCCTATGATGTAACTAGCATTTACTAATTAATAGCCTACTAATGAGGTGTTAGCCTAGTGGTATGACTTTTGATTTGAAAGTTTCAAGTCATGAGTTTGATATTGGTGGGCAATGCTGAGTTATAAAGATATAATTGGGGTGCACCTATATTACAATTATTTTGGGATTCCAACACCTCTAATTTCTATCATAACTATTCTCATTATCTTCCCACATGATGTAAATTTAGCTTTCACTACCATCATTCCCTAGAGGGAAGATTAGATAACATTGAGATATTAGTCAAGTGATAAGACTCTTGATTTGGAAGTTCTAAGTCATGGGTTTGATTTTAATGGATAATGTTGAGCTATGCATCCTGTGACATACAACCAACATAATACTTTTGGTTGGAGAATGGGGTGTTGAAACAAAATAATTTGATTATAGGTACATCATAATACTTTGGGAAGTTATTGGAACCTAGAATAATTTGGGTATTGAAACCTTGAAATAATTGTAATATAACTACACCCTAAGATATATAGTCCAATTAGAACTTTATAACTCAACATTGCCCACCAAGAATCAAACCTATGACTTGGAGCTTTCAAAACCCTAGTTGTTCTCTAGCTAAAGCCATCAATGACCTCTTGTTAACTAATCGGAGTGCTAACACCTCATTGCTAAATCTGGAATAATTTGACTATAGGTGCACCCTAAGACATATAGGCAACATGATACATTAGAGGAATTATTGAAGAATATAATTCCTCAAGTGTGACTTGAATTCACAACCTCTTACTCTAATGAGACAATGATTTTACCACTTAAACCACCTATCATTGGCATGTGGAGGTTGTTGGAACCCTAAACATTCCCTTGACACATATAGTGAAGTTAGAACTTTATAACTTGGTAATGGAACTTATAACTTGAAGATACCAAATCAATAGTCTTACCACTAAGCTAACATTTCATTGTTTTGTTATTTTTGAAAAGAAAACCTTTTAAAAAAAGTTACATGTTGTCTTTTTATTGTATCAATAAGACCTTGCATCAAATGACAACAACAATACCTTGTGTCAAATTACCATTAGGACGATAAAACTATTTGGTGTTTGAAGCTAAAGGAGGATTTGAGCCCTCATAAGATCCTAGAAAGTGCGAAATCAAAAAGTGGAAAAAGGGCTTCTTTCACATGGTAAAACGAATGGATTTGACTACCATGTTCCCATATGATTTATAGCATATAATTGTTATGCCTTAAATTTTATTAGTTACATTCTAATTTATAAGGGTCATTATTCAAAATGATAATAAGATGCTTGCTTCTAAAGCAATATGACCTAAGTTCAAGAGCAACCCATGTTATCTCAAAGGACCCACTATTGACCCACTCTATGGAATAGGGGAGGAGTGTTGGAACCGTGAAATAACTTCAAATGGAATAGGGGAGGAGTGTTGGAACCCTGAAATAACTTCAATATAGAAAAGGTATATAGTCCAAAATGAAACCCAAAGCCTTTAAATAAGAATCTTACACCAGGCTACTCTACGGAATGGGACAGTGATAGATCATTTTTATGATCCATCCTAGATTTTGTAATTTCAATGAATTTAAAATCCCGCGCTTAATGTAGGCTGGCATTAAGAAAAGGGAAATCATTTTGTTTGTTATTAAGCCCTTATGAGACCCATTATCGTTTATTCAGCCTCTAGCGGTAGTATAACAGACAAGGACAAGAGCAAGCCTGTGGTTTTTGAGGGCAAAAATCTAAAACCCTTTTCCTGCTTTGCTTTGCCTCACAAACAAGGCTTTGGGAGATAGCCAGTCACATTTATTTTCGGGATTCTCCTGCTCTGCGAAGTTAAGGTCTTCGCGATTTCATCGTCAATTTTACATCACTGTTTTTTCTTCTTTCATTGAAAGTCCCGGGGGTAGAAGAAGCGTTTCGCGTGCTCTTCTGGATAACGCAAGTCCGAGAGCCAGGTCGGTAACTAACGAGAATGTTTTCCCTGCAAAATATTGACAGTATTGGCATTTATTTCACTTGAACTGAACGCGTTTGTTAGTTTGGTAGGGTTCAAACATTCCGATTTTGGTTTTTGAAGTTGCCGCGGATTTGTCTCGTGCTTGGGTCGCCCCGCTCTTCATGGAGCTTGCTTTGAAGCAAATATTGTGAAAACAAGAAAAATGTTTTAAGATTATGGAACACGTTCCGTTTCTCGCCATGAATCTTACTGCGGAATAGGTGTGCGAGGTTTGCATTCACGGTTGAAAGACGATTTTTTAAAGAGTTATTGAGCTCCGCTGTCTCGACTTAATCCTAGCGTGCTCGATTTTCTCAATTTTCTGATGTAATCATTTTGCCCCTTCGTTGCTTCATTATCTGTTCGTTCCGTGTTCGAGCTCTTATCTTTCGATTTTGTTCATATTTTGGGTCCACAACAGGTTTGAGCATCCTCTAGGTTCGATGACTTCTTGTTGTTTTTGAAGAGTGAAATTGATTTTATAACCCGGTCTGTGATAAATGATGATTATTAACTCCTTGTTTCTTTGATTCTTTCATCATTTGGACATACTGACTAAACTCCTTTGTAAGTTTTAAACTGCACAGCATGCATATTGCAAAAAGTTCATTTTTAGTAAAATCAAATTATTAAATTTTCTATAGATGCCATGCCTCTCAAATAAAAATAGTTACCATATGAGTCTGGTGAACACCCTAAACTGAACTGGTACCGCTTTTTTATTGATATGTAGATGTTTTTATCCTAAACGATGCATAATCTGATCTGTGTTATGATATGCAGTGAGAAAATCTTGAATCTTCAATTATAGGACATGACTGTTTTTCTCTAATTTTTATTATTTGCATTCATTGATCTCGATGTTCCTACCTGATTACTTACAGACGCAGTAATGTGCTAGGGAAAAGTTTAGTTATTCAGATAGAATTTATGAATCAGTAGTTTCTTTATTGACAAGGTCAATTATTTGTAATATGACTATTGCAGATAACCATAATGGGTGATTCACCAGAGGATGAGAGAGATGACGAATTTTTTAAGGAGGTTTATGGAAAAGAATATACCGGGCCACCAAAGCTAAACACTGAAAAATCACTGGAAAATAATAAATCTAGCAAAAGGTCACGAGCAGATACTGGTTCTGATGAGGAACAGCAAGAGCGTGATCCAAATGCTGTTCCTACTGACTTCACAAGTAGAGAAGCAAGAGTTTGGGAGGCTAAGTCAAAGGCAATTGAAAGAAATTGGAAACGGAAAAAGGAAGAGGAATCAATATGCAAGATTTGTGGAGAATCTGGTCACTTTACTCAGGTATCTTTTGTCTCTAGCTCTCCACCTATCATCGCAGCAATAGTTGGGGGGGTTTTTTTTGGTCATTACAAATTTATAGGAAATAACACTTATTCTTATATGGATAAAGTTAAAAATGTATTTGGAAGGTCTTACAAGAGTTTTCATTGATAATGGCGATATGTTAAACAAACGTTGACTTAGGTCAGTCCTACACTTATAGGAAGAGAGCCAATGAACAAACATGTTTTGCATTTTCTTGAAATATACAACAGTTTTGTTTTGTATGCTCTATGGTTTATTATTGTTTGGTGGCCCTGTGTAATCTTGTCCAAAACGTCCTTGAAAAATTCATAATCTTTTTAAATCCTTTGGAGGATCACCGATTATGGGAATCTGCAATAGTTGTATGACAAATGAAAAACGTTGTCAATAAAAAATTAAATGATTAGTAAATTCTGTCTGAATAACAAAACTTTTCCCTAGCATGGCACTGTGTCTATAGGCAAATAAGAAGGAACAATTAGATCAATGAACCAAAATGATAAAAAGATAAACAAAATGTGCTTCGGTGATGTTCTGAAAAATTTGTTGAAAGAACCTGATGCAATGAAAGAAGGGAAGATCAAAAGTTCATATGCATGTTTCATGGGAACCGTACAAGAAGCTGAGGTGAGTTTAAAGATGATCAAATTTATCTGTAAAAAATTAGAACCGTCTAACTGGGATAATATGTTGTCTGTGGTGTTGTAATTGTTGGTAATTACGCTTAATTTTATCAGTATAGTGAAGAAATTATCTTTGAGTTAAGTAAATTACTTGCGCACTTTTGACGTTTTCCTTAGTAGGACGTCGCATTGTACTTATTGGCAGTTGCAGTAAAAGTCACAAGTTTTGTGCTTATTTACTATTTATTTTTGGTTACTTGGTGTAATAAGAGCAGTTCCTAAGCATTGAACTCTTCACTGCTGGTTACTTTCATTAATTTGCAATTATAAAAATATTATTTAATGGAAATTGTGTTCCGTCAACCACTGTTATTTTTTTAGGGCTGCCCTACCACTTTAGGAGCTAATCGCTCACGCGAGTTTGTTGAAAAGATTACTGTCAAAGACAAGCGCATGCGCCCTCGCATAATTGGATCAGGTGGATCTGTTATTCAGAAAATTGAAAAGGACACTGGGTGTAAAATTCGGATTGAAGATAGCCATGGCTCAGGAGATGGGTCCTTTATTGTTCGTATTGCTGCACCTGACAGGTTATGCCTTCTTAGAGGAACAGATGCTGTTAAGAAACTGATAAATGATGGGGAAGATGATGGAAAAGGTCATGGTCCCCGACAAGCACGGAGTGATCAAAGCATATCTCAAAGGCAGCATTCTAGGTCTCGAAGTCCTCGGTTCAAGCCTCGGTATACAAATGAGGAGAGACATGCTCCTGAACATCATTTCTCTCATACAGAAGGTAGGAGGAGATATGAAGGTGGTTCTTCTCATGGCAGGAACAGTCCAAACTTTCCATCGTATTCAAACAAATCTGGTAAGATGTACTTTGCTAATTTAATTGCATATATATATATATATAAAAGAAGAAGAAGAAGAAGAGAAAATTGACAAAGCAAATTTGCACGACATGGCAGTCGTTTTAATGTTTCTGGTTTTGGAATTCCTTAGGTTTGATTCATTCAAAAATAGGATTTATTATGAAACTTTTTGTAACGTTTATTTAGAGGATACTGATTAACTCTTCTCAGTTTGGTCGTGTCTTGGTGGATGTGTAAGATCTTAAGAAGTTCCTAGATGTACTTCTTGAATTATTGTCATTAATATAATCAATAATTTTGCCAAAGTGGCTGAAGGCCTTATTTCATTGATATGATTGATCATATTAAGAAGCATTTTATTGATGCCTTATTCCTTAATGATTTTCTGCAGAGAGAAATTCTTATCAACGTTTTGGGCATTCAAATGAAAGAAACATGTATGAAGGTGAAAAGTGGTCAAGTGATGCTCGTCCAAAAGAATTGGAAGCTGGATACAGAAGTGAGCAACGGACATTTTCAAATAATTTGGATGATGTAGAACAAGGTTTTTCTAAGGAGATGTTTGATCTTTTTAAAGCCAAGAGTGCCGAAGAGGATGAGGAAAACATAAGGCACCGTGAGGTAACATGGTCAAAGTGGCTTTGGCATTTCTTGAATAGTTCCTGTTTGAGTTTATGATAAACTGAATTAATGTTTACTGAGTCTGTATTTAAACAGGTAAGAATGTTGGGGTGTATGATGCTTAGTTTTCTTCAAACACAGCTGAATTAGAATGATGAACAATTTTCAGGTTTACTGTACTGTTCTTAAATTCTAAAATTTATTATAATGAATTTTTGTATGAGTTTTTGTTAGATTCTTGATATGCTTCCTCACTACATTTTTTTTAGCTTTGAGTATGAAATCTTTGTTGCACACTTGGAAATTCAATACCTAATGTTTTAGGTAAGTGGCCAAGGGGCTTTTGTTTCATGCACTCTTTGAAATTACAAAGATGAACCAATGCTTATAAGAGGTTAATTAGTTGGAAATCGTTTCTAAGAAAAGTGGTATGAAAAAGGCACTTGATTACTTGTCCCGGAGCTTTCAAAACTGTCCTTGTTCTTTCTTTGGATGAAACGATACAAAAGTTTCTGCTGGATATTTGCTATCAGGATTTTTCAAATTCAATTTATAAGTAAAATTTAGTGTTTATTCTTCCAGTGTTAGTTTTCGGTGAAATTTGTAGTTGTTTCCCATTCATAACAATTCGATAGATCATATTTGAAACTTCCCAGAACTTCTGTCAAATTTGTTTCCTTCAGAATGAAATAATAGACTACAATCTTCGCTATCTTCCAATGACTTAAAATTTTCTCCTTTTTATTGAACAAGTAAAATATTTTCCTATTCATTTGATAAAAATAAATTATACGATTTCTTCTTTTCAGTACAGCTAATATATATTTCTTTCGTTTATTTGGGGCAGCGCATGAAGGAACTACGTGAAAATTTCCAGAAGAGTATGCAATCGCTTAGAGCGAAACATGTGAAAGAGTCGGATGATTTTATGCGGCGTACATCTCACATACTACAAAGGCAGTATCAACAACAAATGGATCGTGGTCATCCTGGACAATTGGATCGTGGCCATGCTGGCTATCCTGGTATAGGAAATTCCAATTATGCTACAATGGGTGGTGGGGTTGGTGCTCACGGTGCTTTTGCTGAAAACTCCAATGTAGAACAGCAACAGGGTGGGAGATTTTCTGGTTCTTATGATGTTTACCAAGGTCCTGGACCAAACGATTTTAGTGGAAGGGCACCATTTAATTCTGGTGCTTTTGCTAATCCTCAACCCTTCCGTACATATAGATGAAACTGAACCCCTATCTAGCAAAATTCAAATGAGTTGTTGTTCGTGAATTTTTGAAATTCTTAATGAGGAAGACTTGCTTTAAAGGGTTGCTTTTAGAGATTTCAGGTCCAGTTGCAGATGTATTCTGGAATAGCTGGTTGTTGCTATCTAAAATCCTTCTCGTGAGGAGAAAGTCAACATGTTGAAAGTGTGGTTATAATTTCTGCGATTATATCTCTCTGATTACGAATCATTAACCTTTGTTTCGGAGTCTGCTTATGCTCTGGTTGCTACAGTTCTTGCTGATTAGAAGATGCAATGCGCATTCCTGGAATTTTGCAATTTCTGATCCAAAAGTACGTTCTTCCCCAAACCAAATTTCACGATTTTACTGGCTCCCGGTATCATAAAGCTTTTAATAAAGCATTCAGCGGCCTTTCTCCATTTTGAGAGCTGTTATTTTAGACCCATGTAACAATAGACGCTTTTAGTTTTGTGCAATATATATGCAAACGTGAATCACTCTGCGAGGGTCATGGAGGGTGAGATAGAAGGAAACATTAAGTTTAGAACTTTTCAATGTACAGATCTTGCTTGGTCTAATCTCTATGGCTATGTCAGTTAAAAGATCAGACGGCCCTAGCAGAAGATGATTAAAATATATTAGCTAGAACCATAATTTATAAACAAATTGGAAGTTAAAACTGTCCCCTTAGCCCAGACCATAATTTGGACATTACTTCTAAACCTATGCCCTGTGTCGAGGTTTAAAGTATTACTTTGCATACGATTCGCTGTAATGTTCTATAATATGTTTGGATGCAAATATATTTTTTGAAGCGGAGCAAATAAAGTGACTTAGATATTTATTTTTTAACTCTTTAGTTTGGTTGAAGGATGAACGAATATGTTTGCACAATATTCGGCTCCTATGAAATTGCAAGGTTTTAGTGTATCTACATGTTTTTTGCCTCGGCTTTTTGGCATTGCAATTTGTTTGTGGTTTTCCTGCTCGTGTACAAATCCTTTGGGAAAATATGTATGTTTATTTTAACTCTTCACGACTTCAGATGGTATGAAAGGCTTGCCCCTCAGGTTGATGATATTATTGATTAAGAGAATTACAGTTACAGGGCAGGACATTTCAGGGTGATATGTGCAGGACATAGCAAGGTGATACTTAAAAATTGTAACCTTGTGCAACTTGTGATTTAATTAGCAACGTCATGTTTCCAGTTGTGTTAGATAATGTGGTAACCGCACACGCTACCTTTCATTTTGATTTAGTAGTTTTACCTTGAAATATTTGAACTACTGGTTTTACATTTAAATACACTTATTAACGTTTTGATGTTTTGCTTACTTTAATAAAGTATGCTTGGACCTTATTGATGCTATGCTTACAAACTAAAATCATTATTCGGAAATTTCTTTTGAATGGGTATATTTCTTTGTTAAGGAAATTTTGTTCTCTTTTAAGCATTTTGAAAATTATAGAAAATAAATAGTGAAAAAAGATTAAAAATACAAATTTTGTGAAAATTGTCAAGAACTCTTTTTCCTAGAAAAAAATTTCTTTTCAATGAATTTATTTCTTTGCCACAGAAATTTTATTTTCTTTTAAGTATTTTAAAAATTAGAGAAAATAAATAGTGAAAAAAGATAAAAAAAAATACAAATTTTCAAATTGTGAAAATTGCCATGAATTCTTTTTCTTAGAAAAGAAAATTCTTTTCAATGAATTTATTTCTGTACCATGGAAATTTTGTTCTCTTTTAAGCATTTTGAAAATTAGAGAATAAATAGTGAAAAAAGATTAAAAATACAATTTTCAAATTGCGAATATTGCCGTGAATTCCTTTTACTCGGAATTTTTTTTTTCAATGAATTTATTTCTTTGCCATGGAAATTTTGTTCTCTTTTAAGCATTTTGAAAATTATAGAAAATAAATAGTGAAAAAAGATTAAAAATACAAATTTTCAAATTGTGAAAATTGCCATGAACTCTTTTTGCTAGAAGAGGGAAAATTTCATAGATTAAAAGATTGAATTGCAATATTAAAAAGGAGATTAAAGTGAATGAATGCATTTGCTAGCTTGAAATCAAATTTTTACTTGTATCTTAGGACCCTTTAGGATTTGTTGGGCACAAGTTTTAGAATTTCTTTTATGGCATTTTTTCAATCCAAAATACACTTTTGCTCATTGGAATTGAACTTGTGGCTTAGGGGGTAAATGACAAGGCTCTTTGTATAGACATAAAGGAAACATGAGATGCTAATAGGTTGTTATGTTGAGTTCATCATTATCATCTTAGCCTTGTGCCAAAAAGGAGGTTGACTAAGTGAATTATGTTGAGGTACCTAAAAATTGTGTTAGAAAATTTAGTTAAAAAATTAGTATCATGGCATATAATTTAGTGAAAGTACTAATAGTGAGGAAATAGAATATTTCAAGGAATTTTGTTAAATTGAAGTATATAAACAATTTTATTTCTTACACAAATTTATTAGACCATTAGAATCTAGATGATGTTTTTATTTTATTTAGGACAAAAACCTTAGTTCTAAGAGTCTTGCAACTCCTTACCATGCCATGGACTCCAAGTTTTTATGGCAGGTAGATGGAAAAGATAGATAAGTAAAAGTGTCATGAAGTAAATAAAGAATAGGAGAGAATTTGGTTTTGGAACTAAAAATATGTTGTTTGTATACCTACAACAAATTCAGTAACAAGTTCACACATGGAATAAATGCTTTTCTAGTGTATAACAACTTTTGGACTCACATCCCACCCCCTGAAACTACTTTGATTATGTATTCACAAGTGTGATGTTAGATCTTCATAGGGCACTTGTCATCACTTATGGACACGAACACACACTACCTTGCAAAGCTAAGGCTCCTCATTAGACCACTTTAGTTTTGACTTGTATTTGTTGCACAATGCTTATATATCTCATCAACATCCCTTGGAATCAAATATGTGACTTCTAGAATTTTAAAATTAGGCAAACTAAATTTGAACCAAACTTAAGACTTATAGGATTAAAAACTTATATTAGACAAACTAAAGTTGGAACTAAATTTATATATATCTCATCATCAACATCTTAGCCTTG
This sequence comes from Gnetum montanum, assembly GCA_015680685.1. NCBI lineage: Eukaryota > Viridiplantae > Streptophyta > Gnetopsida > Gnetales > Gnetaceae > Gnetum > Gnetum montanum. Next base: position 269,891 of record MNCI01008068.1, on the reverse strand, counting down.
CCCCAACAAAATGGAGGTTTACCATGTGAGTTCTCTTTCATCATTTGCCTCTATTAAGAGTTAGATCTTTATCTATTTGTAATTTTTCATATTAATTTTAGTCATTCTCTTATGCATTTTTGGTTTTGGTTTTGGTTTTGGTGGCTTTCTTGAGGTTGTGATGTGGCAATCCTCTTTGATAAACTCATTATTTGATTTTCTTTGGATATAACCAAATCATGTAAGACACCATTCTTGTAACTTATTTGAAATAAAAACCAATTCAAGCCTTCATTTGATGTTTGTATTGTGCAATTTAATATTTAACATCCATCAAAGTATTTGCATTTTTACTATACCGAGTTATTATTCATGGCTCTTTTATGCAGTCTAACATTTAGCATCATATAAAATAGCACATTTGAAATACTATTTGATGAGTCACCAAATAAGCGACCCAATATCGAACCCCTGATATTAGACCCCTGATATCGGATACGCGATATAGGATCGACCAAGTGACATCGGACACGTGATGATGGAGCCTGTCTCATTGTCTATAAATAAGGGATAGGGGTGCTTAGTTTGCATAGTATTTTTTCAGTCCTTTAGTCAAATTCTTGCAGTTTTTCTCTTCTAGAGTTAGAGAATTATTTCTAACTGCCCGCAGTAGAAGTCATAGAGTAAATGGATCTTTATTCGAGCATTGTGTACCTGAGCACACCTTGTGTCCAGAAATAAAGACGAACTTTGTGATACACCTTGCAACATTCAGAATAGCTTAGCTATTGCATTTAATGTTATTTACTATTATTTGATGCTCTCATTAGTTAATTAATGTTATTTCTATAGAATTATTAATTATCAACGAATTAGCACACTCAGCACGACCACTTTGAGCATACGTGGAACACTTGGTAACCTAGTAACGACTAGCGTTTGGTAATCCCAGTAGTGTTACATTGGTTTAGGATGTGTCTGGAGAGTGGGAATGGATGCTAGTGTTAGGATTCAATCAACATTAGAGTTACAAAAACCGATCAGTTAACTAAATCTTTTCATTTCACACACTTAGGAGACCAAGATAGAAAATATAAAAAAAACATAAAAAAATCATATACCTCGAGTTTACTTAACCATAAAATTGTGTCTTACAAGTAAGCTTGGGAAGACAATGACTGCATAACTCATCCTTGTTCTGCATAGGTGCATAAGCACTTAATCCTCAGAGTTCAACNTTGTTCTGCATAGGTGCATAAGCACTTAATCCTCAGAGTTCAATCGGATTGTGCGTGAATGCTCGTATTCGTATGGTTGGGTGTAGGTGTACCTTGCTGCTCATCATTGGCACCATTGTCGAGGATTTTGTTGTTTGTGCGCTGATTAGAACTTAGGAAATCCTTCCATCGTTGGAAGGTTAACTATCCTACAATCATCGAAAAAGAGTAATGCACATTGAGTAATCAATCATGTCTCCTTCTTCTTATGAGAGTGCTTCACCGACTAGGTCTGATACCATGAACAATCAAAGGTGGGCTGCACAAGATGATCCGTTAGTGTCCCAACAGTTTCACATGGTATACACTCATCCTGATGAGTATGTACCAGACTTTACCTTTATCCTCCACTAGGATGAACAACTGCGATGGCGTGATTTAGAAGGTAACTTAGTGTTACCTCCCAATCGCTCAATCCCAAGCATGCTTCTTCATGCTCTCACATGGATTGGTATGCAGCACCTACAGTTAGAGTACGTTGTACATGAACAAATTTCGAGAGATTATCTACCCATGCAGGCACAATGATAGAGGGATCTACAACAGGAGAGATATTACGAATTCATATAGGGAAAGTGGTCTTAGGATGTCTCGTATGTCCTAGGTAAAAACAACGATGGTGAACTTGTCTCAGGAGGTTTTCCACAAAACGATGTTCCTCTCTTTGACTTTGGTCAAGGAGTTGGGTATCAGAATCTTCACTCAACTATTCATAAACCAGGTTTTGGTATCAATGGACACAAAGGATTCAGAAAAGGAACACGAGCGCATGACAATGACGGACATTACGATTGTAACCGCGATCGAGGCCATAACCATCAAAGAGAAGGTGGCAGGCGTCGACATGGTGCCAATCCTCCTTCCTCTTTACCTTCATCATCTTCTTCCTCCTCTTCTTCGGGATTTGAACGCAGTCGTAGAGGGTGAGACTATGAGGACAATGGTAGGCGAAATAGAAATCATCGACAAAATAGTAGAGAAAGAGGGCGAGGGCATTCCAGAGAGACACATCATGAAAGAAGGGAGAGTAGGGAACAACATAGGCATCATAGACGTCATAGGTAGCATGATCATGATGAACCCCTACTCACCACCCGAAGTATGTTAAATATAGCAGAGGTTGTTATGATTCCAACAAGGCACCAGAAAAATAGTAAGATCAAAAGACTAGACATGAAAAACATCCCACGATTTGAAGGGGGATACAATGCTGATCCTCAAAATCATTTACAAGCATTCCATGACACATGTGCCTTGTAGAATATAGAAAATGAGTGGCAATAGCTAAAGTTCTTTCCACGGACACTGATCAAGGAAGCAGAAAGCTGGTACTAGTCCTTAGAACCGGAATCCATTCATCAATGGAGTACCATGTTGGAGCTATTCAACAATAAGTATAAAATGTACTCTCGAGTGTCCAACCTACGTAAGAAAATCTAAGGATAGAAATAAGGAAGACACGAACCCTTGGATGCTGCCATTGGCCGATATTATTCATTTTTACATTGTTGCCCTGGCCATGGTTAATCACAAAAGGAATAACTACGCCATCTCGTAGATGGGCTTAGGTACAAAATGCGAAAAACCCTTGGGACTTATGCCCAAGTAAGGCTATCTGAGCTTAGAGCCCATCAAATACAAAGATTGTTGAAGCAAGTTGCCAAGGAGGAAGATGAGTTGAGGAAAAGAGAAAGTGCAGAGGAGTATAACAGAGATCCTTCTTTCCGAAAGAAGGAAATTAGATTTTGCGAAGATGAAGAAGAGTCGTCACTTAAAGAGATGGTGAATAGAAAGACTTTGCCCATTTAAAAATTTGCATTAGAAGTATTGACAAAGGTGGATCAAGTGTGGAACTCCTTAGATGAAAAATTTCAAACTGTCCTAAAAATAGTAGAAGAGTCTAGAGAACAAAGTAGTGACTGAGAGAGAAGGAAAAAGAAAGAAGCTGAGTATGCATGTAACAAGGGTAAGGGCAAGGTTGTTGTCATTGAAGCGGTTGTGGACTTGAACACAGATAATTATGGCAGATGTGAGATTTTCCAATATGACCATCCTAAGGGATGTTGCCCAGTAGTGTTACATCTGCAAGAGTCTGGGGTGTATGCACTAAACCCATGATTAAACAGATGCCAAAACCCAGAAGGTTACCTTATCCTCAAGGTAATCCAAGGTAGTTCCACCAACCCTTGACATAT